>VDFB02047230.1:449168640-449332497 GCA_007258455.2 Sequoia sempervirens | reverse complement strand
AACAGGGTGGACTTGACCAAATCCATGAATGGCAGTTTTGAAAAAAGAAGGCAAGCAACCAAGGAAACTTCTTGAAGGCCTAGAGCCTTGAAAATTTGAGGGGGAAAAAATATGGTCAACTCAGGATGACTTCCCTAAAGCTCATTGACCACTTAGAACACCAAAATAGGAGGCATGCAAAATGAGATAGCGACAAAGCGACTCGACAAGCCGAAAAGGAAGAGGGTCCCCATTCCGAACGGGGCGTGTGTGTTGAAGGCACAACACTTTCCTAAGTGCCCTTGAAGCAAAAAAGGTATAGGATGGCAACCCATTAATCAAAATGGAGAAAGAGGACGTGGTCACACAACTCATTACCCAAAAAATCTAGTGAGGATGAAAACCAAAGGCCACTAGCATACGCTAAGGAAAAGACCACCGGACTCTATCATAGGCCTTAGACATATCCAAATTTATAAACATTGCTTTCCCCTTAGAAGAGGACATGGAATGCACAACTTCCATTGCCACCACAGTCCCATCCACAATCTAATGACCTTTGACAAAGATCCCTTGCTCTAGTGAGATAAAAAAATATAGACAAGTTTTCAACCTTTCTGCAATCAACTTAGTAATAATCTTAAAAACCACATTACATAAAGTAATAGGTCTAAAAGAGTCAAAGGAATTAGCTCCTTTTTTAGGAATCAAATCCAGGAAGGTTGCATTAAAGGCTTTGAGAATCTGCTTATTGGATTGAGACTCTCTAACCACCTCCAACAAATCAAATTTTAGGATATCCCAGAACTTTTGAAAAAAATCAATCAGAAAGCCATCAGGGCAAGGGGCTTTGCCTTTCTTCATCTAGAAAACAATGCTCTCAACCTCCTCCAGTGATATAGGCTTTAGAAGGAAGTTATTCATTTCCCTGGAAACAACCATAAGAATACAATCAAGGTACATATCCTCCTCTACCATTTCCATCTAATTGTCCTTGGTGAAAAGGGAGGAAAAGAAACCAACAACTTCCTCACTCAGAAATGGATTGATAAGAAGAGAGAAGATCCCCTTGCCTTGAAATAATAGAAGTAATTAAGTTACCATACCTTCTCTCCTTAATTGAGTTATGAAAGAAGGCGGTATTCTTGTCCCCTTCTTGAAGGCAATCAATACAGGACTTTTGTTTCCAAAATATCTCCTCCTGTAACTCCCATTCAACAAGATCCCTGAAAAGTTTAGATTCTTTCTAGAGCAAATCCATAGTCATGCCTTCCTCCTTAATTTTGAAAGTGATTTCCAAATGAGCCTGAATATAATTTTTCTCAAATAAAATATCGCCATAAGAAGTTCTATTCCATCTTTTCAGCTTGTACTTAACAAACTGAAGTCTCTTGTAAAAAGCAAACATAGTAGTCCCAAAAGCGGTTTTCCCTTCAATTCACCATCTCTCAACCAACTAGTACAAACTAGGATCACAAAACCACATAAGCTAAAATTTGAAAGGATGGCTTCTAGACAAAGAGAACCATAGGGCTGGGAATTTGATAGGCCAATGATTTGAACCTTTCTAGCCCAAGATTTCATAAGAAGAAGCCCAACAATCCCCAAGCCAATGATCAGATACTAGGATTCTATCAAGCCTCTCAAAGATAGAACCCTCCCCAAATCTTTTGTTATGCCAGGTGAAGGTACCAATTAGTAGGCTTCACATCCACCAACTTGAGAAAAGAGATATTATCACACAACAAAGATGAAGCAGGACCTAAGCGACCCAATCCCCCAAATTTTTCCTCTAGGAAGCAAATAGAATTGAAATCCCTTGTAAGAATCCAAGGACAACTGGGAGCCAAAGACCTAATGAATCTAACATGAGACCGTAACAATATCTTACCTGGCAGGTCAATAGGTGCATACACATTGGAAAGAAAAGAGACCACTCTATAATCAAAACGATATGATAGCACAGAGAGGGAATTCCTATAAGCCACCCAACAAAGAGGAGTTATCTTGCAGGGGTTCGAGAGGCAAGCAACACCCCCAGCTGATCCTTGGGCACCAACAGACCAACATAGACCTCTTCTCCAAACTTTAGAAGAAACATTACTAGTTTCATCCACATAAAGTTTAGTCTTCTAGATGAAAATAATATCAGGACTATGATCACGAATCAAATCACAAGTAGCCTTTTGTCTAGGGATGTTTCCCAAACCCCTTGCATTCCACGCGAGCACAATCATTTGAGGCATGAAGCAAAGTGAGAGTCCAAACTCTTAACAATACCCGATTCCACTAAGGAATCACCCATTATCTTCATCTTTTCCATATCTTTTTTCCTACCCACCCGCACTCCTGCATGCAGCTCCCCTTTGATTTGACAGATACCTTGCACTAATGCCAGACCACTGACTATGATTACTGAGCATTTATTTTGAACAACAATCCCATATTAGTAAATTTGGGAAATATTGCTAATGTGCCCATACCTTGAGCTTTGGACCTTCCGCTGCAGAAAAATCATGCTACATTGAATCCAAGTCCTCAAAAATTTTGAGGATGTCAAACTTGTTACCAAAACCTCCTTTCTACACAACCTTGTTTTGTTGAGTTTCCCCCTAGCCTTGGATTGACCTTTCACAGGAATAAACCCCTTCAAAAAATTTCCTTCATTTTGAATTGGGACTTTGCCCTTTGATTTAGGATCAATAACCTATCTCTTAGGCTGAGATTGTTGAGTGTTACCTCCTAATTTAGGACAGTTCCTTTGCAAGTGTCCATACTCATGACACAATCGACAACAGAAAGGTAGAGCCTCATAATCCACCTATTGAATCCAGGTCATACCTCCTAATTTAATGTCCACAGTCTCTAGTAGTGAAATGTTTAGATTAATTTCCACACAAAGCCAAGCAAAAGAGGTTACCCAATGATCAGGGGTTTGATGAGAGAGGCCCAATGGTTTCCCCAAAGCTGCAGTAATATAATGAATGCATAACATCTTTCCGTCGGAACTCCATTGGAAGCCGAGGCAAATGAACCCACACTAGAATCCTCGACGGGAGCTCCTTTGAGGGATCAAACCTCGAATGCCATGGTTTAATAAAGAGACCAACTTGATTATGGAAATAGGGCCCCCTTCAAAAACCATATGTCAATCTACCAACCTGGAAAACATAGCAAAAAAATATCCATTTGCACCAAGGATAATCTCCATATCTCCCTTCGGGTTCCAATTCCTTTGAGCCCATGCCTCCAAAAATGACAATGAAATATGAACTCCCATGAAATTGCAAATTAAAGCATGTTCAGCTAAATACATAACATCCTTTCCAACAATTTTAGGATTGATCACCACAACCGGGCGATCCTTTCTCCTTTCTAGGCAACCAATTGGTTTTGGTTTTTATTTTGAAGAATGATTCATTCATGACTCCTCTACAACATGTAACAAGAAACTAGTTACATCTCCATGCCTTGATGAAGATGAATCCCCATTCATAGAAAGAGATTTAAAAGATAAATGAGAGGGATCCCCAGGACCCCCCGAAGGTGCCATGAGAGAACACCCTCCTAGCACCAAAACTCAAACCCAACGCAACAAGAAAAACAAAAAATAGAAATAAACAAAGGCCAAATAGAGGGAGCAAAACTGTCAAAAATTGCAAGCACACGCCGACCCCTAGCCACGACTCTATAGAGACAAAGAAGAGGCATGTACAAACCATAGCGAAGGAAGAAAGGGCAAGTCCCTCACGCCTGCACGACCTGCTCAATATGCACTGCCAAAGAAACCCTCAATGCCCATAAAATGATTGCCATCCCCCACTTGGAATTTTTTTAATATTGTTTGAAAAGGCTAAAAAATATGGGCAACTAAACAAAAAATTTAGGAGTCAAGCTTTATGAGAGTTAAACTAATTCCTCTATTGTTGTACACTCAATCTGACCAACCTTGTCATATATAGTGAGGGGATACTCAACTGTGTGCAAGCGAAAATTATCATTCAATGGAATTTTAAAAACACCATCATAGTTCAGTCTATTAATGAGTTTATCTCACATAGTAGTAACCAAAATCTTGCACCATACAATAAACCCTTGTGAATGGAACAAATTTTTTCTACAACACTCATTCAATTGATAGGAAAAGACATGTGTTGATTCACATTACATGACCAAAAGATAAAACAAAATTAACAAATCTTAAAAAAATGTAAATCTCAAATTCCTTGTTTCTTATTGGTTTACTATCTAATGCGCTATAGGGCAAAGGGCATATTGAATCACAAACACAAGGGCCTTTGTAATAGTATTTGCTAAATTAAGTGGAACAACACAAAGGTGTATGATTTCCTAAATGACATTTTGAACCCCAACACCATATTGAAAATTTTATAGGGAAATAAAATCTACTTCCACTTAAGAAGATAATAGAATTTGGACAGGTATGAAACTCAATCCATAATTCACAAGTTGTCCATAATTATTGAAATTCTAAGATAAGTTGTTATGAATTTGAATGTAGAGATGTATTTAACAACATATAAAAAATGAAAACTTTATCATGCAACATATAGAGTTTTCCTCTTTAATCCTATTAAAGCCCTTCAAAAAAGCAGTTGGACATTGTGCTTGTTGATAATGAGCAAAATCAAGTTTTTTGTGTAAGCTGATTACTGCTATGGACATAGCACCGATTGATGTAAACAAGCATTATTGAATATAACTAACTAGAAAAAATCAAATTTATGCAATAGAGTGAAAGACCTGTAATTGTCATCCTGATTCACAAATGGTGTGGATAAATTTGAACATGTCAGTTGCAACATAAGGATATTTCTACCATTTTTTTCAATTGCCTACAACAGAAGGATACATCATGTAATCGAAATATGGAACAAGTATATAATAATGAAAAGTAAATAATGTTGGATTGTAGCTCAAAATATACTTAACTCGAAATACAGTAACTTGGAAAAGGTAAGAACAAATAGATATCCTAGAAAAAACACGTATGTGGTGAAGAAATATGAAACCTTTGTAGCCACAACTTTTTTTGCACATGTGCAACATGTTCCAAATTATGCAGATTTGGAGTCATCCCTAAAAAATAAATGAGCAAAAATACACCAAATTAGGGTAGACGTGAGGTCTATGGGTAATTGAAACGTGTAAAAATAAAATAGATAGAACATTTAATTATTTACCAACTTTCACATAAAAATACACCAAATTATATATTAATCATAACATAAAACACTCTTATAAAAAAAGATCTTAAAGAAACAAGGGGAAAGTTGAACCTAAAATATTTGGTCTAAAACCCTACACTCATGAGATATCCCACTATACAACATCATTGACGAGTGTAATCTTCTCCCACCTCCACCAAACATAGTAGTTTAAACTCCCGAGTAGAGAAAAAATGGCTATTTTGTCAAGGTCTACAATGGGTTGTTTGAAAAGTATTGGTGGCACCCTCAAAGCACAAACTCAAGTAAGAATAGCAACAAAAGCATCAACTTCTAAAAGAAGCAGCTCATCCTTATTCTCATTTTCTATGCATACCAATGACCCTCATTGATTATTCTCCATCACCAAGTTTACAAGATTTGACTTGACTGCCCTTTCTCTTATTTTATTGTATTTCTACTACTACTTCTTCTTCCAAAGATTTCATTGCATAGTTTCTAAATGTATATTTTGTTTATGTGTGACTGTTCACAGTGTGTTGTTGTGTGTGAGCCTTCTAGAATTAATTGAATAATATTTAAATTATTCAAATTGCGGGTTTTTAATATTTAATATATCAGATTAAATTGTTCTTTAGGATCTATTGAAGTATGTATGTACAAGATGAAATGACTTTTAACAGTTGAAGTTAAATTGATCTTTAGGATCTATTAAAATATATCTACTTGTTTAAGGTTTATCCTAAATTTGGTTGAAGATATGGTTGTGCTTAACAAGTTATGGCTTAAATTATTTTAACCTGGGTCATGCTTTTACAAATTTTTCCATTGACACTGTACAAAAATTCCTTGGACCTATCCATCCATTCTTATATTTGATCATATACATTCATCTTATGTGGATTGCTTCAAGAGTAAACAAGCGTTGTTATTATAAGGATAGAAATTGAGATAGCTCTTAGCATCTTAGGTTAAATTGGTTTGTAGGACATACTCAGGTAGATCTAGTTGTTTATAGTCTTGTTGCTATGTGTGTCAGTTCTCGATTACATCACAAAATAAATAAATGTTGTTATCTATATACAAATAATACTTTTAACATCTTTAGGCTAAATTGGTCTATAGGACATATTCAATTATATTTATTTATTTAGATATTTGTTGCTATGTGCATTGGTTTTAAAAAAATCTCTAGTGAACTTAAGATTTAATTTATATTGGTTTGTGATCTAAAATATCCTTGTAGTTGCATCTAAATTCATTTCATATAATGGTAGGTTACCTATAGAATTGGGGTGCTGCATAAATTCTTTGATACTGTTACATAGTGCAGTTGCAAGTGCTCAACTGACATCTCAACTTTCTATCAATTCTCATTCGATATCTCAATGTACTCTTTGTCGAACTTCTCCAGATCAGTAGTATTTATTTTGCGAGTTTGCAATCCTAGTCTCCACTACCCATATTTTTAACCTTTTGTCTGAAGTTTTTTTCTATTAGGTAAATCATCTTGCTTTCGGATAAGAACACCTTTCAGCTTAGAAGTCATGTGTGAAGGGGCTTTTATTCCTTGAAATTTTGCATTAGACTTTGTTTTCTAATCATGTTGGTCCATTACGGGCTTCCATTAGTATGGCTACTATGGATCATTCTCATGAAATTTGAACCCAAGTCAGTGTCATGGCAATTGCTTCTACCTTACCTCAAGGCCAGCTTGCATTCCTTATCCAAACTAGACATCCTTGATAACCATAGTCAATTTTTAATTTTTATTTTCTAAATGCAAATAATCAAAGTATACACAAAAATTTATACATAATGTTGTACAAAGTAACTCAATGTTGGTGATAGAAAAGAGTTCAAAGTCAATATTATGCACAATAACATCCTTTCTTAAGTTTGATTGGAGGCCTTTGAAGAACAAAAATGAATTGGTCATCGTCCCTTAAAGATATCTAGATTGGACAACCTTATCTAAATTTTTATCCCTTGATAACCATAGTCAATTTTTAATTTTATTTTTCTAAATGCAAATAATCAAAGTAACAAAAAACTATACAAAATGTTGTACAAAGTAACTCAATGGTGCTAGTAGGAAAGAGTTCAAAGTCAATATTATGCACGACAACATCCCTGCTTAAGTTGATTGGAGGCCTTTGAAGAACAAAATGAATTGTTCATCCTCCCTTGAAGATAGCTCTTGAAACTCAAGTCAATCCTAGAGACTAATGAATGTGTTCATGATTTTTTTCGCTTCCATTGCAAATAGAGAGACAGAGTCTTAGTTCTTGTTCTTTCAACACAATGAGGAATTTGATTGCTTTGGTGCAATATAGTGATGTTTTTCATAATCAGGCATTGGAGTGATGATGTGATTGCAAAGTGTTCTACTAAAACAATATTTGTTAATCAAGCTTAAGGAGTGGTGATGCAACTGCAAAGCATGTTGCCTGTATTGTGATTGTTGATTGGGCATAAAGGGGGATGAAATGACTACAAAGTGTGTTGATGCAATAACCACTACTCTCGCATGGGGAGTGGTGACATGTATACAAAGCATGTTATTGATGTAGGTGATTAAATCTAATCAAGCACAAGTAGTGGCTACATGATTTCTAATTGGGAAAAAGGAGCAGTGATGTGATTATAAAGTATGCTACTGATGTAGGTAACTTAATTTGATTAGGCACAAGTGTTGGTGACATGATTGCAAAAGATGTTACTAATACAATAATTTCTAAGAAGGCACAAGAGGTAGTAACAGGATTTAGGGCAGGTGTGAGCTCTATGGGTAATTGAAATGTGGTCATAATAGGAAACTCAAGTCCATCATCCATTTTGAAGGGTACAAGCTCACACCAAGAAAAAATCAAATCATAGAATTTCAAATTGTAAAATTTCAAACTGGATTGGATTTAAAACTCTAACAAAACCAAACCCGAAAAAATAGGGGATAGTACATGTCGATGCACCCAAGTTTTGTATGCACACTTAATTAAGCATCTAAAAATATCAAGGTTTTAGCACTACTTGATTCTTGAGTTCAAGATAAAAATTTGCAGGCTTTTAAATGAAAATATTGGTAAGAAATGTTTCAACAAAGTTATTTTTCCCAAAATGAGAAAACTTTCTGAAGAACCAATCCTTTCATTTAACAGATAGCAACATAATTATGTTAAAATGAAATAAAACACAACAAAAATGATCAGGCAACGTAAATGTTCCAAAAAATAAAATTCACTAAAACCATGGCAAAAGACACCTAAAAATTCTGCACAAATTATGTCATGGTGTCAAAGATGTTGATGATAAAAAAAAAGGCAGAGCTTGCAATAAAAGTGCAAAATCCTAACACAACAAAAAATTATTTAAATGACACGAACCAAAACCAATTTTCCTACAATTGTCAGTTGTTGCTTCAATTTATTCATAGTAAATGAAATATGAAAATATCAAGGTTTTAGGGCTTACTTAGATTCTTAAGCTCGAAAAAAGAAAAACTTGAAATGGCATCCACAACATCAAATACAATGCAGTCCAAAGTTGTGGCTGGAGCTAGGTGACCCAAAAGATACATACTCTAAAACCCTCATTGAAACCTTATTTTTTAGGTTGTAGCTCGCCAAATTGGAGAAGTGAGAGGGAAATACCTATGAGGAAGAGTTTGGAGGAGTGGAAACCAATAGCGGTGGGGAAAGTAGCAAAAAAAATGATGAAAAATAGCCGAAAAATGGAAAAAAATGATGAACAACTGAGATTCATTTAATCTCTTGCATTAACATGGATGCAATTTTAGACCACCGATAGATGAAATGAGCTTGGAAAAGCTCATTAAAGAATCGCCTTCAGCATAATTATTCATTTTTTAAATGCATTTTTTTGTTATTTTTTGTTCTTTATTTAGCATTTGCCTTAATTTATAATAATCCTTATTGTCCATAATTTGTGGGTGTTGATCAATTTCAAATGCATTGGAAGTTATATATATATATGAAGAAGTTGATAATCCAACCTCAAAGATCCTAATGAACACCTACAAGCAAATAACCTATCACCAAAGGAGATCAAGAGACACAAGAATGGTGCTCTGCAAACATGAAGCAAGAATGCATTACCTAAGAAGTGAATAATTACAAAGAGATCAATCCTTAAAAAAGGAGATCAAAACCCTAAAGTGAGAACCCTAGGAAGAGGATTAAATTAGCATGTGACAAGTGTCAAGATCATAATGAACGAGACGATATGACTAATTTAATAATGCAAAATAAAGATTCCTAAGTTTAGCTTAAGTGAAATAAAAGTAAAGGTGACTTGATTAATTAATCAATATGATTAAATTAATCAAGTAAACAACCTATTACTCTAACACCCACCCTTAAGATGAACTTAGGGAGAAGCTAAAAAACTAAGGACAAAAATGCATGAAAGCAAAGATGGGTTCTGACAACAAAGCCTAATGAGGTGCCTATGTACAAATGTAAAAGATCTCTCACAACAGGAGAAGAGGAGAAAACCTCGTGGAAAAAACTCCTCTCCAAAAGAGAGAAATACAAGTGAAGGACTAAGAAGCCTTCAAACAAGAGTGAAGGACAAAGAAGCCTCTAATCAAGAAGAAATTGTCCCAAAATATAGGAACAAAGGATGAACATGGAAAACACCATTGAAGCATGAAGAAGTTGCAAACACTGTCATAGAATGATTGCTGAAATGCTAAAAGAAAAAACCCTCTTTGAAACAAATGATGATCAGGATCAAGAAGACAAGAATCTAATGAGTGCCCTCCAGGGAAAAACATTTGGAACTCGAAGATACATATGGCACAAGTACCAGTAGCCTGAAGCGCTGATCAAGTGAAAATGGAAGGTCGCCTCTAGAAGTAGGAATGCAAGAGTGTCCATATGGTAAGTGCTCCATCTCACCGAAATGCATGGCTAACTAGTTGTTGCATCCACCTAGTACATAGGAACAAATACTATACATATAGCTCACTCCAACACGAAACCAATGAAGCATTAACACCAACAGTAGAAACCTCCCCATAATGCTGACACTAGAGAGGTATAACAAGTACATTGAAACTGAATGCTTGAAAGTAGTACATGAAGAGAAACCAAGAACATCTGAAGGTGTTGTCATGAAAGTACAAGCAAATATAAATGATGTGAAAACAAAAGTCACATATGTATGAGAAAGGTTTGAAGGAAAAACAAAGGCAAACATCAACCCCCATGGTACTTTATATCAAAGTGTGAGTACAAGGCACAAATTGATGTGAAAGAATCCCAATACTACACATACAAAGCTGAGGCACTTTATTTTAGTGTGTTTACAAATGATAAAAACATGCAATTTGAGCCCATAAAGTCCAAAAAAGACTACAACTAAGAAGAATAATTTCTGGAAAAAACCAAAAATCAAATCTATAAACCACCTGCACCACTACAAATATCTTGGAACCAAATTTTTGACGATATCTCGTTTACCCATTTTTGACATCGTATGCAAAAGTTATGTCAAAAACACTGAAAGGAAACTCTAGAAAAGAAGATCTAACTTCAACTGTAATTAATAGGGACCTAAGAAAAAATCTCCAAAAAATACATGCACCACTGAAAATTACATTGAGTCCTCTTTTCGACGATATCTCGTTTGCCCGTTTTCGAAATCGTGGGAAAAAGTTATGGCCTCTAAAAGAAAAAAACTCTCAAAGGGAAAAAAAACACAGTCTACTGCATTAAATTTGACGGCCATATGGTTGTTGCAGCAAAACTACAAGCCTAAATTTGATGGCCATTTGGCTGTCACCAAATTTGCACAATTCGGCTTGATTTTAAAAAAAAAAAACAACAAAAAAAATTAATAATTTTTTTTTTGGCTAGTGGGTTTGGAAGCCATCACCGGTGGCATTAAAGCCACTAGCGAACAACATTAATGGGCCTACAAGGCCTACTATAGTAGGTAACCTGCGGGTACCATTAATAAATGCATGCCCCCAACAAACAAAAAATTGCCCAACCTTTGTATTTTTAATTTTTTTAAATTAATATATTTATTTTATTTTAAAAATTTTGAAAAAAAATGAAATTTAACGCCGAACCTCTTTTTTCATTTTTTTAATTCTCAAATGACATGTAGGATTCTGTAAAGGGGTCGTACAGGTCCCTGTACAATTTTTTTTTGCTTTGGAGCCCAACTACTTAGATTTCGACGATTTCACAGTCGATCTTCGGGTTTTTGGCCATTGTAGATGCAATGGTGAGATCCGTTTGGGCTCAAAATGCCTCGAAAAATCAGGCACCTCTTGGATTTGGCATAAAAGCCCTTTCTTCAAACCCTTACAGATCTAACAAATGAAAGCCAAATTTGACAAAACAAAGGTCAATCTTGACCATTCCAGTAGCTCTAGATTCAATGAAGAGGTCTGATTTGACCTTGGATGCACTCAAAAAACTACTTCAAGGAAAGATCTTTCAAAAAAGGAACAAGAAACTTGTAGATCTGGAGCTCTAATACCGTGAAGAAGTTGATAATCCAACCTCATAGATCCCAATGAACACTTGCAAGCAAATAACCTGTCACCAAAGGAGATCAAGAGACACAAGAATGGTGCTCTAGAAACATGAAGCAAGAATGCATTACCTGAAAAGTGAATAATTGCAAAGAGATCAATCCTTAAAAAAGGAGATCAAAACCATAAAGTGAGAACCATAGGAAGAGGATTAAATTAGCATCTGACAAGTGTCAAGATCATAATGAACAAGACAACATGACTAATTTAATAATGCAAAATAAAGATTCCTAAGTTTAGCTTAAGTGAAAAGTAAAGGTGACTTAATTAATTAATCAATATTATTAAATTAATCAAGTAAACATCCTCTCTCTCTCTATATATATATGTCATTGTTATCATTTTTTAAATTGAACTCATTGATAGCTTTGATAATGTCACCTCATGCAAAGTTGGTGTTGTAATTATATTTTACATAATTAACTTGCAATTTTTTCATGATACAAATAAGAATTGTGTCATGAGTTGAAATTATATTTTAATGTATTCTCATATGTTATAAAGGGTACATAAAGAGGTAATTTCTCTCTACAATTATGTTTCAAGTCAATATGTTTATTGAAATTACTAAATTGTATAACATTTGGTTTAGTTTTCAATTCAATTTTATTGCCAAATCATTTATATAATTTGAAATGAATTATGCAAGACATATGCCCATAATTGTTTCAAGTTATCTTATATAATAATCTATTAAAAAATTATAAATTATTATTTTTTATTCATTTGGTTCTTTGTTCAATTGTTTTACAGATTTCAAAACAAATGTTCGATCAGTATTAGGTATGGTATCAATGAATATACATTTTCTTGAGCTATAATTTAGTGGAAGTGATAAAATAATTTAAGTGGCTTGTTGTGAAGATATTTGTTGCAAATTAAACAAGGCATTTCCAAGTTTACTTATCATCTTTATAACATCAATATTATGTTTTTGGTGGTCTTTACATATTCTTTTAAATGCATGTATATCATTGACTTGTCCATTTTTGTCATGTAAGAGCTACAATAATTGTTGTAGCATATGCTTTAAGAATAAATTATGTTTATGTATTTGTTTTCCATACTTATGGTATTTTTCTCACAAAGATATTATTCTATATTTATGATGGATATATTATAATAAAAGTTTAGGTTTGTGGAGTGTTGATTGTATAGAAATTATGTAGTTGATCTGAGTTGTTTATATCCTTTCATCTGAGAACATTTAAAAAGAGCACGACTTATCATAATTTTCTCATTGCAATGTGGAAAAATCATCATTTCTCATTGAATTTTTTATTTGGTTTTTGCTTGCTCATGATTCAAGTATTGTAGTTTTTATTGGTGGGAATAGAAAATTGTATCTACAAGCTCCTTTTTATTTCTTGCATTGCTTTGCATGGTGGTTCTTGTGTACTATAACTATGTTAGGTTGTACATTTTTAGTGTTACAAGTAATCATGTACTTGTTTATAAAGTCTACAATATTTATATGACTATCTTTATCATAGATTGGTGCATTTATTATCCATAAAGGAAATGATCATTGTTCATTTCCATGATTTTGAAATTTGGTTATAGAAAAGTAATCCAAGAATTTTTCAAAGAAAAAATTATTTGTAAATATCAAAATCTTCATTGTATTTATTCTATGTCTATAGTAGGGTGCACAAGTCACAAGATCTTTTTTTATGACATAAAATTTGTCATTTGATTTTTAGTGTAACATTATTGTTGTTTTTATGTTGATTGTTGTGTGTTATGTAATTCTTCAAGTGTGTTTGATAAAGGATCCAAATTCAATTTAACATTAATAAATGTAGTGAAAAAAGTAGGTAGTCCAAGTTGTAGTATCACTGCAAATACATTTTTAAAAAATTGGTGTAAGCAAATCTAGAGATATTTTTATTATTTTAAAATCAACATCGTCAATGTTCAATTTGAGTTGTTTTTCTAGGTTAGGCTTATGTTTGACATATTTTGCTACTATCTTTCTTCCTTTTAGTTGAACTTTACAAACTCTTATCTACATTGTAGATAAAAACTGTTGTATAAGTATTTTGGTGGTTTTGAAAAATAGATTTGTTTTGTGGAAAGAAAATTATCTATTAGAATATAGTCATTCCCATATACAACTTTTTGGTATGTGAAATTCTTAGTGATGTCATCATTACATGTGTTGCTAAAAATAAATAAAATTTATTTGTTTATCAGATTTATCTTTAAAGATTCCAATAGGATAATGTTCTTGTGTTGGTGCACTTTCAATAATTTGATCTTGCATTCCATATATACATCTAGATTTAGCAAATCCATGTGTCAAAGTTTCACAAGGATTTTCATGTTCTATGTCACCTTTTAAATTAGTTTCACTTGTACCAAGTTCATTAGTGTCTTCATTTTCACGATTGATTTCAAAATTGTGTTTCAATTTTTTCTTTAATTGAATGTTTTCCATTCTATATAGCATTATTTTGCTTAATTGTTTTGAACATCTTGTATGATAATGTTTTTTTGTATCACTTACCTTTGGTACACATTTTATATTTTAAACATATTTTAAGAGTAATCACTGTAGATAGGGAAATAATCAATCAGATTTAATGTTGAAACAATAAATTAACTAATTCCTATCAAGCACAATAGAGTACGAGACAATATGAAAATCAAAATAAGAAGCAAAACGTAAATTGATCTCCACGCTAAACTCAATTTATCTCCATTGCTCTTATCCACCTACACAAGGATGCAAGATTTCGAAGGTTGATAATAGAGGAGTGTTGAGTGCTCATTCTTGCAGCATAACGACTTGATGACGAAAATGACCAATGAAGAGAATGATGGATAGAGATGAAAGACTGATTTTTGACAGAGTCTGGATGCTAGATGAATCTCCCCCCTAAATGTATTGTGAGAGGTCGTATTTATAGAGCCGTGATGTTGATGAAGATAAGATTTGATAAGATTGATAAGGATTTGATTTTTGACAAAAGAGGAAATACAACGAGACGAGATAAGATGTCAAAAAGATAGAAAGATTTTGATTTATTGTTTTAAAGGAAATAAATCTTGAAAAAGACGAGAAGGATAATTGATGAATTATCTAATTAAATAAATAAATTAGATACACATGAGTTTCAATTTTGGAAAGAAAGCAAAAAGATCTTTTTAGGATTTTATTAATTAAATAAATTTTGGATTTATTTAATTAACGTTGAATGTATGATTTCATTAATTAAATAATATAAACTATTTAATTAACATTAAGAGGAATGGATAGATTATGAATTAATTAATTAAATAATATAAATTATTTAATTAACATTAGAGAAATGGATGGATTATGAATATGAATTTAATTAAATAGATGATGACATGGGTACCTAGGGCAAAGCATGCTACAAGATGCCTAAATGATGTAATGCCGAGACAGGTGTTGTAAGAGGACAATTTTTTGACGTCTACATTTTGCCTCTCTTTGAGATGATGATATTTGTGTGAGTAACATCATTTCAAAGAAGTTAAGGTATGGATAGAGGAAAATGGATAATGATAAAAAGATAGGATGATGATGGTGATGCCCCCTCGAGAGGATAGGCGGGTTGAACAAACACGGGTAGACTCTCAAAATGAAATGAAATGATAAAGAGAGAAATAAGATGAATGATGCAAGATAGGAAGTGGATGAAGGAGATGAATGATTCATTATGCTGCAATGAAGGTGAGCAACCATGATGTTTGATATAGAACTAGACATTATGCACCAAGATATAAGGACCAAGGTGACGATGTGTCTCATGCCCCAACATAATACAACCTTGTCTAGATGTATGAGGAAGTAAACTTAGAGCATTAAAGTCCTAATGCACAAAAGGTATGATATGACCTTAAATACAAAGGATACTACAAAAAGCTACTTCAACATGCACAAGATATGAATATTAGTTGAAATGATATGGATTTGATACAAATGCAACATAAAATGATAACACACACAAGCAAGCAAGCAAGTATGCACAAATGATTCAAAAACAAACAAGGTATTGCCCCTGTCAAGCTATAAACTGTTGATTGATGGATTGGTTGATGATGATAGTATTGTCATTGCAGGGAGTGACATATCCCTAGATCAACACAAGGATGATTGATAATTGACTGATTGACTTTGATTGATTGGGTTTACAACAAGATTAGGATCAAGACCAAAGGATGTGTTTGGATAATTTGACAAGATTGATCGACTTGATTGGTATGGATTAAGGATTGACTTGCATTTGGATTATTGCTTGGATTTTTGTTGGCTATTTGATTTTTTGGATTTTTCACATTTTATGATTTTTTTGGATTTTTGAAATGTTCTGAATTTTTTGGACTTTTGAAATGTTTTGATTTTTTGGACTTTTGAAATGTTTTGATTTTTTTTTTTGGACTTTGAAAAATGTGTTTTTTTTGGACTTTTGAAATGTTTTGATTTTTTTTGGACATTTGAGATGTTTTGATTTTTTTTTTTTTTTTAGATGTTTTGATTTTTTTTTGAACTTTTGAGATGTTTTGATGTGTCAAAGGATGAAAAATTGAGTAGCCTTTGTGCTAGAGACCAATGACAAGGGGAAAACCAAGTCTAGGTGCAAGGAGATAGATGGGATTGATGGATGAAAGGGTGGGTGATGGGATAAAGGCGCATGATAGATGGATTAATATAAAGGATAGGTCATAGTGAATGAAATGGATGTATGCATCATAGGAGAGAAAGGATATGATTTCCAAAGACTATGTCGCATAGGAATAACATGCCCCATTCTGCCCCATTCTAGGTACAAGACTTAGGATGTTTCTAGACAAAATGTATGATGCAACAAGATAATGACATGATTGGTTTAGATAGGATGAGGTATGTCAAGAGATACCCAAAACATGTTTCAACCTTTGCCCCTATATCTTCACCAAAATCAAAAGAAGGGTGTATGGATGGACTCAATATGATAGGGATGTATGAATGGACTTAATATGATGGCTAAAGATGGTAGGTAGGATGGAAATGATATGACATGAAAATTATCGGTTGGATAGATAAGACATTGTGCCCCCAAGTGTAAGTGGCATAGAAGATCAACCTACACATGACGCCTATTTGCTATGTTTTCATCATGCTACTTATCTAGGGCGCCTGTTTACCAGGTTTTCACCATTGGATGAAGGGATTTGTCTTTACTTCTTTTTTTTCATTTTGTTTTTTTTTGAATTTTTTGGATAGGAGAAGGGGAATATGGATAGGAGGGACTCAAGTGTCTAGTTCCATGAAAGGTGGTAGTCCCACTAGAGATGGATGTCATCGCATGGACCATGTCAAATGTCATTATGCTCATAGATGTTGGTAAGGGATGACATGAAAGAGAAATGGAGTAGGTAGATAATGGATTATGTTGGTCTTATGTAAGAATAGATGGGGAATAGTGGATGATGATGTGGATTGAATAGGACTTGTGAAAAATGATGGATGAAAGGTTTATGCAAAAGCATGGACCACAGGAAGATGGTGGGGGAGATATGTAGGATAATGCGTGAAGGCTGGGTAGATGGAGGTATGTGGAATTGTTGGGAAATGGAAGGGAACCATGACCAATGGTTGCAAACACTATGATAAACGTTGAAGTTTTTGATGTGGATGGCGTGTAGGAAGCAATGAAGATGTTTGCTTAGGAGGTGGAGGGTGTAGTGCTTTTGGTACCCACATAGACTTAGTATTTTTATGATATTTATTTTGCCTGTGGGTTTTAGGAATTTGAGACTTTTGAATGGAATGAGAATGTGGGATGGAAGTGGATGGTTGGGATTTTTGTGATGTGGATGCCTCAGTTGACTTGCTTTCTTTTTACTTAGGCACCCAAACCAATTTAGTTTTGGCCTTTACTTTTGGAGGTATGGGCTTATATAACTTTTTGGATGTACTTGGGTTTGATATTTTGCAATTGTATGCTAAGGCATTAGGACCTTTAGAATTTATGTGTAGAGGCATCCACATTTTTATTTTGGAATCCCTTGGGTTTGGTGGAATGAGTGGAAGCTTTATGTTTAGACAATGTGTGCATTTGTTGGTCATGATTAGGAATGTTAGGGTATTTATGGATAAATGGATAAAAGGATTGGATGGTAGGGATATTAGGTGTTGGAAGTAATGGTGGCAAAGTTGATGGAGGGATATTAGTATTTGGAAGCAATGGTGGAAAAGTTGATGGTGGAAGGTGTGTGGTCACATGCTTTTGACATTTGTAGGATGATGGAGGTGGAATGGCAACATATGTTTTGGGTGTATGATAGGCTTTATGATGAAAAGTGGACTTAGGAGGCATGGAGGAAATACCAACATCTTTAGGTTGTTGTCCTTGGGGTGTATGTCCAAGGCCATAAGAGCATGGAGGGACTTTGACATGGATGGGCTCCAAAATACCTCGTTCATGAAGGTCTAAACCTTTACCTTGGTGGTTCATGTTTTGGAGTATGCAATGGACAACGGGACTAGGTGTAGTTGGAACACTAGACATGAGTTCCTTATTGGATGGAGAAAATGAAGTAAGGGAAGATAATGGTTGTTGTTGTTCTAAGGAGGAATATTCATGAATGAGGGTAGAAAGACCAAGTGGATATGGAGGACTTGCAATGAGGTTGATAGTGGGTGTTGGGGGATCATTAGATCTTGATTAGCATTGTGTTCACTTAGATCCAAGGTATTTGTTTGATCTTCTATGTGTGATTGGGAGGCATATGTCTCATCAAGGGAAGTGGATGTTTGTGCATCATGGATGGGTGAGGTGGAAAGCTCTTGACCATGGAATGCATAAAGTTGGCTAAGAGGATCATCATGGTCTTCTTGATCATAAAAGGGGTCTTGATCAAAGATGGAAGATTGATCATGAACAATATTAGGTATGTTATGAATGGAATCATTGGGAAGGTGTTGATCTTTATGTGGATGAGGGGGTAATGTTTCCGCATGCTTAGGATTGTGCTCTTGAAATACCTCGTGACTTATTGGAATGGAGGTGGAAGGGGATTTCTCATGGAGAGACTTGTCATATTCTTGATGGTCAACAACATAGAAGCATGATAGAGGGTGACTTGGACTTACGAGGGGAGACTCTGGAATTGGCTCAAGGGGTTGTGGATGACATGGTTGGCTTGAAGGACTTGGCATGATGTTTGAGGATTCTTTTGTATGTTCAGGTATATGTGTTGAATGACATGGCGATAGTTGATTCCTTGCTCGTAGCCCTTGGGTCACATCCTTTGGAGGTGTAGGGGTGGAAGGTGTTGGCTTAGGGTTTTGATTTTGATTGGATGATGGTATGATAAAGTTATAGGGTGCATGCGCTAGATTGGTATTCCCCTTGTCAATGGTTGCATTAGAACATGAAGAATTTTGACCTTGTTGCAAGGTAGAACTTAAATTCACATGTGTTTTTCATGATGTGGCTTGATAGGTTGATGTGGCATTGACATGTGAAGAAGTGGATGGAATAGATTGGTATGAGGTGGAAGGGTGATAATGAATGGATAGGGGATGACGTTGTGGTTGTTGGATTTGACAAGTGGCAATGAATTGATTGGCTTGAGCTAGGAGGTGTCGGATTTTAGGTGATTTAATTTGTTGAAAATTTTGGAAGAGGGTTTGAAGGCTTTGTATGGTTTGGTGGTCTAGGGGTTGGGGTATTTGGTGAAGTGTTTGAAAGAGGTTTTGAAGTTGGGATGTTAGGGCTTTGTGTTTGAATGTGGGTATGGTGTCACACATGTGTGTAAGCTCTTGCGCATCGATTTGTTCCTCAAAGTATGCAACATCGTTCATGTCATTATTAGAGGTGGTAGGAGAAGCCCCTCGAAGTATGATTTCAGGTTTTTGTTTTGTTTCATTATTTGAACTAGAGAAAGGGACTCCTTGAATTATGATCTCGGGCTTAGGTGTTGTCTCATGATTTGGACTAGAGGGATAACCCCCTTGGATTATGACTTTTGGCTTATGATTAGGATTGGGCTTGTTTATGATTATGACCATTTTGACAAGTGGTGATGGTGATGATGTGGAATGATTAGATTGGATGACTTGGATTGATTAGGATGAAATGGATAGGATGTGACTAAGAAGAGTGATTAGGATGAAAGTGATTGGATATGAATGTGTTGGAAGAACGTGTAGAGTGACTTGTCTTTATGTGTTTGGTGTTTAGGTTGATTTCACAATGTTTAAATGAATGATCACACATATACACACATAAATCACTCATGCAAGACACATAAGCAAGTTTGAATTTTGAAATCTGAAGAATGTAATGATGATTATTAAACAAGCACACATGGAAGACATATCAACAAGCCCTATGACTAGTCAAGTGGGGTATGGCCAGTTAGGTCTCAAGCTAGTCTGCACAAGGTTGACTAAGGATGATTTGAAAGCAAAATCCTGTCACACAGCCGGGAGAAAGGGGTAACCCACCCTTCACCTTCACTTCCCAAAGGTATAAATTTCTTTGGGGCTTAGCTAAGAGTGACAAGAATTCAACTCCCAAACAAGCGTGTCTTTTGATTCACACTTTGATTGAGGTCGTCCCCAGGGGTGATGAAATCCACTAGCAGGCCTCCTATGAAGGGTATGACAAAAGCAAACCAAGTGCAGTGTTTTGGAGGACACACACACTTGATTCACACTCGCAATGATTAATTTCCCTTAGATTAGAAATGAAATGTGTGTAAAACAGTTCAAGCATGTGTTCTTTTTAACCCCAAATCAAGATGTGTGATTGAATACAAAATTTGTTTGAAGCCCAATGCCAAATATGTGATCAATCAAGATTGATTTTATGCCCCAAATTGAAATGTGTGACAAGCAATGATCAATGAGAAATGAAAGATTAGAATGTATGCACCTGGTTATTCGCTTTCCAATTTGATGTGTGTGACTGATGTGAATATTTTTCGAGCTCCGTATGATGCACCGACAAGTCACCAAGACAAGAAGAAACACAACGTGCCAGCCAAAATGAGATTAGGTTAAAACATATAATCTATTAAAAATCTAAACTAAAATAAATAAATAAATGAAATAAAATAAAATAAAATATAAACTTAATTAAAAAGTTAAAAACCTAGATCTAAATTATAAGTTAAATCTAAAATTATCTCATCTAGATTAGAAAAAAATGTATTCTAAAATCTAAACTAAAATTAAAATTAAAAATCTATTCTAAAAAAAAATATACTAAGATTTAAATTAAAAATCCAATTCGAATTAAAAATCTAAACTAATCTTTGAAATCTAAAAATCTAAATAAAATCTAATTTAAATCTAAATAAAATCAAAACTAAATTAAAAACCAAAAAATCTAAATAAAATCTAAATTTAAAAAAAGACAAAATCTAAATTAAAAACCTAAAAATCTAAAAAAAAACTAAATTTTAAAAAGCAAAACTAGATCTCACTTTAAATTAAATCTAAATTTATTATAAGATCTAAATTAAAAACCTAAAAATCAAAACTAAAGCAGACCCAAATAAAAGACTCCCTGCTCAACCGCGACAAGCCTTCAACATAGTTTTGATGAAAATAGAGCTGCATGTCGACTTTGTAAACATTCGCCTGTCCTTTTGTTAGCAGGAGAAGCTATCAAAAGCTCTCGGAGTAGTGGAAATTGATTCAAAAATTCTTCACATGCAAGCTCAGTGGATTTTCCATTTGGAGATCTGAACTTGATCCTTCAAGATTCTGCCACGAACTATGGATTCAAAGCTCCAATTCTAATTCTGTTACAATGATCAATCGAGCTACGTGGTACTGTAAAAGGTGTGAGGGACGCCCAAGAGACCATACAAGAAATGTTTTAGAGCAACGATTGGTGAGAGTTTTTGTTGAAAGGAATATGATGGGCTTTTGGTTGTGGGGCATGTGACGAGTTAAAATGGCGACTGCATATTACAAAGGATGCAAAGGAGGATAGTTGTTTGTCAAATGCAAAGCGCCATCAACAGGGATGTTCGCAATGTGATATAGGTGAGCATATAGGCGCGTAGTTGGGCTTCGATGGGTTTGAGAAAGTGTTTTCGATGGCAACAACTATATTGATAGGGTCATTGGAAAATGATGCATTTAAGCAGCTTCAAACATCTCTGAAAGCTTCACAATTGGCAAAGTATGCTCGCAGTTACGGGATAGAGTATGGTTCAAGCAGTGAACTTGTGCAAGGATACAATGTTTTTGTGCAGACCAACATGTGCAAGGCCAATGTAGTTAGGAAGGTGACAGGGAGGAGTCCAAGCAAGAGGTCGGCGTAGTAATGTAATGTGAGGCGACCATGTAATGTGAGGGTGTAGGTGACCAAAAGTCTAACAGATGACGATGGATGTAGCTGAGAGGCAACAAAGGAATAAGGGGCGACGATGGGAAATGTCAGTGGCAATCAAATGATCTGAGGGCAGAGGAAATTTCTATAGGAGTTATAAGGGTTTATTGAGGGTTGAGCATTAGATAGATCATGGTGGTGGCGATAGAAGAGGAACTGGGACTGTGAGAGGCGGCGGGAAGACTGACAGAGATAAGATCTGCAAAGAGCCTTCAAAGGAAGTCGATCGAGAATTTAAAACCTACAATCACTAACAATTCACTTGCAAAACATGACAAACGAGGGTTAGATAATGCAAATTTTTACAACAAATATGTATGAGTAGATCCAAAGATGTCAGGTTCACAATAGACGATGGGTGCCAAATGTAGATAGGGAAATAATCAATCAAATTTAATGTTGAAACAATAAATTAACTAATTCCTATCAAACACAATAGAGTACGAGACAATATGAAAATCAAAATAAGAAGCAAAACACAAATCGATCTCCACGCTAAACTCGATTTATCTCCATTGCTCTTCTCCACCTGCACAAGGATGCAAGATTTCAAAGGTTGATAATAGAGGAGTGTTGAGTGCTCATTCTTGTAGCATAACGACTTGATGACGAGAATGACCAATGATGAGAATGATGGATAGAGATGAAAGACTGATTTTTTATAGAGTCTGGATGCTAGATGAATCTCCCCCCTAAATGTATTGTGAGAGGCCGTATTTATAGAGCTGTGATGTTGACGAAGATAAGATTTGATAAGATTGATAAGGATTTGATTTTTGACAAAAAAGGAAATACAACGAGACGAGATAAGATGTCAAAAAAGATAGAAAGATTTTGATTTATTGTTTTAAAGGAAATAAATCTTGAAAAAAAGAGAAGGATAATTGATGAATTATCTAATTAAATAAATTAATTAGATACACATGAGTTTCAATTTTGGAAAGAAAGCAAGAAGATCTATTTAGGATTTTATTAATTAATGTTGAATTTATGATTTCATTAATTAAATAATATAAATTATTTAATTAACATTAAGAGGAATGGATAGATTATGAATTAATTAATTAAATGATATAAATTATTTAATTAGCATTAGAGAAATGGATGGATTATGAATACGAATTTAATTAAATAAATAAAATATATTTAATTAAATAGATGATGACATGGGTACCTAGGGCAAAGCATGCTACAGGATGTCTAAATGATGTAATGCCGAGACAGGTGTTGTAAGAGGACAATTTTTTGACGTCTACAATCACAATTATCGACATTTCATTAATGAATTGTGGTAATGCTTTTTGTATAATGTTCGTGTTCACTAGTACATTGATAATTGAGCTAATTAATCCTATTTGAGATATTTTGTATTCTAGTTCCCAAATTTGAACAAATACAATTCTAAGTTAAACAAGTCATTCTTCTAATTGTGATAACATTCTTACATATTGCAATGGTTTGTTAGTTTGAATATTGTGTGGTGTTGCATATTTAAAAATCATACATTATCTCAATGTTGTGTGACATGTGCAACAAATAGAATTTATCAACATAGTATCATTAGGTTATACTAATTTATAATATGTTGTTTCTCTTTTATCTTTGAGAATTATAATGTTTTTGTTAAAACACAAGATTTGAGGTTGTAGATATCATTCTTTGATTATTGCATATTTATTGTTTGATTATGTGAAGTGATGTGGTATTATTATGTGCTAGCTTTTGATTTTTGATAGATTGGACAATTTTTATTGATTATTATTTTTAATCAACTGTTTAAGTTTGTGAAATATTTTTTTGAATGACTTGACATTTTAGATTTGGTAACTTAAAAGTGGCTCAAAATGTCCATGAAGAGGATTTACATCATGAAAATCATAGAGTATGATTGTCCATGTGATGATTGATCAAAATGTAAGTATTATTTTCTTATTGTCTTTGACTAAAGATATATTTGTATGTTTAGCCATTTGGAAAGCCAACAAACATAAAATATGTCTTCCCATAGTCAAATTTATTTATCAGTTATAATTATCATTACAAATATTTATATTCCATGTAAACATGTTTCAACATCTTATACTTTGTGTAATTCATGTAGTATGCGAGGTTTTTTTTTTTTTGGCAAAAGGCGTAAAGCCTATATATAATATATTAATATATAAAGAATAAACTACAAAGAAAAAGCCAGGAAACATCAACTGGCAACAAACAGAGCAAAAATTCCATACAAGCTTTAAGCTAATCCCCTTCAATGTAAAAAGGGGAGCGAAAGGCAGGTGCCAAAGATAATTTGAAATAAGTTTTCTTACGTTTCTGTACAATTTTCCAATGGTTGTCAACCGAATCCATCTCAAAAGATGAAGTTTTTTGTTCCATAGCTTCCTCTTGACTCCCAAACTTATTTGATTTATGAATCTTCTCATTAGATTTTGTTGTTGGAGCCCTTGACGAAGCAGATTTCTGACCAAGTGGATGGGGCTTTGAAAATGCCTAAGTCTCAAACTGGTTTGCTTTCGGCTCTTGTGGAAGTGTGACAATATTCACATCAGATTTTGTTGGAGTTGGCGATGAAGCAGCAAAATCAATTGATTTCTACCTAATTGTAGGGGGATTTGATAGGGCATCTTTCCACCATGAAGCCTGTTTTTTATCAGAGTTACTTTTGATGTGACATGTTGCAACCACATGACCTGTTTCAAAACATCTCCTATGGCAGAAGGGAATTCCTTCATAATCTAGCAGTTGGGTCCAAGAATGACTAGCAACATTTAGAATCATATTATTTGGAAGTTTCTTGGAGAGATCCAAGTGCACTAAAATTTGAGCAAAAGTAGTGAGAAAAATCTATAGTTTTTTTATCTACAGCCAAGAAAGAACCTAAGAAGTTTCCAATAGGCTTGAAACAAGAATGGATCCAAAATTGAAGCGGAAGATTTGGAAGCTGAACCCAAACCGACATGAAGGATTCAGAAGAAGGGTTAAAGGCTAGGTGCCAAGGCTTAAGAAAGAGGTAATGTTGATTCCAAGACCAATGGTGGTCAAACAAAATTGAGTCCCTATCCTCGATGGAATCAAAAATAGAAATGAAGAAACCCTGAGCACTAAGAAAAAATTGTGGAATATTTTACAATAAGGGATGCCAATTTTTCTTTATCCAAATATTCAAGTATGAAACAGAAGGCCAAAATTTATTAAAGTGACATATTAAAGAATGAGTAGAGAAATATTCCTCTTCTTGCAGCACTACATCCCCAAATTCCAGAACAAGGGATGTCTCTGCACATTTAAGAGGTTTTGGGTGCAGACCCCTGTGTCCTTTTAAATCAGGAAGAACATTGAAAGGAACAGGAGGTACATGTATATTTGCACATACCTTTGACTTGAAAGAGTAATCAACACTTTCAATGGAGGTTCCAGATGCAAAGACCTTGGAAGAATCCAAACCTGTGCATAAATCATTTGCAACAACTGAATTAATAGTCCCAGAAGATAGATCAACATCATTTGTGAATGGTACTAAGGCCGTAGTGGAAGATCGTTGTAAAGAAGATCTACCCAACAAAGCAATAGGCTTAGGAACCATCGATGAAGGGAAAAATCTCCAAGAAGGCTGTAGATTGATGCAGGGGGGCGCTGAACCATTCTTATGCACTGCTAAGGCATTCAAGGAGGATGAAAGAAACCCATTTGAAGAGGGACTCTTGCTCCCTGCAATCTTTAGAGGACGCTGACATGAAGACAGCGAAGGCCACAAATCCCCATTCAGTCCATCTGCAAGAACAGATTGGAACCTTTATAAGCGAGCAGGTGGGGATCCCTTGAAGTGATCTTTAGCAGCACTTGGCTTTGTGGAATGCGAGCCAGCATTCGCAGCAGGTGGGCGGGATCTCCATGGACTACAGGGAGCCATTGCAAATGCACCATTGGAAGGAGCAAGAGCCATTGCGGGAGCCTCCATTCAAAGTAAATTTATGTAGTATATCAATACACGTTCATTTTTAACACGTTCTAAGCAATTGTGTTACATAGTGACCTAATAAGACATATGCACCAAACACATATATTTAATTTCTTGTATAAATTTGATATGTAAAAAAGTTATATCCATTTGCATAAACTAAATAAAAAGGGGAAACACTATTAATTTAGAAAAAAAAAAACATAGTAAAATTATTGGTTTATTTTAAAAATAAAATAAAAAATGCATGGAAAAAGTTAAAAATGATCAAATAAAATTTCAAAAATCATAAAGTAAAATTACTCTATTGTATTAAAGTCGATTCTACTATAAACTCTTTTGATAATACTAACATTTAACATGTTCAAATAATAATTTCTAATACTTTTTGCTATATTGTTTGAGAAGTAGATGTTATATAATAATACATTATATGTAAGTAAACAAGGTTATATTGTCAAAATACATTCAAACCAAAATTCATAACTTTAAACACATAATGTTCGTAATTTTCATACTATGAATTGTTTGATTGATTTCCAATCTTTGCTATTTCCACTCATCTTTTTGACCAAAATTATCATATTCTTTTCATTGCCATTTATTATTATTAGTGGGTTTTGAGAGTGGAATGTAGTTACAAATTGTCTACTCTAATAAACTGGTAGCCACATAAGCATCTTTGTAGTAGCATTCTTCCACTATGAAACTCAATGCACCTCAAATGACACTATGAAAGCAATATTTTTTAATATATGAAGAAGGCAGTGATTCCTAACTCAGTTTAGAAATATGGGCATAGATTTCTATTTTGATAACATATTTTGGAATCAAGGAATTTTGGAGAAAACAAAGAAGATATATAAGTATTTGCATTAGAACTTTCTAAAATCTATTTTTTAAAATTGCTTGCAAATGTAATCATACACCTGTTGATCAACTAAGCTCCATAGAAATAAACACAGAGTCTTGCAAATTGTTGCAATCACTTCCAAGCAAGTAATCATTAACCTACATTATATCTATTGAATTTATCAATGCATAATCAAATGTTGCATCTTTAATTATCTTAGTAGGCTAAATCAAATTGGATTTAGCTTGGAGCTAGACCTCACACTACAAAATGATAGAGCAAGTTACATTGAGAAAATATTATGTGGATTTTAATTGATATAATTGAAATTTGTCATTGTATTGATGCATCTCATGGATCTAACAACAATATCATAAGCCATCTTAGGTTGTATCAAATGTTCTAAGCCATTAATATTGCTTAGAATTAGGGTCCCTAATTTCCACAACATAACAATCCCACAAATGTCTCCTGACACCTCTAAATTTACTTGACTCTGAAGAATGTTTGATTTTTTTAGGAATCAACTTTAGGTATTGAATTCTATGATTTTTTCGCCAAAATCTTGAGACTTTGATTGCCTTAGAAAATTTTCCACTCGCACTCAATATGTTCTAGTTCAAAATGATAATTTCATAGTTTGTAAGCAATTTAGTCTAAGTTTACTATAGCTTTAGTTTCATGTATTTGCAACTATAGGTTGGCTATTCATATGTCATGAAATAAAATAGGATTGACTATGGCTTATGAAAAGAAGTAGTAGAAGACTGCTACATTACATATAAACAATATAACAAAGTGATAAATCTTCTTGAGTGAGATGAGAAATAAAATAAGGATGCATATTTCAATTAATAGGATAGCATAACATTGTGATAAACATAGATAACCATTGTTTTTTTAAGGTCAATTATTGTAGGTTTTATACAGTCTAATACGAAAAGAATAATTGCAAGTAGTTAGTGTTTCATCCACCTTGTCATTTATAATATGTGCATTTGTTGTTTTGATCTCATCTACGAGATGCATTATAATATATAAAACAATTTAACACTTGTGTTCAAAATAATCAATTTAGCATGAAAAAGTAATTGTATAACACTAATCTAATTCATCTTTATTGGATTTATCTTATGAGCTATATCAAATGTTATTTGTATTTGTAAGCAAGACCATGATTTTTTTAGATTACTTAAGAAAATGTGATAACTATTATAGTATAATTTTGCATTTAAACTTTTAAGAACATGTATTTTCTTTTTGAAAGAAAAAAACAGATTTATAAATTTTATCTATTGGTTAGTAAGATTATGTCTACTATGTTAGACTAATATTTAAAATATAAATGTGGACATAACATTCAATTTTGTATTACGTATTTTCATATACAATACATTAGATTCATATAAATAGATAAAATAGATCAAGAGTTTTAGTAATTAGAAAATAAGAGATGTTTTGCATTAAATCTTTCATATTTATCCATAACAAAAATAAAAGTGAAGAAACATACGCTTTGAATTTGAAGTAAGCACAATCAACAAACAATCATAAGATTTATTGCCACGTCAATTATTTGTTACTATTTTTAATCAAACAACTAAGAAGGTAGTTAGGGATTTTTGTGCTAAAGGCATTGTGTAAAAGAGGAAGTGATTTTGGTCACCAATAAGTTTGAGGTTATCATTCAATGATATTTTCTTTTCAAGTTACATTTTTCATGTTTTGGTTTGTGTAACAGTGATGATGCAACGATAGCCATGAAATATCACTCAATCAAAGATAAGAAATTGTTTTAATGTAGGGAGAGGTGTATCTTTTAATAGTTAAGTAAAAAAGTCTCTGACTATGGGTGGTTGTGCTATTTTTTTGAATTTATTTTATATCCAATTAAGTTTTTTTGCAAGTAAATTTTGACAAGACTTATAGAGGTTAAAGTATGTATTTTATAAATAATTTTTTTGGTTGTTATATTGAGTAAATTATGGTTAGCTTTTGCACATGATTCAAAGCATTCATTAGTGACAACACATACACAATTTTCTAAGTAAGAAAAATATAAGATAAACCAAAGTACCTTGTCACCTAACCATGAAGATTTTTGTAAATCATATTTTATCACTCATTAGTGGCAAAACATACACGTCCCATGTAGCATAGCCACCTATTTTCTAAATGACAATGGGAACTTGTGATCAAAATATTATTTTTTAGTACATGTTAAAGATTTCAAGGTAACTGATGTATAGTTTTGCATTATGATGTTTCAATTTTGGGAGTTAGAGACTATTATTAGATCTATATTTGGAGGTTGACTCAAGCAATGAGGTACTCCTAGGTACATGACCACCTTTGATGATGTTAAATATATGCAACTTACGATAAGCTTGAATGAAACAAGTATGAACAGTATCATGCTTGCTTAAACTATCTTAGGCTCATGATCTTTATTTTCCACCAAGATCAAAAAGAAAAAGTTAAACTTTAAAAAGTTCAATTTTATTCTTTGGTACCTATATTGTTTCCTTTGAAATTTCCACCCAATAGATAATGATAATTATAGTTTGTGTGAAATTAATAGTGTTGTCTATTTTTAGATGCATGGCTACAAATAGGTGATAAGCATGCTCAAGAACTTAGATGTGTGGACATTAAGCATGTGTTAAAAGTTTATTTTCATGTGTATTTTAGGGTTTTTAAGTTGATCTTTATCTTACAAAGTGCTTCCTTCTCTTTTAGATGTATTGATTATCATAGTTTTAACCAAAACAACTTTATTGTTCAAACTTGGATATGATTTTGCAAAGACTACACAAAAAGGGAAACATTTCTCTAGTAGGGTATACAATTTGTCATAGGTTTGGAAGAAAAATGAAAATGTTTGAAGCGTGAGAATTTGATTTTTCAACAAGTTTAGAGAAAAAGGACTTGAAAACAAATTTATTGGGTTGATGTTTGTAGATCATCTGGTGCCACATGATTTCTAGTAATTGATAGTGAAATCTAATCTTACCCAAGCCAATGGGGAGTATTTTCTTGTGCTCATCTAATAGTCATTCAGGTGTGTTGCTTTATAATCTCCATAAGAATTTCCCTTCCTTTACCTTTCCCAATTCTTAGCTACTAATGCAAATATTAGTGAGGAAGAATTTGATTCTCCGAATCAACAACATGGAATGAAGAGAATGTATGAATAAAATAGTCATTGTGATTATCCACCCCTCTTCTCATCAATTATGAAGGAGAACATCTTTTTCCCCAGAATCCAATAGGCTTCATCAAGTGACTAGAGTAGAAGACATGGCTTTGTCTTGAAGGTCCTCTTTACTACTTGCACTAGAAATCTCCTATTTTGGATTGACGAATATGTCATTGGGTGGTTGTGTGGTGCATATCTAGTCAATGAATAACACAATATTTCTATCATTTGTTAAGGGTTTGGTCATTTTGCTATAGTTAACTAGTTCCTTCCATGGCTAGATATACCTTACCTAGTTCTTCATGCGACCAACATATTGCATTGATAAATTAGTGTACCAAGAAATTGAAACATACCTGTTGATGCCAAAATTTGACAAGGTAACAGTGTCTTATGGGAAACTTGGTTTATGGGGGACCTTTTGCTCTAAACTGAGTGACCTCCAGGTTTTTAGAGAAGTCGGCTTCTTCTATAATGGGGGTTTGGAAAGGGAGAATGAAACAAATATAATAAAATAAAGTCTAACCTAAGGCGATGCACCGTAATGATAGGCACAATAAATCATAGATCTAAAGGCCCGATTAGTATTTGTATTGTTCCATAAAGGTAGAAATTGAAGATTAAAGTATAGATAATCCATTAATTGACATAAAATAACATTGCATACATTCCTATTGCCCAGAAGAGTCATTAGACATGATCTAGACCAGCAACTTGCATTCAATATATATAGAAGTTTTCAAATGAAATATCCAGACAATAGCAACACAATTTAAAATTTAATCAAATAGCATGAAAGAACAAAAAGGTTGAAAAATTGGCACAGTCTGAAAGTCTTTTGCAATAAAATAAAACAGTAATAAAGGCATGGTGTCTTTTCCTAAAATCAGTGTTCCTTCAAAATTCGAACCCTTCACTCTAAACAAAGAGAAGTATATATAGCAGAAAACACCCACCACCTCGGAGAGCAATAATAGAAAAGATTTCGCGATCTTTGGCAATGATGCAGAAATGAGTATATTCCCCAAGCCGTTGCAACAGAAAAGATTCAAAACCAAGCATCCGGTCATTCCAGGCCCAGGTGAATCCCCTACAAATGATGGTGGTGGTCCCGATAAGGTTAAACAAAAAAGTGTCATCATCTTGTGAATTAATTATGGCACGCGGTGGCTAGTTGCAACATTTGGTTTGCTTGATTCATCGCCCAAATACGAAACCCGTCGAAGAGACACGCAACATCATAGTGTTGCCCGTGTGAACCTTTATCTTTCGTTGTTGAAGACTTGTGCCAAGGTGACATGTGTCACGTGGACTGAGCTCTATCTAAAAGTGGAGGAAAGCAATCATTGGTTGCGTGCAAAAGAGACGCGTGGCAGCATTTCACTACCTACGGTCGTTATTTCATCCTTTCGCTAAAAGATTGTGCAAAGTAGACACATAGCAAAAGTCATTGTAGATGCCGATTGTGGGGCCCACCAAATTTCTTTGGGAAATGAGAGCTACGCGGCACTCGAGCGGGGCCCGATGAGGAAGCAAAAAGGAACAATCAAAATGGCCCACAACTACGACACATGGAAGCATAGCGGGGATTCCCAAGATGCGAAGGAAAGGAAAACTTTGGGGTGCACAGAGCAGACACGTGGAGGGGGCAACAGACTTTGACAAAAAGGTCGAGTGGATTACTTGAGATGCACGGGCTGATACTTAGAGCAAAATAAACTCGAAGGGAGCTTGTTAAATATTTATTCATAGCTTTTGGCGACTACTAGGGGCATTTCACTTGAGGAATGGAGAACCCAAAATTTATCTGGTTTTGCATACTAGAGTGTCATTCACAGGTAACGGAGTTAGATCCTGGAAAGAGCCACCTATAGTGGCGACCAATTGTCCTTGGATGGTCTTACTATGTTGCACAAATTCTCCTGTGCTCCAACTAGGTCGATCGTTTCTTTATGAGGCAAAACATCAGGTAAACCGACCCCGCTTCACAATGGAACAGTAGCTGCGCAAGAGGATGTTTGACTCCTTCAATGTTTGCTGCAGTAGGAGGATGGCTAAAAGTTTGGAAAGCCTTGGGGTCATTCTCCTTCTCTTCTATTATTTCTGTAATTTGTTCAGTTGTAGCAATGGAGCCATCCTCAAGGAATGGAGACGGTAGGCCCATCTCATTCAACCTGGAGAAACTCTCTCGCATGTTGTCCATTGTCTTAATCAGAGTAGCAGTGGCCACTTTAGTGCATTGGAAGGTAGCGTGGCAATGAATAAACTTATTTGTTGTCTGGGCAGCAACATCCCGATCTTCAATTCCTGCCTTGGCGAGGTCTTCATCAGAGACCGAATATAACTTGGTGAGCAGGTCCTTTACTTCTGGAACCCTTTCTAAAATAAACCATAGGAATTGCTCAATTGTACCATGAGCCTCCTAGCTTAGTCTTGATGCTTTGGCGATGAACCGGGGCATGGGCTACAATGTTAGGCAAAAAGTTTTAATTTTTTCCCAATGAAAAATATACAACTGCCTAATCAATGGAATAAGATCTGACTACGCAGGGGAGGATAGGAGTGAGCTTTTAAGAGAAGCAATCTCTATGTCCTTTGAGTTAATGGCCTCAACCAACTTTGCACTTTTTCTTTTTTCGGACGCCAGTTGCTCCGTGGAGCTGCTCATCTCGTTTTTCCAGTTTTCCTCAACTCAGGAGTGGTTTGTCGAATGCATGTCAAGAGTGGACTTTGTCTCCTGAAGTTCTTTTTCTAATTGGGCCTTTTGGCCCTCAAACTCAACCTCTTTTTCTTGTAACTTCTGCTTGTATTGAGCTTGTTGCTGCTCTAAAGCCTCATTCTTTTTGTGTTATCCCTTGATTATATTCAATGCGAAGCCGCTCCAGCTCCTCATTCTTCAACTACAAATTCTGCTCTGCCTCCTGATTCTTAGTACACAACTCATTAACCATAGTAGGGTCAATAGTCTAAACCTTTGCAAGCTCACCCTGAAGTCTGTTTCTTTCATTCTCAGCTACCAACGCCCTTTCTATCAAACGTGCAACATCCACTTCCAGGGATTTCTCCTTTTTCTCCAAAAAACTAGCCTTTTCCTTTACTGATTTAAGTTGTTCATCTCTTTTCTTTAGCTGGCGACTAGTTTGAAGGAAGTCGAAGGTGACCACCCGTTGTGTTTCCTCCATCAGCTCAACTTTATCTTGTGGTCGGGGCACCTTCATGTCAATCCTTACCACATATATTTCATAGTCTTCTGGATGCATCTCCCCCTGTGGCTTGATTACCATTGGGTACATGGTTGCAAATTTCAGCTCTTGCCAGGTCTCATCATAGAAAGTTTGCATTTTTGGCTCAGAAGGCGTACTGTCATCCTTTGCCTTGCGCTTTTTCATTCTATTTGTGTGTGCTTCCTTTTCGCAGTCAATCTATGCCATGAATTGGGCTAGCAACGAAACTAGCCCGCCTGTGAAAGGAGCACCGGAAGGTAGGGCATATGGATAGGTAATTTTGATAGGCCCAGGCATTTGATTTTCTAGAGAGTGACAATTTGCGAGGAGAAGGGGGCACATTCCAAAGCTTGGTTTGAGAACCAACAAAAGGGCTTGCCACTTTCCATGGCCCAATTGGTGAATCGGCGGGAGGACTCATGCACTAGAATGGTGAAGGAGTTGTCATTGTGGAGTTGGCCTACTTGAGGGAAGAGGAGGATTTGCAGTGATAGTGGAAGTAGGGGTGCCTGTAGAGGGCACACCTTCAGAAAGTGAGGCAAGGAGGGCACGAGTGCTAGTAGCTGGCATAAGGGTTCATGGAGTAAAGGTAGGTGGAGTGATATGTGAGAACTGGGCGAAACCTCCCGCATGTGTTGAATCAAAGGTGGGAAACAGAGGGCCAATACTCATAGCAGGGGTTGTCGTGGAGACAGTAGATGATACCAAGGATTGGGAAGTAAGAGAAGCGAACTTTACCTATTGACTGGTTGATGATGGAACCAGAATCTTTAGCAACTCTTCCTCGTCTTCAGGCTCTTGGCTAGCTACAAGCACATGTCTTCTAGCGGGTTCTTGCGAACTCTCTCCGATAATGGTCTCTATATGCTGTCATTTTGCAAGCGGGGTTTCCCTAGCCTTGACAGTTACTACTGGTTGTTGCTATGGTACTCTAGCTACCTTGGAGGCCCAAGTGAGTGTATGTGAAGCCCTTGATACATTAAACCACACATTTGTGACTAAATAGGCGGGTTGTCTAAAGCTTTTCTTCTGTGGTGCGGAGGATGCAAAAGTAGCCGCTTCTTATTATTCTTCGGATTCACCTTTCGAGTCATCACCTTTATTGGCACTAGAATCGAGGATGGGATGCCCTTCATCCCACCATTTTTCAAATTCTTTGTCATCCTTCAAGCTTTTATAAGGAGCATCCAATTGCCCTATCTCTTGTAGATATTTCCAAAAAGCTTTTATCTTCTTGTTAGTCCATTCCTCATTCTTCCGCAATTGGTTGTACATAGTGCGTTCCATCTGGACACTACCCTTAGCCATCGCCACAGCAAAGTAAAACTTCTACCATGGCTCTCTGGTATCCTGTGTGGGAACATGAGCTAGTTCAACAAAAATTTCATCCTTGTTCACCTGCGGGTTGCGCCTCTTTTCCCAGTAGGGTCGAGGAACATGAGTAACCTTCATGTATGGCTCTAGCAGGTCATTGAAAGGGTTGTAATCCTATTTATCCCATACCAAAACCAACCCTAAATGAGCCAATTTATCCTGCAACAGCTAATCCGATTGTTTCTTTAACAGAGTCACCGTTTTGAAATTCTTCAAAAAAGTGAAGAATCATTTTCTCTTGACACTTGGGCTACTGCAGAAGGTATAATCAATGATCCACACATGTCGATACATTCAAGTGTGAGCACCCTATTTGTGATGCAGGTCGGGAGTAGGAAAGGTTGACCGATGAAGCCCCGCATCCGGAGAATTGTGAAATCCACTCCAAAGAACCAGTCACAAGTGGGAGTGAAACTCTGCATATATCCGGTCTGATCTATGTTGAGCTGGACTGTGTCACCTCCTCCTTGTAAATTTTGCAAGACTGAAGTTATAAAATAATCTGAACATGCATAGTAATCATATGCTAGGGAAAGAAAGGGTGTCCTTGTGGAAATTGGCTTCCTCTTCTGCTTCTCATAAAAAATTGACAATTCAGAATATCTACCGAAGAAATCAGGGTTATGATGCAAGAACATGTGAACCAGGAAAGAGAGAAATCTAAACCTTCCTTCCACCGGGTACTTTTTTATTTGCCGTATCATTTCCTCTACTAGGAATTTGACGAAATCATACCATAAGGTATCATGTTGTTTGCGGAATTGGAAAGCCGACCCTAGTTGAAAGACTTCCACCATCTCATCAAAGTCTCGACCACACACAAATGCTAGCATTTGAAAGGCATCCTGCATCTTTGCGAAATGAACCATGTGGCAACAGGATACTCAGCAGCTTAGCACCTGGGTTCCCTTCCTACCAATTTCCTCCATCAGGAAATCTAAGCTCTTTTTCATCGCCTTCCACGTTCTTTCTCCTTTAGCAGGAGAGAAGGACTCAATTCACTCCTTTCTTTTACTTGGGTCCAGGATACATAGCATATGCCAAATGGCTTGTGTGCTAATGTGAACACTTAAGGTTTGGCCCTTCATGTAGCAGGTGCTAGGGTTATAATGCTGAATGGTGACATCAACTATCTTCAGGCAATAATGTACTAGCGGAACTATGTATTGTGGAAGACCATTGTACCAAACCTTCTTTGATGTCGATGTGTCTCCCTTAGGTGACCTCATCCTTGCACAAGCTGCTTCTATTAAGGATTTAGGTTTTTTTTCAAGGTGTGGGTCATGAATATTATCCCATTTCTCTTCAACCCTTTTCTAGTTTTTGTAATCTTTGGGCCTATCTAGCTGTATCGTATTTTCCCTCTACAACTTGCTTGGTATACCAAGCGTAGCATATGATAAATCTTCATAGATATACACATCTTATGATGACCATATAGCATTAAGTAAATCTTGGCCAATCTCTTCTTGAATTTGTTGTGATGAACTCTCTGACATTTTTCCTTTAGATGAAGGCTTTTGCAAGTTTTGAGTTCTTCGTAATTTTACTCGGCTCTAGGTATGCTAAAAACCTCTCTTCACTTGGCTTGGCATATTTCAAAAGACATTAAGCATTAAAATATTTTTCATGTAGTATTTTAGCTATCTTTTCTCAAGGTGGTAGAAGAAAGTGGGCTTTTTGCATTTAATTCAGCATGTACTGTTAATTCCTTGGCTCATGCAAAAATGAATTACTTGCCATTTCGAAGTGGCAAGAATTCATTATTGTGTTTGGTAACTGTTTGATACACTGTGATTTCCTTGAAACTTGATATGAAAATTTTCCTTCTAACCTTGCGTTAGTATGTGCTGGCAATTAATATCCCAAATGGAATGATTAAGTTGAAGCGAACGACCATCACCTGAAAAGATATGAATCCTGCCTTGGGCTTTGGGAAATTCCTGTGAGGTGACACGCCTATGGACCATGCAACTTACTAACTTAACTCTTATTAATTAATTAGCTCTTATTAACTTAGCACACATTGAGTCGTACTTCTGCAAATGCAACCAGTCAGGAAATGTGAGCAAACGCAGGCACGCCTTTCAAGTTGGCACTTGGTTATCATCACGTTTTCTCAAAATGGACTAGCATGTTTTTTCTCATTTTTTCTATAAATAGGCTACTAAGTAGTGAGGAAATCACACTTAGCATTTGAGAAAATTTTAGCAATAGGTCATTGGCGCAGTATTTAGCATCAGTAAGCGAGTTTTCTCATAGGCTAGGTGGTGGGAAATTTTCGGGAGTAGTTAGAAGGTAGTAGCATTGTGTCAGTATCTTGGACACTCCCATTAGGCTAGTTTCTTACAAGTCACATATATCTTTTCTGGGAGAGATTTCCACTAGGCGCTTCAAAAGGATGACCAAAAATAAACACTCCCTGGTTTTGATAGCCCTCCCATCCCTATTTTATGCATTCCTTTTAATAGTTTATCAAATGCCACAAGTTGTCTTGTGACTTCCATTATCACCATTTTGTTGTTTGGGTACCTGGACAATTTGTATGGGCTAAGAGGGAAGCCTTGAATTCTAATATATGAAATTTTTTAGAACCAAATATACCAAGAGCCATACTTCCTTACCAATTCCATAAAATCAGGTGATAATCTGATATGCATGACTTCCTACAGAGTTCTGGTAATGTACATTTAAAATGGGTTCTGGGTAAGGACTGCATAGAGTATGAGGACAAATACCGTGTAAACATTGATATTTGCTTGCACTTTGTTGTGTCAATGTTAGACATGGGTATCCCTAGGCCTCTAATTTTGAAGTTGGTCAAGGAATTTTTTCCAAAAAAGTACCTGAATGGTCTGGGTTAGGTTGTCGCTCATGCTGCGTATGGGGTAGGCCTGCCAACAGCTAGTGACCTCTGGCGCTACATTGAGGAAGAAGCGGTCATGGCTGCCATTTCTCAGTGGATTCCACCTCCAGACACATGAGGAACATCAACAAAGGGTTACCTAGTCCTTGCACTTCTTGTTCTGCAGCTACAATGTAGTGCCATTCTACAACATTGATTGGTACACTGACTTTAGGAACCTGGTGTTCCCTCCTCCAATGGTGGTTGCTCCAAGTGATTCTGCTTTTGTTGCTGATGTACCTTTGGTGAAGACATCGTAGATGTTGTTGTTAATGCGTCAATTGTTGTTTCCTGTGCTCTTGGATGAAATGCCTCCTTGTCTCTTTGTTTCCTGTTGTTAAGAATACGCCACTCGTTTCTAGCTTTTGTATATAAGTCTGAAAAAAAAGCCATAGATATAGCATATATGAAAATAATAGCACGTATAATCATATAATTTTTGAATTATGGCTATCTCTTAGCCATTTTTTGTCATGTAAAAATGAAAGAATATATATATATATATATATATATATATATAATGACATATATCTTTATAAAATCCACAACTCTCTCTTCTTTTTGCATATCTGTTGTATGGGTTCTTTTTATTAGCATATTTACATATTTCCTTTGCATATGGGTGTATTTTTTGATTATTTCTGTAAAGAAATTCTACTGCTCTTCTCTCTATAATGATGGGTTGCTTTCTGCCAAAACATGAACTAATCACTAAAAAGATCGGCCAACACAAAGGGAAAGAAAATAAAAGCATTATTCACATATGTACAATAATAAAATTCAACACTTAATAGAACAACTTAAGATGAATCTCGTTGACCAAGATTCCCAAGGGTTCTTGTTCCATGTTTTCTAACTCGAAAGCGTTATGCTCTTTGCACTGAATGATTTTAAAGGGGCCCTCCCATAAGCTATCAAATTTTTCATGCTAACCTAGCTTAGTAGCCCTTTCATTATATTTAAGCATTAAGTCTCCTCACTTTAGGCCTTGGTCAAAAGCCCTCTTGTCAAACCATCTCTTGACCACTTGTTGGCGGTTTGTCATGGCTATCAGGGAATTCTCCCTTTTTTCCTGTACTTCTAACAGTTCAGCAAGCCGAACCTCCATGGCGCCATTTTGTTCTATCTCAAGGGATTTCAACATTTAAAGCACTGGAATCTCTATAGATGTAGGCAACAATGCCTCTTTCCTGTATACCAACTCATAAGGCGAAGTCTTAAGGACTTGTTTAGGAGTTATGTAGTTTTCCCAAAGTGCCACTCAGAGGTTTTTGTGCCATTCTCTCATGTTCTGAACTAATTCTTTTAAGGAGTCGTACTAGGTTCTTGTTCGTTGACTCCGCTAGGTCATTCGCCTGCGGGTAATAATTTGATGATGTTTTAAGGAATATGTCATTTGTTAATGCAAAGTGACATACCTTTGCACCTAGGAAGGCTTTGGCATTATCGAAAATGATAGTCTTCAGAGGACCGAACCTTGTTACCATCTCTTCGAGGAAATCCACTATCTCTGCCTCTGTTGCATTTTTAAGCAGAACGACTTCTGTCTATCTTGTGAAGTAATCTGTAGCGATTAGAATCCACTTGTGTCCAGCACTGGAAGCGGGATTAATCATCTCGATGAAGTCCAAGCTCCATTGTGCAAACGGTTCATCCGCCACTATAGGCTTGAGAGGCATTGCAAAATTCTTCCTTCTACTTGTAAAGAACTGGCATTCTTTGCAAGATATTACCAGAGAGTGGGAGTCATTGAAAAGTGTGGGCCAATAGTAACCTGCACACATGATTTTGATGGTGGTGGTCTTAGCGGAGAAGTGTTCGCCCACAACATTATTGTGGAAAGTGTCAAGGATTCTCTTCGCTTGCTCAGTAGTAACGCATCACAAGAGGAGACCATTGAAATTCTTTTTGAAAAGGACTCCTTCCACTAGCGCATATCCGTAATTATGCAGCCGATAGTATCTCCTCTTTTGGGAGGAAAGACCTAGTGGATACTTTCCTATTTGCATAAACCTGACTCTATTTAGTAGCCAGCGACCCTCAGACTCTGGCTCATTCATCAGAACAAGCTCAAGTTGCTCCTCCTCGGCAGATATCTCTTCGTCATGCGCCATGTATTTGCACAGTCCTCTTCCTTAGACAATTTTTGTGGGTTTGACCTCAATGTCATATTCAAAGATCTTGGCGATCCAATTAGCTCTTTTTTTATTTCTACCTCCATGATATATTTGCACACACTAGAATTCACGACATAGATGATCACTTTGTTGCAGGAAATTAGATGGCATAATTTCTTTAGTCCCTTCACTATTGCAAAGGGTTGCCTTTCGATGAAATTGTAATTTGTCTCATATTCCTTCAGGGTCCGAGAGTAGAATGCCACCAGATGTTCTCCTTTTCCTTCATTATCCTTTTGAGTTAAGACAATAGCAATACTGGACTTGCTATTGAATGCATACATTATAAAATCCTTAGATAAGTTTAGATTAACTATTATCGGAGTTGCGGAAATAGCATCCTTAACTTTTTCAAAGGCTTCCTAGGCTTCCTTCGTCCACTTGAATGTTTGATCATTTTTAAGCATCAGGGTGATTGGCTTAATTATTCCCACGAAGTTAGGAATAAACTTGCTAACAAAATTTACCTTACCCAGGAAGGACTAAACGCCTTTTTTGTTAACTAGAAAGGGAAGTTCCTTGATGGCTTTCACTCGATTAGGATCGATTGAAACTCCTTCTTTGGACACCACGTGTCCTAACAACTTGCCTTGCAGCACTCTGAATACACATTTTTTTGGATTCAGGGAAACCCCAAAATCTTGGCATTTCTAAAAAACCATTTCTAAGTGATCAAAATGATCATCCTTAGACTTAGAAAACACAGTAAGATCATCTAAATAAATTAGGATAGTCTTATTTATCAGCTTGCTGAAAGCGATGTCCATTACCCATTGGAATGTTGCCCCTGCATTGGATAAACCGAAAGGCATTTTATCATATTCAAATGTTCCCCATTTTGTGGTGAATGTGGTCTTGTGTTGATCCTCCTCTTTAACTCAGATTTGATTATAACTAGAAAAGCCATCAAATAGAGAAAACATTTCCAATCTTGCCACTGTTTGCAGGATTGTCTCCATATAAGGCATCAGATAGTGATCTTTCAGGGATGCTCTGTTCAGGTCTTAGAAGTCCACACACAAGCGGATATCTCCATTCTTTTTCCATACCATGACCAGATTGGATACCCACGTGCTATGCTTGATAGATAAGACAATCCGCGACTCGATTAGCTTTGTTAGCTCTTATGCCATTAGTGCTTCAATTTTGGGGTTTACTGGCCTCTGCTTTTGTTGAATTGGTTTTGCGCCCTCTATCAGCTCGATGGTGTGCTAGATGATGTCCGGATTGTATCCCTTCAAGTCTTCATAAGACCAAGCCACTACCCCTTCATATTTCTTGCAAAAATTGATGAGCCTCTATTTATCATGGTGCGGGACATCTTTCCCGACTCGAAGGTTTTTGTCGTCTAAGACCTAAAGGTCTATATAGTTTCTTTTGTCCGCCACAAACTTTCATTTATCATTTCTTGCATCATCACAATCAAAAAGGTTTTCGAGAGTAACCAATCCTTTTAGAAGCTTGTTAGATTTTAGTTGCATGATTTGTTCTTCATAAGCCTCTGTGATTTTTGGTTGGAGCTGATCTGCGAATTCCCTCGATTGTTGGATGAACGAAGCAATGTGTTCATCACTTTCAAACACTTGCCAAATTTGATCATTATCGAGAACCACTGGTCAAACTATTACTCGTACAGAGTATTTTTTATGTATCAGGTTGGAGACAGGATCAAACTGGGATCCAGTTATTGCCATGCAATCCGCATCTCGATTCTGGTCTCAGAAAATAGTCTGAATATTGAAAGCTTCAAAACCTTCAACTAGGTCCCAGACACGATGCCAATAGGATCTCATGCGAACATTCCTTACTACGAAAATTCCCCTGACTTGGTTGACCACCAGTTCAGAATATCTGAACACCATTAATTGCTTAATTCCCATTCACTCTACAAGGCTTAAACCTTCAACTAATCCTTCATATTCGGCTTCATTGTTTGAACAAGTGAACTGGAAGCGAAAAGACCTTAGTATTTTTTCATTTTGTGGGGATATCAAACATATCCCCACTCTAGCGCCTACTTTGCATCTTGCTTCGTCAAAGTACAGTGTCCACAACTCAGGTGCTTGGCCACCTTCGAACTCTTTGGAAACCTTTAGGAGCACTTGGTCTTCATCATAGATTACATAGGTGCCTAATCCTGTAGAATGGTAATTGCCAAAAGGATCATTGTCCATGTGTTCACTTAACAGAGCATCTTCTTGATCATTCTGGTCTCTGGTCGCCTTTTCTTCCTCTAGTAATTCAATGCAATACATTTCTTGCTTGGTGATAGAGGTATGCACGGCTTCAAAATTGATCATGGCTTCATCCGCTACATGCTCATAATGTAACGCTTCTAATTCTATCTTCATTTTTGCACTGTGCTTGGTTCTGAGAATCATATGTGACCAATCTAGGGACAAGTATCCACCCACATTTGAAGTAAATTCTTGAGATAGATAGAGGCTGAACATGGGAGGAACACCTATGATCAGAGTGTCTTGCGACATAGTGATACTAGGGCAAGCAAATAGAGTTAAAGGAAGTGATTTGATCATTCCTACAGTTTCAACTTTGTTTCCATCAAGTTGCATTACTCACCTTTTCATGGGTTCATAGCTGATTCATAAAGCTTTAGCTATTTGTTTAGGCATAACCATAGTGCTGGCACCATAATCAATCACAATATTGTGCAATAACTTCTTCCCTATAATGAGAGTTAAGAAGAAGGGTTGAGGCTTTGACTTACCTCTGACTTCATCAAGGGGTTTTTGTGTGTTATTCATAAGGACTTTGACAGGGGATAGTTGATCAATAGCCTTTGCATTGGCTAACTGCTCCGTTGGCGTTGTGCTAATCTTTGCTTGAAGCACCTTCCGTAATAGTGTCTTTTGCTCGAGGATAGCCAGAATGTCCCATAGAGACACATTAGCAGATGATTTCTTCAATTGTTCCACCATATTGAAAGGTGGAAAACTTGGAGGTTTTTGCTCCTTTGCTCTTGTTATGATAATTTCCTTCCATGGCTGATATTGCAACGACGCAATGGAAGTGCCAAGTATATGATCGGAAGCACCTTTAAGTTGCGGACTAGCTAGTTGTAGAGCAACTAATTTGCCGGTAAATCTCCTCTTTGAGCAAGTGTTTTAGTCAAATTGCACTTGTGGTGTTTTTGATATAGACGTATCATTACCAAACACCGCTTCTTCTTCTTCCATCCATGAGAAGAGAGCGTGATCAGGAGCGATGTTGGATTCTTGTTCTAGAGACATCCCTTGCATTTGTGCAGTACGAACCGCATTCTCCATTTGTGGCGAGGCATATACATATAATCTGTGGTCTAACATCACACCTTGGTTGCGCTACTCCGCTACCTTTTGTTGTAAGTTGCCATGTAGACAATTTTAGGGTATATGCGCATCATTGCAAGGGAAACACCACAGATTGATATCATCAATTAGGTTATTCTATCCCACGATCAATTCCTTACTCAAGCTTGGTGAAGTGCTCATCAGTAGAGTAGGCATTGGCACCATTTGGTTGGCTATCAGAGCTGGTGGATTAGTGCGGGAATTGCCTTGGTATTGATTATGCTAATATGAGGACCGTCTGCCTTGATAGTTCTGATAGGCAGGCTTCAGAGGCATTGATTGGTTCCGCTTGAGGGTGGTTATATCATTTGCCATAGTCTGCAACATTTCTTTAAGATCGCTCATTTCATCCTTAGAAGAACCAGATGTATAGGCGTCATTTTGTGGCACTGCCGCATATGTGTACATTGGCTGGGGAGGTGCGAGCGCACTTGTCGATGCGACTTCTTGTGCGGGCATTGATATTTTAGGAAATATCAACATGATGGGCCGAGGAGGCAACTTTTCACAATCTATCAAATGATTATTGGCTTTGACGGCAACACTGTAAGCATTTGGTAGAGTAGCTCCCCCAAAGATTTGATCATCATGGAAATATCGGGGTGAATAGACTTTAGATAAAATATGAACGCCAACTCAGGAGTCAGGCGGATAGTAACAAGGATCCTCTACCAGTTCGTGTGGAATCAAGCATTGTAGTCTGTCATAGCCTCTTGGGGAGCTCATTTTATGATAGATAATTGATAATACAGTGAGGAGCGATCTCCGTCATTTGAAAATCTCTCATAAAATGAATCACTGAGCTCATCCCAGGTGTGAATAGTGCTAGGTGTCAATGTTCAGTACCAATCCAGTGCCTTGCCTTTGAAAGATGCGGCAAGGAGCCTTAGAGCTACGTTTTGCGCAATGATTCTGTGCACCAGACACACATCCGCCACATCTTGCAGATGTTTTGCGGCTGTTCTTAAGCCATCTTCGGTAAACTTGGGTATAACTTTCATAGCTAAGACCGGGATAACACCCCAGACAGCGGGTGCTACTAGAGCTGCCAAGGGACTTTTGGCATCCCATGCCACATAATTTCTATTGGCAGCTAGCAACATGGTTAAAGAACTAGGTGGAGGGATCAAAATGGTTTCTAACTAACTTGCGGCCTGCACTGTTCCTAGTGGTGGTACAAGTAAACTGGGGTCTCTTGCGGTTTGGGATCTAGTTACAGGTTGATGGCTCATACACCCTTCTAAAGCTCAAATTCATTTAAGCTCGGTCCCACTAGGCGTGCCAGAAAAAGAATAAATTGTTGATGCCAAAATTTGACAAGGTAACAATGTCTTATGGGAAACTCAGTTTATGGGGGACCTTTTGCGCTAAACTGAGTGAACTCTGAGCTTTTAGAGAAGCTAACTTCTTCTATAATGGGGGTTTGGAAAGGGAGAATGAAACAAATATAATAAAATAAAGTCTAACCTAAGGCAATGTGCCGAGACTTAATGATAGGCACGATAAATCATAGATCTAGGGGCCCGATTAGTATTTGTAGTGTTCCAAAAAGGTAGAAACTAAAGATTAAAGTATAGATAATCCATTCATTGACATAAAATAACATTGCATACATTCCTACTGCCAAGAAGAGTCATTAGACATGATCTAGATCAACAAACTTGCATTCAATATATATAGAAGTTCTCAAATGAAATATCCAGACAATAGCAACACAGTTTAAAATTTAATCAAATAGCATGACAGAACAGAAAGGTCGAACAATTGGAATAGTCTGAAAGTCTTTTGCAATAAAATAAAATAGTAATAAATGCCTGGTGTCTTTTCCTAAAATCAATGTTCCTTCAAAATTCAGATCCTTCACTCCAAACAAAGAGAAGTATATATAGCAAAAAACTCCCACCACCTCGGAGAGCAATAACATAAAAGATTTCGTGATCTCTGGAAATGATGTAGAAATGAGTATATTCCCCAAGCCGTTGCAATAGAAAAGATTCGAAACCAAGCATTTGGTCATTCCAGGCTAGGTGAATCTCTTGCAAATGATGGCGGTGGCCCCGACAAGGTTAAACAGACAAGTGTCATCATCCCGTGAAGTAATTATGACACGCAGTGGCCAGTTGCAGCATTTGGTTTGCTTGATTCATCGCCCGAATACGAAACCCGCCAAAGAGACACGCGGCAGCATAACACTGCCCATGTGAACCTTTATCTTTCGTTGTTGAATACTTGCGACAAAGTGACACGTGTCACGTGGACAGAGCTCTATCCAAAAGAGGAGGAAAGCGATCATTGGTTGTGTGCAAAAGAGACATGTGACAACATTTCGCTACTTGCAATCATTATTTCATCCTTTCGCTGAAAGATTGCGTAGAGTAGACACGTAGCAAAAGTCATTGTAGACACCGATCATGAGGCCCGCCAAATTTATTTGGGAAATGAGAGCTACGTGGCACTCAAGCGGGGCTCGATGAGGAAGCAAAAAGGAACGATCAAAATGGCCCGCAACTACGACACATGGAAGCATAGCGAGGATTCTTGAGATGCGAGGAAAGGAAAACTCTGGGGTGCGTAGAGCAGACACGTGGAGGGGGCATCAAACTTTGACAAAAAGTCTGAGTGGATTACTTAGATGCGTGGGCCAATACTTAGAACAAAATAAACCCAGAGGGAGCTTGTTGAATATTTATTCACAATACCAAAACCCCATACAACTAGCTTTATTATCTACTATAATATTCTCTTAAATTCTATATTCCCTTTTTCCTTAGTAGAAATAGAATTATAAAACCATTAGGTTTTATTTTATGGAGGATGTATATCACCCATAAGATTGATGTTGGGGGTTATGGAAGAAAATAATTTAGGTCATTTAAGGAAGGTAGTTGTGAGTAATAGCTACTAGCCAAAAATAGTATGGGGATTAAAAATAAAATAATAAAGACCTTTTGAAGTGATGACCATTTTCCTTTTTCTCTTTTGTGGAGTAGGTAAGTATATTTCCTAATATCAATGTTCACTTTACTATTCTTTCTTGATTTTTAACTTTAGCTCATTTGAATTAATACCACTTTCATTTTACATTATATTCATTATATATATACTAATCTAGATCCTGAAAGCACATTCTAACAAATATTCATTGGAAAAAATTGAAATATTGTTGCTATAAGCTCAAGTTGGAAATTTCTTATAGCACAAACACGAATGCTTCTATATTGCTTCAAAACTATTAAAGAATATTTTGAAAAAAAATGAAAATGGTTAGCTTTAAACCTCATCACAAAATCAATAGTTTTAACTGATTTGAAAATTTAAACCCCAAGTATTAGAACTAATTGTAGAGTGTGTTTATAAAATGAAATTTTAATTAGGTTATTTACTTAACTTGTTTAGTTTTTTTAAATAGTATGTTTCCTATAGTGTGAATTTTTAATAGGTGGAAGCACCACTCAACTTGATAGTCTAGAGGCTAAGCAATTGATTCTCCAAAGTCTTCATCTCTTAAATGGCAAGATGATAATCCATCCCATTTTGCTAATTTCTTTTTCTTTTTTCTTTTCATGATGCATGTTTGACTAATAATATTGAAAACAAAGATCTTTGAGTTATTGGATCATGTATCTATGCTCGTCATGGATCTCTTAGTTAAGAAGAAAAGGATTGACATTAAGGTAAGGAATTGATAAATAACTCAGCTTCAAAACTTTCCCCATATATTACTTTTGTGTTCTCATCCCCCTTTAAATATTTGCCATTAACCACCTTCTTGAATTCTATGGTTTTTTTATTTACAAAAATCCACTTCTATTGACTAAAAAGGAAGAGAAAAATAATATTTATGTGGAGGAAAGCTCTTTTGTGAGAACATAATTTATTTGTTTGTATTTTTATGGCATCTTAGTCTAATAATGGTCTTTTCCAATGCTCATTAGTCCTAGATGTAACATACTAGTGATTAGAATTAACAAGTTCAAGAAGTCAATAATGATGTAGACTTCTAACATAGTAGACTAGTTTTTCCTCTTTTCATTGCTTTAAATATAAGCTATTTATTATATGTTTGGCTTGAATTTTAATCATAAACATGAATATAGACAAAAAAAACTTCACATTGTGTTGTTTATGGTTATTTTCGGTATTATTAAATTTTTTATTCCTACCATTGGTAGGACATAAGGAGGTACATGTTACACAATTGAATCCTCTAATAATGGTTGTTGTGTTTTGTATAATTTGTGTAAAATGAAGTTAGTATTTTATACTTAAAATGGTACCAAAGCTAGACTAGAAACATGACTTGAAATGAAGGATGTTGGTAGAACAATCCATACTATGGACCAGATAAGGATGAGTGAGATAGTAGCACATTACATGGAAGGTCCTAGTTTCCATTCAAGCCCATAGAGAATATTTTTTTGTACCATTCTCTAAAATTATATTGTCAAATCTAAAGCTCAACTAAACCTCTACAAAAAAAATCTACTTTGATAACAATAAAAGAAAACATATTGGGTAGACTGTAGGACCTTAATTATTAGAATTTACAGTGGTATCTCCTAGAAATCTAGCTTGATTGAAGACTGTATCAACCAATAACATTAGCATTTAAAAAATATACATAACCCAATGCAAAATTTGAAGAAATGGTCAAACCCAACACAACCACCAATTTATCTAGCTTCAATCCTTTAGTATATTTCAAGAGTAACCTTGATTCATTTTTGAGAAAAAATATAAACATGTATATATACAAGTTGTTGGCTTAAATGAGATATTTGGGTACTTTACTAGGTATTTGCTGACACCCATGAGAATGAACCACATAAAGGAATCTTAAATTCCAATGTTTATTCCAAAGATAAACTAAACATCTACAAAATGCATCTGCTTCAATAAAAATGAAATAAAACATACTAGGTAGATTTTAGGACCTTAACTGCTACGATTTATAGTGGTATAAACCAACCACTTAGTTTTCTTCTTTGATATATTCCTTCATGTGCTTATATTAATTTCTTATCCTTTGATGCATCCCAATGTATAAGTACTTGTAGTCTTTTATATGTCCCATTAAAACTCATTGCTCAAAGAACACATTTTTTTTTGATGTAATATTAAAGGTAATTTGTTTATTTTTTTGTCATCAAATTATTATAGGTTATTTTCAAACAATTTGGTGGTAGTGGATATGGAGGTTCCAATGTAGTAATAATATAAGAGGTAAAGCTTCATCAACATCAAAAGTTAGAAAGATTTTACATTTCTATAAGGGCAAGTAGGATTTGTGTCATAATTTCGTGGAAGACTTGACTATTTTCTATAAGGGACTAGTCATTCATTCATTTGTAGTATTTTGACTTCTTTACCTTGGATTATAACTACAATATTTTTAGCGAGACATTGTTTGTCAAGCCATATGACTCATAGTAATTAATTCCAAGCAACTTGAAATAGGTACTTCATCTTTGTAAAACATTATGTTTTTCTTTTTGAAATTCAATTGAATAGAATATAGACTTGAAGGACTTTGATGCTCTACTTTTTGTAGGAACTAAATTATTTGAAGATTGTTAAAAGTATGGAGTTGAAAAGCCTTATACAAGTTGTGACACTATAGCAAAAGTTGTATTGAACTATGAACCAACTCTTGCTCATGTGGAAAAGGAAGGAGAGAACTTACACAAAGCAATTGCTACCTAGGATTGCTAATATTTTCATATATTTTCCATTTTTGTTTATTAAGCTTCTCGTGGTTTGTATCAAATGATTTATCTTATTAAAGGTGCTTGTGTGTTGAGAATCTCACCTTGCCTTATCATTATTTCCAACATAAATGAGACCTTCGGGCTTAGAGTTTCTTGATGTATGTTCTTGACAAATATTTTGTTGTACCCATTCAAAAATCTTCGTATTGAGTTATGTTTTTGGTAAAAAAAATTATTCTCCTTGTATTTTATGTAAGCAAATACTTATTATCCTTATTCATGAAGATTGTCTTTGTTGTGTCGAGTTAGGGTTCTTGTAGGCATTGATGTTGAAAGCTTTTCAATGTATCAAGAAAGGTAAGGTTCAAGTCTCTGAAGAGGGAATGAAGGCAAAATACCCTAAGGCAAGGAAAGGGTACATACGAGCTCATGCAAAATTCTTATAGAATAGATAACATTAACATTTAAAAAATAAAACACAACTTAAAACAAAAATTAAATAAATATTGAAACCCAATAGAATCAGGCAATTTATCTAGCTTTAGTCCATTAGTATATTTTAGGACTACCTTCATTCATTTTTAGAAAATATAAGCGTGTATAGATGAAAGTTTTTGGTTTAAATAAAATATTTTGGGTACTTTACCAAGTGTATTACGATATCTCTCAATAAACTCTTAACATTTGTCTATATACATGACAAATGACTGGTTTTATTTACATTTAATTCTTTTCAATTTTTTATCCATTGCATTTAATTTTGCTTAGTAAATATTCACAAAATTGTTTTCCATTCATATAGACTACTATTTTTTTATGTATTAAGATATTAAAATCATTTTAATTGACATATTGTATGTAAATTTTTTAAAATTGCTAGGATGAATTTTTACTAATATATTTGAGTTAAAAGTTTTGTAGATTCAACAAATTCCAACAAAGAAGAAAAAAAACTAATATATGAGTTAATTTTTTTGTAGATCTAACAATTTTTTGTAAAGAAGTAAAACAAAAAATAAACTAAAATCAAAATATAAAAGAAACATATAGATCCAGCAATAAAAAATAGGCTCGAACTTACTTTCTTGAGAATAAATATTGTGCACCTCTTTAATAGTCTTTGCAATCTTTGTGGTTTTTCTTGATAATTAATATTGCGTTCTAAAACTTGAGATTTAAAACATGATAACCACAACCATTATTGAAATTTCACTACTAGTATTGACTGTAGCCTCTTCAATTATGCAATTCTTCAACTAGACAAAAAAATTATTGCTTAGTTTCTCAGTGTTGGGTGAGAAGATTTTTCTAGATTTTGTCCAAAGTTTTTCTAAGAAGACATCACAATAAAATGATGAGTATTAAATTCTAGTTCTACCATATCAAAAGCTAGATATTTTATAAATTTTCTATTTACATGTCTTTTCATAACAATGGATTTTATAAAGTACATTTGAGTGAAGATAACAAAATAAATGAAAAGTCTTTCATTTTGACCACACATAATGTCATTCAAGTTTCATTCTACGCTGAATTAATTATCATGTTAATTTATTTTGTCAACTCACTTTAATGTCATTCGAGACATTAAGTGATTAAATTGCCACCTCACTTTAATGTCATCTAAGACATTAATAGATTTTACTCACCCAATTTATTCAAGACTCATTCAAAGATTCATTCAAGATTTATCGTAGACTAAATTAATTGTTGGCCACCCATAGGTATATAATAGTTTTATTTCATGAAGTAAATGTAATAATTTAAATCCATAAATTGGGTATTCCCCTTCAACCTATTGTTGACACTACCAATCCCCCACTTATAAGCTTGCCTCCTTCATTGCCATTTTTTTATTATATGTGAACGCTTTTGATTGGAGCTACAAACTAGTGAGGCCACATTTGGGGGACCTCATCCCCATCATTTTGTCTCCATCCTCTCTTATCTCCCTCCTTCTCCTCCTCCTCTTTCCTCATCTGCTCCTCCTCCCTCTTTCTTTATCCTCCTCTTTCCTCCTCTCCTCCTTTCTCCTCTCCTCTTCCTTCTCCTCTCCTTTCTTCTTTCCCCCTCCTTATTCCTACTTCTACACCACTTTCATCCCTTGTCTCCTCCTCTCTCTTTTATGTCACTTCTCTTCCAACCCACCCCTGCACATTGACCTCCTTCCTCATTTTTCATCCTCTTGCCACCATGTTTCTCCTACTTTCTCCTCAACCACTGTCACCTTCAACCGCTTACTGTCATCACTTCGCCACTTCTTACTATTCCACCTCCTCTCTGCATCCTCTACTCTTCCTTCATCTCTCTTTCCTCCACTCTATCTCCCTTCATTTGTTCTCCTTTGTTTCTACATTATCCTTTCTCCTCTTCGACCCTACCTCCTCCTGCATAATGTTGCCACTCCTCCATTAGAACTCCTCCATCAACAATCTACCAGACGCCTACACACTAACCATAATCATTGAACCATCCTCCATCGTACCTCCCTGTCGCCTTTGACCTTGCAGTCAAATCTGATCCTTTGTTACCATCAACATCATCCTCTGGCCACCTGACGCCATTGATTGTTCATCCCACCAACCACTTGTGGGATTCAAACTCCTACGACAATGACGCTACTTCCTTGCAACTACCATTGTACTGCAGGGGCATCCCCCTCCTTCATTGTCAAATTGTTCTCTCCTTTAGCTGGTAAATTTGATTCCTTCATCAAAAACTCCACCTAATTTATAAACTTCATTCAAGACAAAAAAGGTGAAAAATAACAAGATCCTTGTTAGTTTTGATGTGGTTTCCTTTTTCACCAATTTTTTGTTTGTGACTCAGTGAAACCAGTTAAAAAAACCAATGATGAAATTACTTCTCTCATTGATTTGTGTCTTTGTTCTACATTCTTCACTTTCCAATATGTGGTATACGAGCAATCCAAGAGAGTTGCCATGGGCTGACATCTATCCCCAATCATATCCATCCTTTATATGGAACATCTCAAAGAACTTGCCCTAAATTCCTTCCCCCTTGAATCTAGATGGTGGAAGCACTGTGTAGATGACAACAATGTTTATTGGACTTGTGGTATTGATCAGTTCAACCACTCCCACTCCCACTTAAATAACTTAGTGGATTACATCAAGTTCACCAAAGAGCTAGACTCCAACAACCAACTTCCTTTTTTTGACATCCTCATCACAAGAAAAGAGGATGACTCCCTAGCTCATAGTGTTTATAGAGAATCCACACACCAAACTTTACCTTCATTCCTCTTCTCATTACCATACGATCCACAAAGCTAGTATCTTAAAAACACTAACAACTTGTGCTTATTGCATTTGTGACAAAGATTACATTGACCAAGAGGTCTCCCACCTTTTCCAAATCTTCAAGCTAAATGGTTATCATAACAAACACATCTTTAGAGCATTTAACTTGGCCAAAAATCTTTCCTTTCATAAACCTACTCATGCCATTGTGACCCCCCTTATATTGAAGGCCTATATAACAAAATTTCCAAAAAACTTCATAAAAGGCCTCCTTTGTACCTTCAAGCCCCTCTCCACCTCAAAAAAATCATCCCTTCTACCAAGGATTCCACATAGACCATACTTAATTTAGGCATTTACAAAGTCCATTGCTCTTGTGGAATTCCATACATTGGAGAAATAGGTATATTTGTTAGCACTAGGATTAAAGAACACGGTGTTTACATTAGGAACAATTGTATTGTTAATTCTACCCTAACTAAGCATTCATATTATTCCAAGCATCACATTTGTTACACCTCACCTTTGAATTATAAATTACTTTTTACTTTATGTCAAATGCAATGATGAATTATGTGATTATGAAACTTTGAAAGTTAAATGCTATGAAGAAATTTTATGCGATATAACGGTTTTAGCATTCAAATGAATTATTGATAATTATGCAATGAAATGAATATGATGCATATGATACAACTAACTACCTGGTTGTTTTTCTAAGTGAAGTGCAAGTAAATTTCCATGCCCTCCAAAGGGAGAGGGAGAGTATCACCCAGGAGAAGGGTATAGTCTAAGATTTTACTAGTAATGCCATCTAAGTTTGATTTCACCATATAGGTCATCCTCAAACCTCTTTGAGTCGATTTGAGTTTTCAAGTTAAAATTTTAGGTGTGTTGATAGGTTGGGTTAACCTAGTCGAATCAAGTTTGGTTTTTCCTTAAAGAAAAATGATAGGGTTTAGCATACCTTTTAATTAATGAAAGTGGCACCAAGATTGGAAGTAATAGCTAGATTGAAACCAAGCCTTTTGCTACGAAATCGTGGTATTGAGAACAAGAATGTTGCATGTTTTAAGCACTAGTTTAAATCCTACATAGGCTACGCTATGAAGCCACAAGATAGTGTGGGAAAACTTATATCATTAAGGCATTTAAAAAATGGAAAAAGTTGTAGCTATTTGAAAGAGTCAAAGCCTCCAATTTGAGGCAATTAAGTCCAACATATATTAATGTTTTTGTTTGCCATAAGTAATGGAAATTAGAGGAGGTTGTTGGCCTGGTGTAAAGGCATTTCCATTGGCAATATTAAGTAATTATTAACAACCACATAGTGGCATCCTAACTGTTTTTAAAATGCCTTTTTAATAGGTTTTAACCGTGGCATATTATGGAACCACTTGAGCTTCTTAAGGATGCACTTTCATTCTATTTTTGGCATACTCATAAATGAGTATTGAGGCAAATGAATATGTGTTCTATAAATTCCAATGCCTTAATAGGGAGCACCATGACCTATAAAAGGAGGAGGACTATCTAATATATCTTCTTCTTGTGCACACAAAACTTTAGAGTGGAGAATGTCAAGTATTTAAGTCGAATGTTGTTCTTTTTGTTGGATTTTTCCACCAAAGGAAAGGAGGTGGAAGTTGAAGAAAGAATTTTTATTGTTGGTTTTAGAAGTTGTTTGCAAAGTTAGAGGATTCAAGAAGAAGTTATTCGCAACCAAGAGTTATATTAACATGCATGTTTTTTTTCTATTTTAAACTTGTTATTTTCTTCCATTCAAAGGAGCAAGAAATAATGGTTGCTAAAAGCATAGTATCATGCTAATATCATGAAGCTAGGAACTCTCACTTAATGTCATGCTAGAGGTCATTGTGTATGTTAAAGAAAAGAGTTTGTTTTAATTGTCTCTGACATTGAGAATATGTATAGTTTGAAATATGAGACTTTTTATTAGAATTATATTATCAAATTTGAAAACAAGAGTGAAAGAGATACATTTATGTGATCTTTATATAGTTTATTATTGTAGAGAAGGAGATTCTCTACCCTCGATTCTTAAGACAAGCAAGAGTCTTCAAGGAGCAAATGGTTATCAACTACGTCAAGACTACCTTGAGGAAAAGAGCTAAAGTGGTGCGGTAAAAAGGTGAGAGTTCTAGAATAAAAAAAAGTACCTGTCACAGAGGTTTTCTGCACATACTAATGAGCTCTCAACCAAAGGATGGTAGCATGACACATGGACAACAGTGTGACACGTTGACGTCTTGTATGGACCAAAAATTGAAAATATCACAGAAAAAACTTAAATGACTACTGTTGTTCTAACTACTAAGAACTCTTCAAATGCGAAAAAATAACATACTATAATGGAGAGTAAAATAAAGTAAATTGAGTGAAATATAAATGATAAATTAAGAGAATAAGAGATAGAAGATGCTCACAGTAGACCAAGCAATGAAGCCTTCGACAAATGAATATCTTCAATAACTACACACATAAGATCGAGGAAAAGTGTTGGAGCTATTTAGGGGCTTGCCTCAATCAAACCCCCATTTGGGTGTTTCCATCTCCATGGACAAATAGATAGATAGATAGAGAAAATAATAGACCATGAAATAGATAAATAGACAAGATAGAAAAATGCATAGATAAGGGATATGGTAAATCCAAAGATGCTCAAAGACATAAGACAAGAGATAGATATCACATGCAAGGCTTGAGGAAGCTAGGGAGATAGATAGCTGTGAGAGCCAAGAAAGTAGTAGATAATGTTGTGAGAACTTTAAAGTGTTATAGCAAGCAAGAGAGCCATGCAAGCTTGAGAGAAGGAGAGAAAGAGCAAGAGAGCTCAAGAGAGATCAAGAGAGGAGTGAAAAGACTAATATCACAATAGAATTGAAAATATAGATTTTAAAAAAGAAAAGAGAAGGAAAAAGACATTCTTGAATCGTTACAAGGCGTCTCGACCCATTACCACCAACAAAGATAGGTGACAAGTGGAAAAAGGCTTAGAAATGACCGTTTGAATGTCGAAATGTCACGGGATGCTAGTGTGATGCGCTAGTGTCTGGACAAATTATGCTACAAAACGGTGGGAATGAGGAAAACACAAGGTTTGACGCAAAGCTGACATGCAAAGGTAGCTACTAAAAAGGGGTCTTGACCATCCTAAGAGGGGAAAAGGTTGATGCAAGGGCTAAAATGAGCCTACATAAACACTAAGGGAATGGACACTAAAGTGGATGCAAAAGTGTAGGTGAAATTGCAAGGGGTGCAATTTTATGACACTATAATTATATATATGAATTCATAAAGGAAAACATAGTTCAAATGCTAGAGAAATGACAAGACATAGTAAGTATCTCCTTAAAAGAGTCGAACAATATTAAATAGTATATTATGCTGTTATTGGATACAAATTTAGGGTTGAGCGTGATATTTAGTTGCTCAAAATCTTGACGATATTATATATCGTGTACCCCATTATTTCTTATGATATTTTATGAACCCAAATTTTATAACTTGATATTGGGAGTTGAAACTTGAGTAAGAGGAAGTAATCCTCTATTTGGTTTAAATATTATTATTCCAGTGCTTGTATGACGTAATGTCAGTACTGTCTATATGACCATGTGTACGTCATGATGATGGCGGCTCTAGGAAAATTCATCGATAGCAATTCACTGATGGAAAATTCACCGTCAACTATTCACCATGGGAAAATTCACTGCCACATAAAATTAATCGCCAAAAATTCATGCAATTAATTTTTCGTGTGGTGAATTGTCATGGCGGTGAATTGTTGGCAGTGGATTTTCCGTCAATGAATTGCTAGTGGTGAGTTTGCCATATGCTGATGATGGTATATGGTGTCATCAATATTTGCCAAATAAGCCTAAGAATAGGTGAGAAGGTAAACCTTACGGTTCATGTTAGGACTTGAATTAGAGGCAGTAGCCTATAACCTAGATGTTACCGAAACATAATAAGGAAATTCAATGCCTCAATTATTTTACCAAACCAGTCATATTACCAATCTTAGTGAGTAAACACTTATAAATGTAAATCTACTGTCCAATATTGAACTAGTTGGTCTACAATTGATTTTATCCTTAGTAAACAAGACTACAATGTTTACCAAGAAAGACTAAAACCTAATGAAAGATATATTCTTTATGAAAAAATAACCATCACTATGGGAAATTAGTATATGTAATCAATATACCATATTATGACTAGGTAGGTCAAGATTTGGTTAAAGTTTATATCTCGAGAGTAGCTACTCTCAAGTGTTATAGTAAAGATTCAAATAAGTGGTAGTAGCCAAGACCCAGGTAGTTATGTGAAGGTAACTCAAGTGTTCAAGTTAGAAATAACTAACATCCCAGATGAGTTATTTACTTGGTGAATCTTCAAATTTTGAGAAAGGATTCCATAATAAAACTAAACACTAGACATCCAAGGCTATAATACAAAGAAGGAATCTTCAATTTAAAATTAATACTTGTTTATTATATATGTTGAACATTTTGTTAGTACTTTTAGTTTGAGACTAAGTGAATCTAGTCGATGATAGTGGGTCATCAGTATCAGCTATTTATGCAGAGAATGGGAGAGAAGATACTCTCTTGGTTAAATAAGACTTGAATAAGTGGCAATTTCCAAGTCCCAAGAAGTTACGAGAACGTAACTTGGGTATTCAAAGTCAGAATAGTAAAACCAATCAAGTCGTTTGTTGACTTAGTAAGGACTTGAACGAGTGACAATCACCAAGGCCCAAGATGTTACACGTACGTAACATGGGTGTTCAAAGTCAAGAAGACTTAACCAGTCTATTAGAATAATGACTTTAATGAAGATATCGCTTTTTAAATAAAAAATTGCATGAGTAAACCATTTGTCAAATAGTTTGGGCTAATACAAGGTTAGATAAGGTTCTTCAAGTCAAATAGAGGTGGGTGAACATATGATTGGACACTCGTAAGTAGTGGTTGAATATAGTTCAAAAAATTTGATCAAAGTGAGTGCAATAGTCTCTTTTTGCACTTGTTGGTTCATTGTGCTCTAGATTTTCTCAACTAATTAGAGTTGTCATGCATAATTGGAAGGTAACCATAGTTGTTTGATGGTATTGGTTAAGTAGCACATAACACCATACCTCAAATGACAATACTAGGGGGTTCTTGACTATACTCTTCATTGGAGGATAAGGCCACTTCCAGTTAGGAAGGTGTGCGAGGGATCACCAGTTTGTGGTTGGAGGTAAAACACCTAGGTGATGCTCTCCTCTTGCAAATGGCATACCGAGTCTTGTGAGACAAACAATATTCATATATGGATTTCTTGACCTTGTTCCTTAAAACTTAAATGTTATATCTTATTTATTTACAATCATTCATGTGGAAATTGTAAAAGGAAAAGTTGTTTATTCTTTTCAATTTTAAAAAGTAAAATGAGTTTATTATGAAATGCTTATGTGTTTAGTTATGTAGTAACAATTTCAATTATTGAAAGAAATTTTTTTATATACTATTTGTATGGAATGGTTTAATTTACTGTGGTTAAAAATCCTAATAGTTTCCTTGTTGTAAGGTTGTGGATGTTACAACATTTTCCTTGAGAGCACCCAAGTTTTGGTCAAAGAAGATCATTTTTTCAAGAGAAAACTCCAAGAGGCCATTCATATAAGGTTCACCCTTCCAAATCTTAAACAAGATGAAGGTTGGCATCTTAGTCCAGCTTAGTTGCCCTTGCTAACCTCTCTCCATGCCTTCCCTCACCCTTCTTAATACCTATCCATCGATCTATGTTTGTTTAGCTTGGGGTTTTCCTTCCTTGAGGTTGGTGACCTTTCTTTTATTACTTCAACTTACAAACCTTCCTAGGCTTTGGTCTCCTCATCCCTTTGTTTGTCTTCTTTTTTGTCTATCATGTAGGATTTCTTCATCTTTCATGTACTTTTAATTTCTTACCGTTTTATTTTCCTAGATTTTATTTTATTCCTTTTAGTTGAATAGATTGATTTTCTCTATTTGTTTCATATTTATCCTATTAAATTCATAAATTTTATTTATTCTTATAGTTTTTGAAACAATTGATATGAATAAAAGAGGTATAGATATACATAAAGTCATAAACCTAACTAATAATGTATATATATACACATTTCTACTTAAGTTTATAATTCTATATAACCCAACACCTCTTTGTTTTCTTTTTTCTTTCTATTTCTCTTCTACTTCTCCCTATTTTTCCATTTTCCCATTTCTTTAGTTCTACATTTATATAGACTTATTCACTTCTATACATCTATATACCTATAATTCTATTAATGTATGATAATTCAATTTGTAATTAAATATTCTTCAAATATTAATTGTAAATAACTATATAAATAGTGTGTCATACTCATATTCTCTCTTCTATGCATATCCATCCTTAAATTCAAATAGAAGAACAATTATATATTTACACCTCCATACTAAAGTAGAAATGTATACTTGTATCCACTGATACATTCATCCTTTTAGTAAGCAATTATATTTAATTTCTTTGTTTCCATATTTAACTAATTTATTAAGTTTTTTTTTTTTAATTTTATATTCTTCTTTAAATTTTTTGTCTTTTCTTTATATCCATATGTATACAATACAATAAATATATGTAGTATTCCTTTTGATTTAATTATTCCTCCATTTTTTCTCCTTTTCTCTTTTCTAATTGTTTCTATATTTATATTTCCAAAATTCCTATTAAATTCATCTCCACTTTCTCTTGAAGTTATAGATATTTATATTTAGGTATTCTTATTTTTCTTTCTAGTCTTTCTTGTATATATTTTCATTTTAATATACATCCACTCCGCATATAATTTTTTTCGTTCTTTTAATCTTATATAAATTGATTATAACCTTAGATTTTTTCATTACATATTCTTTGATTAATCTAGTTATAACTTATATCCTTGTCATTCCTTTAAACCTCGTGTTTATTAGTTTTTATTTCCTACCATTTTTTCTCCAATTACTTTCCTTCTCTCTTTGCTCTCCTCCTCACACTTGTTTCTTGTTTTTGGGTTCATTCCCTACTAGCTCCTCTTTTTAAGTCTTTGTCTACAACCCTTCACTTTACTCTTCCTCTTCTTGATGATGGATTGCTTAGTGCAATATGAAACTTGATACAAAAAATCTACACAATTTGTCTTACAATCATTCTACAAATACAATATAGATTGTGGAAAACTTATGCCAACTATTTTAAATAATTTAATTTATGCACTAACTCTTTCCAAAATAAATCAATAAAAATAAAATAAAATTATTAAATAGAGAAAATAATTTTAGACCATGACGAATTTTTTATATTGTATATGTGTTGTCAATCAGATATGCACCCTTTTTCAGATTTGCAAAAAATAGACTATCTGTTGAAACATGAAACTCTTTTCAGATGTGGGTGATCTATGCGAAAAGAGAATCTCCAGAGTGAGTTGGTTCTCCGAATGATGGATCCTATTCTAAGTGATTTTCGAGGTAAAAGGAAGAAGGATAATCTGAAATTAAAACCTATGACTAACAAATGATTCACTAGACTTATGAAAATTCAGACTTTATCACTCGCGATAGCTTATCTATCACAATAGCCCTCACAATTTCATTAGCACATGTTTTCATTAGTGATTTGCATGAAGATTTAAAAGAACGAAACACAACATGCAACCTGAAACCATGTAATTCTGAACAAAGATTCACAATAACAAGACATATAAGGATTCAAGTTTGAAACACAAAGACATCATATTGCCATTACAAAACTGAGACAAGAAAAATGGGAAGAAGAACTCTGCTGCTTTATTGAAATTGAAAGAGTGTATCTATCTAAACTGAGTACAAAAAAATTTACAAGCTCTCAGAAAGTGTATTAGAGCAAGAAACAATAATCTGCACTTAGAAAAACACTAAGTTTTTCTCAAGATATATCACCAAAACCCTAATCCGAGCTCAAGGAAAAAGCTCCAGGAAAGGTATCAAAAACTGCCCCAAAAGTCTACACAAAAGCATAAAAAATCACACTTTTGCATGTACATATTGAAAAGCTCCTCAAAAAAGGTCAAATTTGCTTTTAAAGCTGAAAAAAACACCTTATCTCTCCATCAAGAAGTTCAAATCCGACCAAGGAAGAAAAACAACATTAATCTGCTTAAAATAGCAAAGGAATAAAACAATTCATAAAATATTGCTTTATCCTCGCTTTACAAGATCTGCAGATTTTATCTACCTCAATTTGACCTATTTTTGCAATTAAAGATTTAGGAAAATCTTTTGCAAAACAATCTTATCTCTCCAATTACAATGCTTGATTTTCTTAAAAAATCATAAAAATACAATGCATATCTCTTATCCATAACCTAATGATTTCTTTAAAATCAATTGAAAAATAAAGCCTAAGTAAAATATCATTTAGAATTTCAATTGATTTCTCTGAAAATCAATAAAAACCTAGGATATCTATCAATCTCCAATTTTCACTAAGGCATTAGTAAAATCTCCATTATATTTTAATTGATTTTTCTCAAAATCAATTAAAACCTAAGGCATTCGTCATTCTTGATTTTGACTAAGGCAATAAAATCTGACAAGACCTAAAGTTTGAAACCTTCTACACCACCCAAAACATAAATCAAATAAGTCTAAAGACTTAGAAAAAATAGAAATGTGAAGACCTCCATAATGCTTGACCTAGGGCATGTATAAGGCGTAAAACTAAGGCATTAATATTCAAATGAAAAGCCCATTTTTGAATTAGGGCATTGGATAGACAAAACTCAAACCAAACCCTAAAATCACATTTCATTTCTCACTTGCAACTTTGGAAGAACTCTGCTTGGGAAGAGATGCTGCCACCACCATGCTAGGGTTTGGGCTTGTAGCTTGGAGCTTGATTCTTCAAATCTTTATGCTTCACCTTCCCATCGGAATGTAAGGTGATTCTTCAAGCCGTTCATGGCTTTTTTCACACCATTCTTTTGAAATATTTTGGCTCAAAAGCCACGGCCATGGAAAGATTTATATCTGATGCTTCTCTTTTACATATCTCAGCCTCCATTATGCTCATGGTAAGTTCGATTGCCCTTTCTCTCTGTTCATTGGGTCTTTTGATGAGAAAATGGGCTCACAGGCCTCAACTTTTGATATAGTTTATGATGTATTCTTTGTATTTCTGTGTGCACCATTGTTGATGTATCCTCTGGCCGCCATGTTTGAGAGTTTGGCCCTTGCATTTGGGAAGCTCTATGAGAGCTTGGTCTTCTACAGTCACAAATGGTAAGGTTTATCTTTGTGCTTTCCTATTGCTTTCTTTCTTGTCAAACAAAAGCTTGTAAAAGCTTCTATGAAGAAGAATGATTGTTGTTCTTGAAAACAAAATACAAACCCATTGTAGGCCATGCCATTACATGCTTGGTCTAAACATTTGAAACATACTGGGCTCGACCCATGATAACATTTCATGCCTTTTGTACTTTCAGGAACAAAACTTAATGTGGGTGTTTGGCATCTTGAAGAAATCATGTTTATTTTGTGATTTCCTGTTAATATGGTCCACCGTAATATGAAGAAATCTGAATTTTCAAACAAAACCCCCATGTGGGTATTCGTGACTTTGAAGAAAATTATCTATCTTTCTCTGCAACTCAACCCACCATGATATTCTACTTTCTTTTGTGGTTTCTGTCAAAACCCTTACATGGGTAAATGGTATCTTGAAGAAGATTGCATTTTGAGTTGAAATTCTTTCATGGCATCCTGTATTTCAAACATAAACTGCATTTTTGTAAAAAACCCAATGTGGGTATATTTGAAACTTGAAATAAATTCATTATTTCCTGGTTCTCTATTCAAAATTTGAAAAACTTGTCTTTGTGTAAGAATGGTTGCTCCACTCATATTTCCAACCTACTGCATTTCCTCTTGGCCATTATGGAAGAAACCCTAGCTCGGATTTGCAATACCTTTTCTGTGTTTATAAACATGGCATATGTATTTGATATTGAAAGAGGAAAATTGATTGTTTTCAAATCTCTGTAATAAAACTCATATGGCCCTTGTGAGTATTTGTGATTTTGTGATTTGGCCCAAACCCTGGTTGTATTTTATGAAAAGATTTGTTGTTCACAGGGTTAAAAATTTGACTTAATACTGTTGTTTCTACCATTAAAATTTATGTATTTCATGAAATTTCTGTACTCTCCTTGGGACAGCAAGATTAGTCCCTTAAAAAAATTGCAAAAACATGTGAATCCTTCAAAAATTAATTCACAACCACCTATGGATTCATTCTCTGTTAAAGTAGAAATCTATTTCAATCTTTATGCTCCTTTTGGGCAGTAATAATGAGGATGCTTTGAAATAAGAGCACTTGCTTATGACGTTCTGAAGCTTATCCACTGTTTCAGCTAAAACTGATGATTTTAGGCAAGGCAATTATGTATGCCTGTTCACTGTAAAAAAACACGAAATACTAGTTGATCCTGTTTCTGAATTGATTTCATTTTACTCATATCTTTCACTTCACTATTATCAGATTTGATTGCTATGAGTGGAAAATGGGCTTGATTACTTTGATAATTGAAATATATCTATCCCATTGAGCATGATGATTATACCTCTCTGTTCAGCCCTCATTTGATGCTGAGGGACAACATGCCGAGCTCTACCCTTGTGGGAGCCTGTTTTTCTCCACATGCTTGGTCTTCAAAAGATAATCAACTACATGACTTTTCCTATACCTGCACAAGGAAACAAACGATGTTAGCATAAAAACAATATGTGATGATGATGTTCTCTCTTTTCAGTTCATGCTTCTGTTCCTTGTTTTAGTTGGTTCTATGCATTGCAAGGATTGAAATATATCTCTATTAGTATGGCATGTAGTATAGTTCATATCCCAAGCTCTTAATTGACGTTCTTCTCAATCTTTTGCAGGTACATTCGAGAGCTGAAGCAGAATAGAGCAAGCTACGAGGCGTTAACCAAAGACCAACTTAGGCAATGACAAATATGTCCCATGTTATTTGCTTTTCACTTTCAGTTGTATGTTTCCTTTCTTGTCATGAATGGAAACGGCTAAAACCACAGCTTGTGTGGATATTTAATTTCGTTCTTTCATTTCCATTCTGAAAGAAAACATTAAAATGCAAAGTTGTATTATCATTTGTATTCTTGCAATCAAATGAAAACATGTAATGTGAATCACTTCATGAAATAAACAAAAACATTCTATTATGCTTTATCATTTGTATATTCAGTTCTGTACTCCATTTGATTTGTAAATTACTTGAGCAATACTTCTGAACTCAGCGATCTCAAAACACTTGCATAACTATCACTTGATAAATGATAAATGCAATGCAATCCGCACTTAAGCATATGCAGAAACAACTGTATTTTTCCACTTTTAAATATAACAATATTTAAATCAGCTCCACCAATTGAACTGCAACGAAAAATTGGTAACAATATGATCATTGGCAAACCAATAATTTTTTTTGAAATCCAATTAAAAATTGATAATTATATTTTGAGAAAAAACAACAATTTTGAGATTCTTTATTTTATATATTACAACTAGAATATTATTAGCATATTTATGATTAGAAATATCTATATAAAAACAAGCCTAGTCCATTAAAATTACAAATTCAATTAAAAGAAAATCCAGTTTCTTAAAATAAATATATTAATATTCAATCTTCAATTAAAAGAACTTCTCTTTTCTGAAAAGAATATTCCAACTTCCTTCCTTGCCACTATATGTGTACATCATAGAGAGCCGTTTTTCTCCAAATGGCAGAGGCCAACAATTCAGGCGTCCCTCAGAAATACAACCCACGCAACGAAAACATCATTCCCAGTGAGGAGGGAGGAGGAGTTGGACTTCACTTAGTAAAGCTATGGGAAGAGGTTCGAGACCTGTCTCTCGGGGCAGATTCCCAGGTGGAGCGCGTGCGCGGACCACTCTCCCCACTTCACTTCCTGAGAGATTATGTGATGCCCAACAAGCCTTGCATAATCACGGACTCACTTCACCACTGGCCCGCCCTCAGCAAATGGAGCAACCATTATCTCTCTTCCCTCTTACAACACGAAACAGTAAGTCTTCACTTCACTCCAGACGGCCGAGCCGATTCGCTCGTGAAAAACCCTAATCAGCACAATGACAATGAATGGCCTAGTTGCTTCGTATCGGCTTATGTCGAGCGCATGCCCTTCCCCGCGGCGCTGCAATACGTCGCGGGTACGAAACGCGAGGAGAGGGGCGTGGCCTATGCGCAGGAACAGAACGGCTGTTTCTTCTCGGAGTACAGTTTGCTGGCAGGCGACGTGGAGGAAGACATACCTTGGGCTACGGAGGCGTTGGGCACGAAACCCGACGCGGTCAATCTGTGGATAGGGAACGAGAGAGCCACCACGTCATTTCATAAGGATCACTATGAGAATCTCTACGCGGTGGTCTCTGGACAGAAACATTTTCTTCTGATGCCCCCCACCGATGTGCATAGAATGTATGTTCGGGATCATCCTGCTGCACACTATACAATATCGCAGGTACTATAAACCCTAACTTAAAGAAAAAAAAAAACTGCATTATTTGGAGTGGTTGTGGCGTTAGTGAACTGAAATGTTTGTCTTGATGAATTTGTACATTTTAAGAGAGTTTTCTAATTCATCCCGCGCAAGACAATTTGGGCACAATTATCCTATACGTCCAGTCTATTTGAAGGCTTTCTTCTTATTTTCAGTCTTTTTTGAAAGAGGCTTTCCATTTCATCTGTCTGATCATGCAAGGTTGCCAGCCCTTTAATGTTGAGTGCAGGCAAAATTTGAAAGAATGGAGATTTATTACGTCGAATTGTAGGCAGACCTTTTTGTTTATTGTATAAATAATTTATTGCATCGAATAGTAGGCAAGCTTTATTACTTAGGACTTGAGGCAACCTCTAAGCACGCCTTTTTGTCCTCCCTATCTTTCCTTGTTCTCCCTTAAAGAGGACTTAGCGAAACACAAATTTTTTACAGTCAAAACATCTATCCTGCGAGGTTTCTTTCTCATCGAGGTCTTCAATCTCTGGGTTACTTATGTCATCCTCAACCCATGTTTACCTGAAGTCCCCATCCTAGTGATATATCTTGTTTATAGAACAGTTTAGTAGCATATGCTGTTCAGCTTTCTGTTTTTTCTGAACTGGAATTTGCTACATTCTGCTATCAAATGGAATATTTTCCTATTTTCCATTTATAAGACTGTGTAAATCTTTGCCCTTACTCTTCCTATGAGCATTCGTTTTTGTAGCATGACATATTGTACACGGATCCTTTTCTTAATAGCAAAAAAGAGATTTATTAAAAATTTAAAACAACAGAAGGAAATTACATTTTACAGCATTGAGATTTCCAAATGGCAAGAGCTATTGCTAAAGCAAGAGGAGGGAAAACACAAGGAGATTTGCCACTATCATGTTCCCAATAGAAATTAGAATAAACCAAATGATTGCCATACTCTTTGAAGGATTGAAAACCCCTAATTGCCCTCTAGTCTGATCATTATGAATATGCTGTGAAAATCTATTAGACGTCAAAGACCCCAACTCAAAAACATGCCATGTATAATTAACCATTGAAGAAATGGAAATATGTATGAAAGAGATAGCCTCAAAATTCAGAGTGAGGTGAAGAATTTGTTCAACTAAAAAAGCTAGCCTCAAAAGAGAAACGAAGATCAAGGAGTTAGATTCACAAATAACCTTCTTCCAACCCAACTCACAAGCTTTCTCAAGAGCCACTAGAATAGCCTAGGCTTCTATCAAGCTATTAGTGCCAATGGCCACAAGATAGAAAAAACAAATATAATCGTCTCGTCACTAGCATGACCAACCTCTTCAATCCCAATAGCACCTAAGATACCTTTAGAAGAGCCATTAGTATTAATTCTGAAAAAACTAGATTGGGAGGATACCACTTACCAACCCTAGAGCTAGACAGTAGCTGATTGCCAAAAGTCCAAGCAACTTGAAAGAAGAGAATCAAAAGGAGATAGGTACCCCTCAAAAGAACATTTGGCAGCAATAGTTTCTCTGATCAAATCCATTATCTTCTGCCAAACCTGCACAATAAGACTTTGGTCTTGGAAAATCTAATGATTCTGCTCTAACCAAATTTTCCAAAGAATAAAAATAGGACTGAGATCCTAGGAAACCACAAGGAAAGAAGACGATGCAAGAGGACTACCCAAACTAGCACATAATTCAAATAAAGAAGTAGCATTAGTGAGAGGTTGGCTCCATTGTTGCCACCATTATCTCCAAATACCCAAGGAGAAGGAGCATCGAAAGAAAATGACCTTTTGCCACACAATACATTTTGAAGGGCTTTGAAATCATCTTTTTTTGATATAATCCCAAGTAAGACATTTGTTGTGACACAATAACCAGATAAAGAAATTGCACTTGGGCCAATAGAACTTATTCAAGATTTTTCTCCACTAAAGGAAATATCTAAGCTCCTTTAGGATTATAACCCCAAGTAAGAACATTAATTTGCTCTAGAGAACAAGGTCGATCATCTAGAATGGAAGAGAGAGTAGCCTTGGCTTCAGGTGCTTCCCCCCCCCCCAAGCTAGCTGCTAGAATCCTTCCAATGATATATCTGAGAATTCACCAAACAAATAGAACTCTTAAAATCAACAACTTTTGACCACCCTATTGCCTAAAAAATTTCACTCAAGGGCTAAAGAAGGGGGGAAGGAAGAGAGAATTGTTGGGTGGAGATCCCAAGAATCATTCCAAAATAGAGCTCTTTGACCATTTTTGATGATCCAAAAGAGAGCATCCTTGACAATTGTGGCTTATTTCATAATGGTAGTCCAAACCATTGAACTTTTCCCACTCAGATCCATTTGAGGAACATCCTCATCAAGTACTCCTTACAAATACTTGAAATTAAGGATTCTAGCCCAAGGTTTATCTGAAAGCTTGCATCATCTCCAATACAATTTGGCAGCTAGGGTTTGGCTATTGAGCTCAAATTGTTGAAGCCAAGGCCACCAAATTGCTTAGGTCTGCAGATTTGATTCTAATTGACCAAACTCCATTTTTGAGAATGTAAATTCCTTGCCCAAATGAATTTCCTAGAAAGAGAGTCAAATTCCTTGAGAAACTTTATGGATCTGGGAGCAACAAGAATTTGTAAATAGGAAGAGCTTGCAAAACAAATTTTAAGAGCATCAATTGTCCAACAAAAGATGACTGTCAGAACATCCAATGATTGGCTCTCATATGAAATCTATCCAAAATCCTCTTACCACTCTTTTGGGGCTGCCATTAGATAAGGGAATCCCCAAATAATCCAAAGGGAGAATCCTTATCATTAAGTGAAAAATTTGTGTGAGTCTTTATTGGATAAGCACTAGAGTATTGAAGAAAAAAATGTTGGACTTATCCTCATTAATTTGTTGTCCAAAAGTAGCTAAATAAATGTCCAAGGCTCTCCTAAAATTGATCGCCTCACAAATTTTAGCAACCTTTATTAATGTAGTATCATCCACAAACTAAAGGTGCGATTGTGAGTCCAAAGCTAGAGTTTGAGCCCAAGACCAACCCTAGATACAACCAAATAACTCTTAGGTACTTTATCAATTTGCCTAAACTTTTCGCCATCAAGAAAGGGTAAGGAGAAAAAGGTCTTCTTGACAAAGTCCCTAGATGCAAAAAAGAATGGAGAGGGGATGCCATTAATAAGAATAGGAAAGGAAGCCCACACAACTCATAACCCTATTAATCCATCGCAAACAAAACCCAGAAGATGATAAAATATTTTTTAAGGAATGACCATCTAACCTTGTCATAATTCTTGGACATGTCCAACTTAATGAACATATCTTTATCCTTGGAAGTAGACAAAGAATGAATAGCCTTAGCAATAGAAAGTGGTTCCATGAGCAAATTATTGATATCTTCAGAAACCGAAAGGGGAATACAGTCCAAAATGACATTTTCCTCCTCCACTACCCTAGGACCACTTTCCAAAAAGGGGAAGAAAAATGCATGACAACTTCCTCAGAAATATCTTTGAAAGAGGAAAGATGAGCACCTTGAGCTAAGATGAGGGATGGAATAACATTGCCATTTTTCCTAGCCTTGATTGAATTATGAAAGAAGGTAGTGTTCTTATCTCCCTCTTGAAGCCAGCCAATTCAAGATTTTTGCATCCAAAACATCTCCTCTTGGAGTTCCCATTCATTAAGTTTTTTAGAACGCAAAGATTATTGAATAAGCTGCTCCTTAGTCATTTCAAATTCCTTGATCTGAAAAGGGATACTACCCAATTTTTCTTGAACTTAGGGACCCTTTTCCAAAATATGTTTCCAAAAGAGCATTTGTTCCATTGTTTAAGCTTGAACTTAACAAATTGAAGTCTCTTGAAGAAAGAATACATGATAGTACCAAACAAAGGCTTACCCTCCAACCACCAAGTGGCCACGTGTTCGTGAATACTTGAATCTCTGAGCCACATCAATTGGAATTTGAAGGAAGGCTTTTTAGGAAGGGAAAACAAAGATGAAGAAAAATTGACAGGTCCCTTTCACTACAAAATATTAGAAGAGACATAATTGTCACCAATCCAACATTCAAAAACTACTTCTTCAAGTCTTTTAGAAATTGAAGCAAGCACACATCTTCTGTTATTCCAAGTGAAAATTCTGCCACATCCACCAAGTTAAGATAAGACAAATTATCTTTTAACAAGGAAAAAGAGGGGTCTAGCTGGTTGGAACCACCAAGTTTCTCATATAGGTTGGGAATAGCATCAAAATCACTTGCTAGAATCCATGGAGCAAAAGAAGCCATAGACTGAACAAATCTAACTTAGGACCAAAGAAGAGACTTACCTTTGTTGATGTTCTTGCAGCGTCGGGCTGCATCTTCCAAACCCGCGTATGGAGATAATTCAAATGGAGCCTCAACGGCTATTTGAATTATATTCACTCCTTCTCCTGGGCCGACTTGAAGCAAGTGAAGAGACACACCTTTTGTTAATATTAATTATTTGTGATGAGGCCGACCTCTTATCTTTGGGCGCGATTTTCTAGAAGGATGCGAATTCTTGAAAAGTCATCTTGTGGCCGATTTGTTTCATGAAGGGTCACGTCCCTCTCTCTACATTGTATAAATATCCATTCATGTCTCATTGTTTAGCATTCGACTATTCACTTCTTTATAAGTTGTCATATTCATAAGTCGTCACATATTCATAGAGGAAATTCTGTAGAGGAGCAGGTTGAAGAATTGTATAAGGCTGAGTCTCATTGCTGTGTATCTACATCAGGTTGTAGTGTCTCTTGTTAGCCTTCATATCGGCCTTTGTAAAGGAGACTCTTGGATTTACATATCAATATATAAGTGATATATTGTTGCTGGGTTTTTCTCCCTCAAGAGGAGGGTTTTCCCAGGGTATCTGCTGTGTTATTGTGTCTGATTTTGAATTAATTTTCTGTGCATTTAATCTGATCACTAAATTTAACAACCTTGAAGATCACTAAGAGCATACACATTAGTGAGAAGGATGTAGCAACCAAAATCAAAACAAGAACCCACTAATGATAAGGAGTGTTTGCTTGCAATCCAACAAGGAATCAGTCAGTGAGGATCTCATAAGCAAGCCAACTCTCTAGAATAACCTTGAGCTCCAATACATTGATAATGACTCACATCGCAAAGCTGTGAAGATAAAGCAACCATAACCTCCATTAAATGCTTAGTTTCTTGAAGAAAGATGATATTGGGCTTATGTTGTTGAATAAGATCTTGAGCAGCCTTTTGTCAAGGGGCGTTACCCAAATCCCCATAATTCCATGAAATCACTATCATTTTTGGACAGCAAAGAAGTGAGAGTCTAATGTCTTAATGACACTGTATTCCATTAGTGATTCCCCTATTATCTTTACCTTCTCTTGATCTCTTTTTCTGCCCACTTTGGAGAGTTTATTTGGACCAACCTTTATGAGATGTTTTTACTGTAGACCTAACAAAGGTGTAGCTTTCTTCTTAAGATCATCCTTTACACCTGATTCTTGAGGAGCTTCTAGCATAATGCAATTGGCACAACCTTCATCTTGAGCCTTTGGCAAAATAAGAAGAGCTAAAATCAACTTGGAATTAATAGTATCAACATCTTGAGATTTAACAAATGCCTCCATAAGATTGGGAGAGGTGGAATCTCCTTCTTTAGATAAAGCCAGTATACTATAAGAAACATGGGCAGAGATTTGAGGAGAGTTTATAGAAGCTATACATAAAATTTTCAACACATAATAATATGCTTTTATATATCTTCGTTCAATACATTTGCATATATATAATATATAGGATGATTGTTACACCTTCTATAACAACTCCCTTTATACAAACGAGTTGTTCTAACAAACTTGTAATACAATCCCAACCAATTCTAATGTAATTATTTAAATATGCTAAACCATACTAACCAACCTAATAAATGATGTAATATATGCATCCCATCAATGATACAATATTCCTAACACCCCCCCATATTGCATCATTCTCCTAATGGGGACAAGTAGACCAATAATACTTGATGAACACATTCAGTAGTTCATCCTAAGGTATGAGTAGGGACATACGCATCTACTCATAATGAGCAATAGTGGAACTAGCCTCACTATGCTTACTATGCTTTCATCCAAGGATAGGGACAAACACATCTACCCATGGAACCAAGGATAGGGACTAACACATCTATCCAAGGTCTTACATCAATTTTGGATAGAGACAAACACATCCATCCAACAACAAAGTTATGAACAGGGACACACACATCTGCTCACAACAATTATGATTGGGGACAAACACATCCAATCATAATCACCAACTCTTGTGATTGGGGACAAACACTTCCAATCACTAATGCCATCTTGTAAATGGGGAAAAACACATCTATTCACTAACAACCGGGAATTGTGATTGGGGACATACTCATCCAACCACAAGATAAAAAGCTTGAAAACTAAGTCCTCGTCGCATATGCAGCCACCATTATAGATCGTTGCCACTTTGATCACAAATGATATGAGATGGTTGTCAGTGCCACCTGGAAACTGATCTTGGCTTTAGTCATTTTGGCACAATTTGTTTGGTCACTAATGCAATTGCACGGCCCCGTCGCTAGTGATTGAGGAGAGGTCGTTGAATGTCCTCCAGCCTCCCGTGCCTTTGTCCTCCAATTGATTTGCTACTTAGAAAATTTGGCTTTTGAGGCTCATTTCATTAATTATGAGGAAAGAATATATCCCCCCCATGATGTGAACTTCTTACAAGGAGTGTCGGGTACCACCGATCATGCACTCTGATTACAATTAACTATTAAGAGAAAATCTATTTGAATTATTTTTCAGCACTTATGAATTTTGAGAAACATACATTTGATGACACTAAATTACAATAACTCTAAGACAATAAATAACCTACCACTATGAAACTATTAAAAATTGAGCTTAAGCTATCATACCTAGCCTCAATAACAATTGCAACAAATGGCTTGCTTGGACTAAGAAGTACTTACACAAGGTAAAGCTCATCTTGCATGGGAGAGAAAAGTATCTAGCAACACAACATGTTGAACTGTAAAGTTGCTATGACAATATACCATTTATGTAAACATCAGCTAGAGCAGAAAGCTGAATGACAAATATTTTAAGATTTTCTCCATTTCTTGTGCTTCTAAAAGCAATCGATCAACATATAAATATAGTCCTTCACAACTAAGAGGGCCCGATGGTATCCATATCACATCCCAATGAAATATTGATAAACAATCTTCTATATCACAATCTCTTGAAGAGGTAAAATTACAGGTACTTGTAGGCAGCTCAGCATGCTCAAGATGCTTTGCAGGTAGATATCCCTTTCAATAACTCATCAAATGGCAGAAAATTGATGTCGATAGATCACTTTGACACTGATGTATCCAACTCTATCATGAATCAGTAGATTACTGTATCAAAAAAATATTTTTCTCAAACAACAAAAATTCACGTCCACCATTTTGTTGCTCATTTTTCTACAACAAACTGCTCATTGAATACTAAATATCTCATAAAAAAATTTCTGGGTTTTGTTCTACTATTTATCAGCTTTTCAGATCATGTTGAATTTTTATTTTTGGTTCAGTATTGAGAGAGAAATCATAATTTTACTGAACTGACTGTGAAAGAAATTTTGGATGCCCAGTTCTGATATTTCTCCAAAAATTCAATCATTGACAAGTCGACTGGGAAGGAGAATCACTTTGTGACAGATTTCAGAACAAGAGAATGTGCATGCAAAAAGTGGCATGAGATCAGATGAAAGTGGTGGCCAAGGCGTGAGATATATGCTGGAATTGAATAGACGAAAATTAAGCTACAAAATAAGTTTGCATATTGTTTGCTGAATGTGCGATTCCTCATACCTTGTGTGGAGGCACCAAGACTTGAAATGCATTATGATCTCTACCGAATGAACTTGAAGCTCTCTTTCTATACTGCTGGCACCAAATGCTTGTGCAATGGAATCAATTGAATGTCTCACAACTCAAGGAGACACAACAGAGAGTTGCAGCAATGAGCATGGACTGGGCATGTGAGATCAGCAGGAATAAAGAAAAATGAAGATAAAAAAATTGCACTTCCCACATCTGGAATTTAACAAACTGTCAATGATATAATGTGAGCTCTGATACCATATAAGAAATATGGCAGAGATTTGAGGAGAGTTTATAGAAGCTATACATAAAATTTTCAACACATAATAATATGCTTTTATATATCTTCGTTCAATACATTTGCATATATAGGATGATTGTTACACCTCCTATAACAACTCCCTTTATATAGACAAGTTGTTCTAACAACTCATAATACAATCCCAACCAATTCTAATGTAATTATTTAAATATGCTAAACCATACTAATCAACCTAATAAATGATGTAATATATGCATCCCATCAATGATGCAATATTCCTAACATATACCAATTGAGTTATTCATTTCTGTTGGGTTGGACAAGGCACCAAATTTAGAGAGATCCAAGTCTTGGCCAAAAAGAGGCTTTCCAAATATGGTGTGCTCGTGTTCATCCCAATTTTTGAGGACATCAAACTTGTTATTCAAGTTGCCTCTTGAGAGATCTTTTCTTTGACGATTTCCATCCCTTCCTTTAGATTAAGATTTTATTGGAATAAACCCATTTAAATTTGGCTCTTCTGCATGGGCTAGAGCTTTCTCCTTTGTATTGACTTTAGTTGAAAAATTCCTTGGAGACTGCCCATTGGGGCTTTTATTAGACAATTTCTTTGTAAATGCCCATAACCATGGCAAGCACGACATCTAAAAGGAATAGCCTAAGAATCTAATTGTTGAATCCATTTCATGTTCACTAATCTAATCTCCTATGTTACCTGGTCCTCCTATTTACCTCCCCCTACCCGACAAAATTTGTTGTGGGTTTTGGTTTGGTTCAATTTGGGTTCACTATGGGTTTGACCAGGGTTCCTCCTTAGGCCCTCGGGTTCTTTGTGGGTCCTTTTGGGTTTGCTATGGGTTCGACCAAGGTTCCTCCCTGGGCCCTCGGGTTCTTTGGTGAAACCCACAATGAACCTGCGCGTACTTAGGAGAACCCACAGAAACTGGCGGCCAAAAAGGCAAAAAAACACTTAAAAAACAAAAAATAAAACCCTAAAAAATGCATCTATTGCCTTACGTTACCTTGGCCAACCAAATGAGGCTCATTTTGCAAACTCAAAAGAGCAAAAAAGCACCATTTTTTGCTTCCAAGCTGAAATAGTTCTTTTTTGCAGGTTTTCTCTTTTTTTTCGAAGGTGAGAGCTACAAAGGAGTTCAATCGATAGAAACAAGGGAGGAATAGGTGCGCTAAGAAGATCAAACCATTGAAGGTGAGTGAATCTATCCTTTTTTTTCAAGTTTTCAATAATTTTTTCGAAGATTTTTTCAAAGAAATTCAAGTATTTTTTTTTGTTTTTTAGTAAGTTTTGAATTTTTTTAACAACTTTTTATGCAAAATAAGGGGTTAAAATGCCCATTTTTTCTTAAAAAAATTAGTTGTGTTGTTAATTTGTTTTAGTTTTTATTTATTTTAGGTTCATAACTTAATACAAAATGGCCAGTAGTTTTGCTTCAGTTGGCATAGGTGCAGAGAGTCAATTTAAATATGATCTAGTCTCACCTCTTTGGCAACATACGACAATGATTCAACAACTTTTGGGTGGTGGGGGTTTTGTTTGGCGTTGTAGCCAATGTGGAACTACATATAAGAGATCGTACTTTCGAGTGAGCCCATTTATGTGCTATGGGTGCACAAGGAATAAGAGTTTGCCCTAGGCCATTTAAAAAAGGGTTGCCAAACGAGCAAATATTGGCTTATATTAAAAAACAAGAGGAGGCTGACATGCCATTCAAAAAATCAAAGGCTATGGCGCATCCTCTTGCCAAGAAAACTAAAAGTAAAAACTTGCAAAGACCTAGTGGCTTATTGCAACCGGCTGGCCCACATCCTTTCATGGAAATGACACAATCTTTTGAAGAAGAAAATATTTCGATCACACAAAAAAGAGGCCCATTGGAGAGAGCCTTAAAAAATGAAGCAAGGGAGTTGGCAGATGAGAGCATTGCACGTTGCATTTATGGCAATGGGCTTCCTTTCAAGATTGTTAGATCACCTTATTGGCGGGAAATTATGAAAGCCATTTCTAATACAACTTATGATTATGTTAGTCCTGGGTATGAAAAGGTGTGAACCGCATTATTGGCGAAGGAGAAATGTTCAGTAGAGGCAACATTAAGAGTAATCAAGGATGCATGGGTTGAAATAGGTGTGTCCATCATTTCTGATGGATGGGAAGATTGCAAAAATAGACCATTGATCAATGTTATTGTAGTCCCTAAAGGGGCGATGTTTTTGAAGGCAGTTGATTGTGAAGGGCAAATAAAAGATGCAAATTCTATTTCCAATATCCTCCTAGAATCCATTGAAATGGTGGGGTCTGAAAGTGTTGTCCAAGTCATAATGGATAATGCTAAAAATTGTAGGGCAGCTGGGGCTATAGTGGAGGCTAGATATGGTCACATTTTTTGGACACCATGTGCACATAAGAAACCTGAATACAATGAGGGTGTGATAGAGAATTCTGATCTTGCCCCTAAGTGTGCTGATTTAGATGCTACAGTTGCACAACTTGCCTTAGCTTCTATAGATGACAATGAGGCAACTGATGCATTTGATGCACCTAGTGGGAGTGGCAATCCAATTGATAGTGGTTCAAATTAAATTGAACCAATTGAGGACCATGACCTTGATGCTTTTGATAAAGATGAATTTGAAGACTATTGAAGACTACTAAATTAAATATTGATTGTAATTTGAATTTTCAATGTTTAATGACATTTTAAGACTTGAGTATTTACATTTTTGCAAATTATGAATATGATTATATGAGGTATTACTGTATTTCAGTATTCTATTTATTGGAAATTATGTTTAGTAGTTTATCATTTATCATTTATGTGACCCTAAGTCACAAGATTCGAATTCGAATTCGAATTCGGCAACAATGAAATTCGGATGAAATTCGGCAAGGAAAAAATTCGAAAAGTATAAAATTCGGATCAAATTCGCTTTATGTAAATTTTTTTTTTTTTAATAAATATAAGTAATATATCCATAAAATTGTTTAAATAGTTTAACATTGATAAATAGATTTGAAATCATTACAAAAAGATGACACATTTATAAAATATAAACCATAAGAAACATGTGAAATCATGTTTGCGAATATGTTCTTTTGTCAAAAAGGTACAATAACAACCAAGACTTTAGAACTTTAAAAAAGCTCCAAGTCATCAAGAGCACTTGGCTGAGATGCTAAATCATCATCATCTATATCACTACTCAATTCATCATCTAGAAAGTCAGGCTCATTTGCAACTGGCATTGCTATGTCTTCAAAAATTTCTTGTGAGGAAGAGTTCTTTGCTGATTTGTTCATGAATAATTTTAAATTGCTGCGAACATAGACAAGATCTCCCAACTTTCCAGACAACAATTTATTCCTTTTTTTGGAATAGATGTGGTCAAAGCAACTCCAGTTCCTCTCACAAGCCGATGAACTTGCTCCCTGACTCAAAATGCGAATAGCAAACTCTTGTAGCTTAGGAGTTTGTCCTCCATAGTCCAACCACCACCTATATCCAGGTATACGTGCCAAGTCATATTTGGCTGCTGCCATTCCAAACATCCCTTCTCCTTTCCTGTATTCCCAACATTGATCTCTGATTAGTGCTGAAATTGTTGCATTTGATGCATGCTTTTGAATGGCTTCAAAAAGCCCTCCCATAATTTCAGAATCACCTTTTCTATTAATAGAAAACAACTTAGGCTCTAAAAAACAAGCTGCTGCATGTAAAGGTGTGTGCATCATTTTCCATCTACAATCAACTGTCTCCCATATCTCCATGTATTCTGCTTCTACATTGTTTAGTGCTTTTTGAATAGATTCCTTACAACGGTCCATGCTTTCATAAAGCATGCCAAGGCAAGGAGTGTCACCATCAACCATACGAAGCACGTCAACAATTGGTTCACATATAATCAAAACTTTTGCTGCACTTTCCCAAAAATTGCTATTTAGAATAATTTGCTCTATGTTCTTCCCCTTAGGACCTTTTGAAAGCACAGAATTTTCCCACTGATTGGAACAAATAACAGCCCTCAAAGCTGCTTTTTCTTCAACCACTCTTTTCAAAGTGATATAAAATGATGCAAATCTTGTTTCACAAGGCCTCAACAACTCCTTGGATGCATGCTGCCTATAAAGACTCAATGTGAGACGATGATTCCGTATGAAATTTGCAATTGCTCTCCCTCTATGAATAGCTTCATGTACCCATGGGAATTTAGCCAAGTCATGAAGCAACAAATCGAGACAATGGGCTGCACATGGGCTCCAATATATTTTTGGGTACTTCTCTGTAATCAGTTTCCCAGCTCCCACACAATTTGCTGCACTATCAGTTACCACTTGAACCACATTTTCCACCCCTACTTCAAGAATGGCTTCCTCTAATATTTGGAAAATATAGTCAGAAGTTTTCTTGTGGTTCATGGTGTCAATCACTTTCAAGAACACAACACCATCAGGAGAAGACACCAAAACATTAATCAATGGCCTTTGACATATATCTGACCATCCATCACTCAATATAGTGCAACCTGTTTCATTCCAAGAGGCTTTGACATCAACTAATTTCTCAGTCACTCTATCTTTTGACCTCTGCAAAAGAGTTGTCCTGAAAGCCTCTGAAGATGGGGGTGTGTACCCTTTACCAAACTCTGCAACTTTTTGAATTGCATTACAAAAATGCGGATTCCTTGCAACATTGAATGGAATTGTACTTGAGTAAAACAAATCAGCTAATGCATCATCCACTTGTTGTTTCTCTACTGGTTTCCAAAAGCTGTTCAATGTTCCACTCTCTTTTGATTTACCCACATGCCTAGGTAAGGTGGAAGAGGAAGACATGATAGATGCCATGTGTCTAGATTGAGACATATTCTCTTCAATTCTCTGCTTTTTTTGTGCATTCTTCATCTTTTCTACAATTGAAGAGGACTGTTCTTTCTCTAAAGCAGCTCTCATTTCTGGGGTAACTTTTGGACATGCTTGAACACCTCCTCCTGCACCCCCTGAAATACCAAGTAAATGGTCCATTGCCCTTGTCAAACCTCCAGTAAAAGGTTTATGACACTCGTTGCATGTGAGATTTGTACCATTGCGAGTGACATATTTCCATGCCTCGGCAGTTGATTTCTTGGGAGCCATAAAGTAACAATCTGTATGTTTAAAAGACAAAATATGAATTTTAGTTTTATAATACAAATGAAAATGATGTAATCGAATAAATGCAAATGCCAGACAATATTCATCATTCAACTATGACTGCATACATAAAATTCTATGACTGCATACAGCTGCAGCATGTAGGTGAGCAGACAAATAACTGAGAAAAACTTGTCATGTACACTTGTAATTTTGTAAAGAATATAGTAATTTTTTATTTTAATTTTAATTATTAAAACTAACAACATAAAATAAATATATATTAACTTTTTATTGTAATTTTTAAAAACTGAATACTAAAATTGAGATAATATTAAATTTCCATATATTAAATATAAATTTAATACAAATAAAATAATAAAATATTTAATATTCCACATTTTATTAAATATTAAAGACTTAATATATATAAAATAATACAATATTAAAAAATTTAATTTAAATCTACCTGAATAATAACACAGTATTAAATCTAATATTAATAAAATAATAAAAACTATATAAATATTATATCTAATAATTAATATTAATAAAATAATCAAACCTAATATTAAATCTAATATTAATAAAATAAAAATTAAGAAAGCAAACATAAATAAATAATACAATATTAAATGAAATTATGAAAATCTATGAAACCCTAAATTTTTCGTGAAAAAATAAATCATGCAGTTTTGAAACAAAAAAAAATTAAATCGCCTACCTTTGAGATGTAGAGGCGACTTGCAAGTTGCAGAAGAGTGAAGACTTCAAGCTTTTGCAGAAGAGGGAAGACTTCAGAAGGTTTGGAACGCGACTTGCAAACTGGAGGCGGCGGCTTCAAACTCTGACGCGATTTGCAGAATATAGAGGAAACGCGAGCTTCAAAGGAACACGATTTGCAGAACGCGTGCCTTTCAGTCGACCTTGTAGACTTTCTAAACTTATGCGAAAACCTTCTGAATGCTCCCTGTTCCAGATTGCGTTCTTCAATGACTGAGAAACTTCGCCGGAAATGACAAACGCGATATTGGCTAGTCGCGGCTACGTATTTATTAAAATATCCAATCGAAACCCTAAACGAAAATGCTTTTTAAGATTATTTTTTTAATAAATTCAACGCCGTACAAATTTCAACGAATTAGAACGAATTTTAACGAATTTCATTAGTTTTTTAGAAATTCGACGAATTCTGAATTTCATGGCAAAAATTCGGCGAATGCTGTGACAGTTTATGTCTAATGAATATCATTGTTCTTATAATTAAATTTATAATTTTGAACATGCTTATGAGTCTATGACATTATATATATATATATATGTTTTCCCATACCTGTACCCAATAAAAAAAATTTGCTGTATCCCCGCACCCTTACCCGAACCGGCAACTTAGCTAATCTCTAAACAATTAGGCAACCGGTTATTCAAATCAATTTCAACTAGATACATGCATAGGTAGTTACCTTTCTTTCAAGCATACGATGCGAAAGGCCCAAGGATTTTCCAAGGATAGCTGCAATAGATTGTAGAATATCAGATCTCCAGAATTCCATATGAAGCCAAAGGAGGCAGACCCAAACAGGAATCTCAGAGAGGAGCTCCTTCATTGGATCAAAACCCACATGTCGGGGTTTGATGAATAAACCAGTTTGATTATGAAAGCATGGACTGCCCTCAAAACCCATATTCTGATCAGCCATTCTAGAAAAAACCACAAAGAAATACCCATTTGCAGCAAGACTAATCTGTGTATCTCCTTCAGATTGCCAAGTCCACTGAGCCCAATCTTCTTATAAAGGTAGTGAAATTCTAATTTGCATAAACTTGCATATAAGAGTATGTTGAGAAAGATACAAGACATCATCAGCAATTAGATCCAGTTTGATGACTATAATGGGCCTATCAACACTCTTCTCCGGGCAGGCAGTCAACTTGATACGATTTTCCTGTTTCTGATCCACTTTGACTTTGCTTGTTGCATGCACCAAAAAACAAGCAGCAATGTTGTGCCAGATGAGGAAGGTTCTTCCAATCTAACAGCTTCTTGGTAGGAAAAAACAGGGGGGGTCCCCTGGACCCCCAACCACTGCCATTCATCCAGAAATAAACCCTGCTGCAAAAAGCAAAACCAGAGAAGAAAAGAACAGTAAAATGGTGGGGGACTGCAAGCCCCAGACAACAGTACTGTTCCCCAAGTGCCCAAAGCAGGGCTGTGGAGGAAAACTGGCTCATGACCACCAGACAGCTGCACAGGCACACGAGAAAATCCCTACTGCGCCATCAATCTGAAGCCAAAATTTTTTCAGCCTATTCTCAATATTCAATTCTTGTACAAGGACTCTTACTTTTATGCTCTGATTGATGTTCTTTTTGCAACAATTGGTTATGATACGCTGTTATTGAAATTTGCCTTTAGACAACATGATATGATGATTGATCTTAACTCTTAGTAGTTGATTCAGGGATGTATTATGCATTAGTTTGTTATGTAAGCATCTACACAGTAGGAACTTATTTTGTAGTTGACGTCAAAATGCTTTGCAGGCAACTGGGGAGTTCAGCATAGAGTTAGATAATCCCCCACATTATGTTCCATGGCCTAGTGTTGATCCGTACCCACCATCCTCAAAGGCTGAACAAAGCAGAATTTTGTTTCCCAGATATTTTAATGGCCCAAGCCCATTAGAATGTACAGTTCAAGCAGGCGAGATTCTTTATTTGTAAGTCTCCTCAGCCTTATAACCATTTGCTTTGATTTTGATCTCTGAACTATTCTGTTTTGTGAAAATCAAACACTCAGCTGAGATTTGATTTTGTAAGGCAACATTCTGGTAGGCTTATTACAGCATATAGCAACAAGTGACCTTTCATTTCTAATGACTACAATTTCCCTTGACAACATTTTTATTCTCTTTTTGTTTTATAAACCTGATTTCTCAACAAAAGGAATACTCAATCTGAGGCCATGATTTTAGTTTGAAGATATATATAAGAAGAATTGAGGTCTAGCATTTTATGATTTAAAAAAAAATCTTTTTGGTTCATTACCATATGGGTAAGGAAGATTTTTTTGTTTTTTCTTAAAGAATGTAGTAACAGTGTATAGCACAAATATTTAGGAATTACTTTTAAAGATTTCGGTTTTAGTTTACTTAATTGGACCATCATCTGTTAATCCAGGCCAAGCTTGTGGTTTCACCATGTTAGGCAAACTCCTGACGCTGAGGGACGCACAATAGCAATTAATTATTGTAAGTACAAAACTACTTCTGCATGCTACACATTTTTCTTGCATATTTTTTAATTTGTGAATGTTGTTGTTTGAACATTGTGAATTCCTATCTAAAATAAATTTCTTGTCCGGCAGGGTACGATATGCAGTTTGACATTAAATATGCCTACTTCAATTTTTTGCAGTCTCTAAGTTTCCCAAGTTTATGATCGTCAGCTATTTTTGATATTCATTAAGAGAACTTTTTCTATCAAATCATATATGTTGAGGAAATTGGCACTTGAAAATTCTAATTGAGTTTCAACCAACCAGAACTCTTGGACATGCTTTTCTTTAGAGGATAAAGTCACAGGCCTTCTTCAAGCTATGTTTGCAATTCTATGAAGAAATGTTCTTTTGTAGGCTGTTCTGCATGAGCTGATGAAATGAGCTTGTGGTAATTTTTTTGCTAAATGAGCAATTTAATGCAATCCCACTTAAGAGTTGAGTCTTATGTGCGTTGGATCAACCTCAGGAACTTGTATGTCTGTTTGGTCCCTTAAAATAGTTTCAGGATTCTCTGGCATTTTATTACTGAACACAGATCAACCATACTTGGAGATGGCATTGCTATCTAATAATTGTATTCATTGATGCTTTTTTATACTTCAATCAAAATATTGATTCTTGAAACGCTCTTTGACCCATTGAAATACTCTACAATTTGATGTCACGGCATGCGATGGAGCTGCCATAGATGAGACAGAGAAAGATTAAACAAACCTCATATTTTGTATTGCAACCAAAATCCCATAATTTGCATACTTGGACTCGGCTTGGATTCAGCAGACCAAAAATTTACAAATGTGACAACTCAAATTTCTTAAAAAAATATAAATTTACAAAATGTATCAAATGAGTTTGGTGGGGGTAGCCCTATTGTGGAATAGGGCAGGTTTGAGAGGCATAACACTTTCACCAAGACCAAAGGAAGGCTTTCGAGACCATACAGACCTTCAAATCCACAATAAATTCCCTCCAATTTGCTCAACAATGTTGAAATGCTAGTGTGTTATTTTTACACCTTGTGCGGATAAGGCTTATAAAGGCAGAAAACTGTGTTTTTTGAGTGTCTTCCATGTTTTTCTTGCATTCAATATCCCTGTGCATTGTGAAATTTTTGCATGAACTCAGTGAGTATACACTCAAAACTTGCAGATTTACTTGTCAGAGCTTGCTAGAACTCACTGCACAAACTCAGCAAGTTCTTGTTGCAATAACTTTGGCCAGAAAAAAACTTGTGAGTATTTGGAGGCTTGCCAAATATACACTGAATGGACAAAATCATAAATCTCATGCATGTTTGTGAATACAGACCAAGAAAGAGTAGCTAAAACATTACTTGGACCATTTTTTGACTGACAACCTCCATTAGCATGGCTCATGTATATCAAAAATTGATTTGCAAAATCTTACTTCTTGAGATTTGACAAAACTAATTTTGTTTTTAGGTTGAAAGTATTTTCTTTAGTTGCTCTACAAAACTATTTATAGGAGCTAATACCCATTTGGGTAGGGAAAAGTGAAAACCGTTTTGTTGGGTACACTAAGCTTAGAACTTTAGAATTTTACTGTTTGTTTGGCGATACATGAATTTTGAGTATGGACCCCCCCTCCCTTTTTATGCTGTTGGAGAATTACCCAAGTTGGAGGGATTACTTATATCTTGAATGTGACCATTGCAATGGCATACACTATGGGTGACAAATATGGTGTGAGCTCAGGGAGTGCCCCTAGTGGCTGATCACATGTATACTTCAATGAATTTGCTCATTTCACACTCGCCAAACCACATAAATAATAGCTGAAACATTACTTTTATAAATTTTTAATTTACCATCTCTAAAAGCATTGTCCACATATTCCAAAGATTGATTTGCAAAATTATATTTTTTGAGATTCAAACAAATGGATTTGTTTCAGGGGTGAAATTACATGCTTCAGTTATTGTACAAAACTATTCCTTGCAGCCAATGGCCATTTGGGTAGGGAAAAACCTTTTGTTAGGGATGTTGAGGTGAGAATATTGGGATTTTACCATTTGTGGGCAGGACAGTTTTGTGTAGTGGACATGGTTGAAGATTTTGCCACATCGATGGGGCAGCATATATTCTAGATTCAACATCTGTGGTAGCATACATTATGGTGTGAGCTCAAGGGGCTCTCTTGGTGGCCAATCACGTGTATACTTCGATAATATTCACACGACTAGCTTAAAAATTAAACAAGGATAGATCTTTACCTTGATGCACTTTTGTTGATTCTCTCTTTTCATTTAGGCAGCACCACAATCTTAGAAATATGGATCACCTTAAAACCTCCCATATCAAGGGGAATGACATCACAAAGAACCTTATCATGGAAATTCTTGCCAATTTAAAACTTCATAGTTCAAACTATATTGCTTGCCAACTTAATAAAAAAATATCTTTTCGGGTCCTGTTGGTGATCTGAATTGTGAACCCCAAATCCCTAAGGCTGGATAGTCTCCAAAGCACCAGGGGTGTTAGACCTGAGAAGAGTATCACACAACTTGTGTTTAGGCTGGACAACTTAGGACCAATTATTGAGGTGGGTAAGACTTCCTTCACTTCTGACTACATAAACCAAGGGGGGTTTTGCTAAGGTGCTGCAACAAATATCACAACAACAACTAAACATTAACCAGGACACTAACCGTACACATTGTATAGTGCACCCCTCCTTCGGTTGTAACTTGTCACTTTGTGCCTGTATGCTGGTTTGCAAAACTCAATTTCGAGCACCTTATTAGAGTAGATAATTTGTCACATAAATGTCAATGAATGTGTTTTATAATAACCCCTTGTGATGTCTTGTACATTCAGACATGGCAGTTGGAACACACTAGAATGAACAAATTGGAAAGATGTTTTAATTAATTTATATTGTGCATGGATGATGGGAGAAAGAGCCAGTAGCAGACCAATGCCTTTATTCAGTTGGGCAATAGAGTCTTTGAGTTCATACAAAACATGCAATAACTGAAACGAAGGTCATACCTTAAGCTAGATATCACAAAAGACTAGGTCTTCCAAAAATACAATGGGGATGTGTTTGAATGCACAAGAACATGTAAAGTCCACTCATAACTAAATTGTTATCTCTCGTACACTATGCTTATCTCTTTGCTTTGTAGCTCAGCTGCATTGATCCTTTGTAGGGCTCAAGGAATGATTTCCATTTGATTAATTTAGATAGAAGAATGTGCAGTCACAAGGTTTGTGCTATTCATCTTTGGAGAAGAGTAGTTGAGCTGAACAATCACAACATTTTGGATAAAAAATTGTAGACTTATTCACAAGTTGTATAATTATGCATAGAACACTGTACAAATAATTTACAATATTTGCATAGATCTTCTTGGATCATTGTTGGTCACTTTGGAGTAGAGGGTAAAAAAATGCTGATCTCCCAAGTTACAAATTGATATTACTAGATTCATAAGAGTTTGCTTACTATGTAATACATGTAAGCCAAGCAATAGAAAGCTGGAATGTTGTTGCCACTATCGGTTCCATCAAGGATTTGGGAGAGCATTGCAATAGATTTTCTAAGTTGGCTACCAAGAGCAAGAAAAGTTGACAATCATTTTCTTGTTGATGAATTTTGTAAAATTTGCATTCTCGTACTATGCAAAAAACTTATAGATGGGAAAGAAGCTGCTTTAAAGTTTTTCAATCATGGACGGGTCTGCTTGATTTTTCTATATATACTTATCACAAACATTGTTTTATTTCATTATGGATATATCACATGCCTAAGAGAAGGTGAACAAGGAAGAAATGCTTGTTGAATAGGTGAAATGCATATATCAAATGGTGCAAATACAACTAACTATGAAGCAAGGCATGACCTTAATAACATGGACCACAAGTTGAAAGTTGGGAACATGTATAGATCTTTCTTTCCAAAAAGTGGCTCCGAGGTGAAGGTAAGAAGTTTAAACTTACATGTTTGGTCCTTCCAAGATACTGCAACAATTTGGTGACAATGTTTCATGGCATCTAGTTATAAATGTGGAAAACCTGAAGTTGTTCGAAACTTCAAACGCTCCATGTTTGATGAGGAGGGCGAAACATAAGTACTTGAATCTATACAAACTTAGTACTTTAAAGTATAGAGAAGTTTGAAGAAGAGACAAATTTTCAACACATGGTAAGGCCTATTTAGAGGGGTGACAAAGGAGTATTGGCTTGTTTGAAGGACCAACATCTAAGGCAACATGACTCTCAATAAATTAAAAAAGGGAGGAACAAAATCCTCGTCTTTTGTTTGATTGAGTTGTTGGGGACAAAATACCCCTTGAAATAAAAGGCATGGTTTTGTCAAATCTATGTGAATATTGTAAATAATTTGTATATAGTAAGTGGTGAAAATTTCTATAGGCAATGTGAATATAGAAAATCTCTAATACCTATGACATAACCCATTGTTTTGTCATTTATGCTTTGATATTTTAGCTTGCTTACTCTTAATAGGACAAACCTTGCTATTTTCCATATTCTTCCCTCCATGGTCATTAAATAAAGGTGATTTCTTTGTTGATGATTATAGCGTCAGGTGACTTCTTCCAGCCACGACTTGAGACTATAAATTTAATATAGCCTGAACGGCTATTCAATTTATATGAGATCAATATGTATGAAGGGGTGCTTCACTTAAGATATGACTTAATATTTAATTATTGATAAATAATTAAAAGAGGCCGACTTGCTTTCATTCGCCACCCTTGAAGAGACATGATTCTTTGAAGGCCGACATGAAGATTTGAAGAGATGTGTCCTATCCCTCTCTCTTGTATTTACATGAGATACTCATTCATTGTATCACATCAATTATAATATTCATTCTTCATAGTGCGAGTTCTTTGATAAGTACGATTTCCTTCAAGAGCAGATTGAAGTTATTTAAGGAGGCTGTAACTTGTCTTCAAGAAGAGCGACATTATATTCTGTTATTGCATCAAAGATTTGGTGCTTATTATTTGCCTTGTAATCGGCCTCTTTGTAAAGATCACTATTGCTTGATATTCAATATATAAGCAATATATTGTTGCTGGGTTTTTCTCCCTCAAGTGGAGGGTTTTCCCAGGGTATATGCTATGTCTATTTGTCTGATTTTGAATTAAAATCTGAGTTTTATATCTGATCATAAAAAAACTAACATTCTTTAGCCCAACTGTTGGTATGTGCCTTATATTTTTTTTTTCATTAACACGTCAAGGTTTTTTCTCGTTGACACGTCAAGGTTTTTTCATTTACACGCCAAATGAAAAAGGACCTTGTAAAACCCTAATTCTAGAAGGTTCCAAAAAGCTTGTTATAAGTGGCTGGGATGTATGTTGCAATGGTGTGATTCACAAGATTGTAATCTGTTTTGCACTGGATAATAAAATCATTGGGTGGCTGAGTTTCTGTGGATGTGGCCCATATTGGGTGAACCACGTTAAATTTTTGTGTTGATCTCTTTTGTGTTATTCTTCATTGTTATTTCTGGGTTATTTAATCTGCATATAATTGTTAATGTTTATTGCTCCAATCTGCCTGAATCCTAACACCAACATCAGATCAGAAAAGAATAATGGTAGAGCAAAGTCCATAGATTAGCGAATGGATAAAGGATTAAGTCCCACATGGAATTCATTTGTTCTTCTTCATACATGGGTGATGGACCTATTGCATCTTGCATATTTGATCTTAATTGAAGCCATAAAGGCCCCATTCTCATGATTGACTTTTTCCACATGAAATTCTCTAGGATAAATCTTCCATTTGATATTTGTAAGCTAATGATTTAGCTCTTTGGGTACGCTGTTCTCCCAACATTAAAAAGTCATAAAGCAAAATACTCAACTTTTAACTACTTGCTGAGTACTCAAAAATTTTCTGAGCACCAATTTATTCCAATTTTTACTTGCCAAGTCTTCTTGCCGAGTTTTTTTGAGTTTTATCCTTTGCCTTGCGTGTGTACTTGGTGAGTTTGAGGGCAAAACTCACATTGTGCTAAAATGTAACCTAGACACTGAAAATTTGCAGAAAAAATGCAATGTTTGACACTGAAAATACACTTTTTTTGCCTTTACAAGCCCTACACGCCCAAGGGGAAATATCACATCAGCATTTGAACACTCTAGAGCAAATTGGAGTGAGTTTAAAGTGGATTCAAAGAGTTTCTAGGCTAGTTTTTTTTCTTCTTTTTTCTTATGCATGTAAAAGGGGAAGATCATGTCAGCATTTGAAAATTCTTGAGCAAATTGGAGTGACTTTATAGTTGATTTGAAGAGAAAATTTTAAGAATTTTGAGGTTCTAGGTTAGTTATTTTTTCTCTCCTTTTTTCTATGAATATCAAATCTTTCTAGATCTTTATAACATGTAAATTTTACAATTTTAGATTCATTGAATTCGATTTACATAAATTTTATTGCTCATTCATACAAATTTTTGTGAATGAAATTGCTTGTTATTTTCCCTTGAACATTGGATTCATGATTTATTTAAAAAATGCCATTTTTATTAAGTAATTAATGCTAACGTTATTCAGTGAAATTTTTACATTTGAAATGCATTTACATGATTTAAAAAACAATTGTGTTTAGATAGTTGTGTTTTTTTTAACGCTATTTTTTGTCTTTAAAAATGTTGCAGGTTAGCATACAATGGCATCTAGCTTCACATTAGGCTTAAAGTAAACATGTGGAAGGGGTCTAGTTGGAAGTAAACTCACTAGGTGTTGTGACCTTGCTTGGAAATTTGTTGTAATGGGGCTGATATTTGAGATATCTTTTGTGCACAAAGAAGTTTAATGGTTCAAGTACTATGTTGTAGGCATTTCTATAAATGACACCAAGTTGTGTGAAAATGCCATACAAGCAGCAAAATAAAAAAAATGCACGTTATCTTTGCATTGTTTGATGAGAAGATATTAGAGAGGGCTAGGGCACAAAAAACAGTAGCAACAATCATTAATACCAACTTTGTTGAGGAAACAAAGCTAAATACGACAAATATTCTGGGCTTTAGTCATGGGCCATGCATATGCAATACTTCCACTTCATCTAGCTCATGTGGAGCTCAGTCACAAGGCTTTTTTGTGCCTAAAAACATACTTGGGGGCACAACCTTCACTACAAGGTATAGGATGGAACAAAAACGTGCACAAGGAAGTAGATAAGGTGTGTGCAAATTTTTGGTATTACAACCTTCCCTTCAAAATGACAAATTACCCATATTGGGAGTAGTTGGGATATCATCGACAATTGTAGGGAAAGGGTATAAGGTGCCCTCTCCAAAAGAGTTAAGTGGGAGGTTGCTTCAGGATTATGTTGCAGAGGTAAAGATAATTGTGGAAGATCGGAAGTAGCGGCAAAATTTCAAATGCACCATTCTTTCAAATGGATGGATAGATGGAAGGAACTGCAATTTTGTCAATTTTTTTGGTGGCTTCAAATGGTGAGTTGGTTTTCTTGAAGTCAATTTATACCTCTAGTAAAATAAAGAATGCATAACTTTTGAATCTAATGTTTTAGGGGATTGTCTTGGAGGTGGGCATACAAAATGTGGTGCAAGTTGTCATTGACAATATAAGGACATATCTGGTGGCTAGGAGAATGCTTGAAGAGAGACAGCCATCTCTCTTTTAGATCCTTTGCACAACCCATTGCCTTGACCTTCTTTTGGAGGACATAGATAAAATTGATCTCATGAGACTAGTTGTAGAAGATATAAGAAACATCACAAAATATATTTGGGTTCTCAACTTGATGAGAGATCACTCCAAAGGAAAAGAGCTTGTGCGATTGAGAATCACAAGGGTTGCAACTAATTTAATAATATTGCGAAACATTTATAGTTCATTGACATCTTTTAAGTAGATAAGTAGGAGGTACTTTCCACAGCGTGCCAAATTATGATATTGCTATCAAGACTCAACCGTGTAGTTTTTGAGTCAAACTCATTGATCCATGTTTCATGAGTAGTGGTTCACAAGAACCCATTGTTGGCCTTGCCGTTGCACCAAAAGGTCGACTTGTCAATGCCCGATACAAGCGTCAGTTAGGATCCATAGGAGGCGGTTAGACCATGTCACAAACCCAAGTGCCGTGCTAGACAAGGAAGACCAAGGGACACACCATCTTGCAACACCCATCTCTCATGATAATGAATTGTCCACTTAGCACTCATTGCATCTTGGTGATGCTCACAGAGGTGAAGCACTGGGCCTTCCTGGGAGGTCACCCATCCTAGTAGTGAACCAGCTCAAGTGCGCTTAACCATAGAGTTTTCCCCAAGGTTAAGCCCACTTAGCTTGCAACCCCATTTGCAAAACCTTTAGCAAGTGTTGTGCCTTATGAACCATCCATTATAGAGCCCCTTTAGCTCATCAATTGATGAGTAGGAGGTACTTTCCACAGCGTGTCAAATTATGATATTGCTATCAGGATTCAACCATGTAGTTTTCGAGTCAAACTCATCGACCCATGTTTCATGAGTAGTGGTTCACAAGAACCCATCTCTCATGATAATTAATGGTCCACTTAGCACTCATTGCATCTAGGTGATGCTCACATAGGTGAATAGCACATGAATTGATAAGTAGGAGGTACTTTCCACTACGTGTTAAAATATGATATTGCTAAAGGGGCTTGAAATATTCCGAGCCAAATTTTTTCGATTTTTCACAATTTCAAATTACAAGCAGTGCACCCGTTAAGGTTAGATGGATAAACCAAAACGTGCAAGAAAGCAACTCTAACCAGAATGGCGCCGATGATGGCGAGCATTGGTCAGAGGATCTTCTACTCTAAATACAGAAAGGAACTCAACGTCAAGTATGTGCTACCCAATCCAATGCGGAGTGAGGGGCGACCATATGACAGAGTGATTACAGAAAGCAAAGCTTGAAATAGAATGCTGAAAGCTGAAACTGCTCAACACCCAGAATGTGCTTGCTCACCCAGAATGGGAAGTAGCGACCATAGGGCGGAGTTATAATTATTTCAAACTAGAATGAAAGCAAGAACGAGAATTACAAATAGTGACAAAGCAATATTAAAGAATACTGGTCAGTACTACTGCCAGTTTACAATATCTAATTTATTGCCTGCAATGTCAATATATCATATGCCTTCAAATGATGTGTTCAACAAGGATCTGCTACACAACCTTTAAATAAATCTCAACACCAAAGCCAAATAAGAAGATGCAGATTTCTGATGATTAATACAACTGATCTGCACTTTTACATGTTTAACCAGCAGCATAGAAATTCACAGAAAGATTCATAACTCACTCTTCATTTACCCAAATGACCTCAACTCAGATGCAAAACAAGACTAAGATGATGGCGCCTAAGATGAATGCAAGAAACCAACATGAAATGCCTTGATTTATTTATGCACGGATTCCTAGGTACTGCAGAATGGTACGGCCCAGCAAGAGGGGCGATTCTTCCTTAAAAATCAAAGGCTTAACAATAAATTCTAATACTTGGAGAATATGTGCGCCCTTGACAGACAAAGAGAATGAGACGATACCCAGAAGAACTATTTTTGTATTTTTTGACTTACAATGAAAAACATGGATCTGCTGTATTAAATGATGCTAAAATGCTGAAACACTAAAATGCCCGAAACAGATTTAACAATGCAATAAGCTAAACACAATGCACGAGCTAAATGCAACTCACAGATACTGAATCACCACTAGATGTTGTCTTGCAAACACGAAGCGATGCCCGAGCTAGGAGGCCTTCATTCCTCGAAGCAGTTCCAGAGCCAATCCGGCAGCATAACAGTATAGTCGACCAAAGATGAAGAAATGATGCACAAGACTCCTTTTTATAAGTTTCGTTTGACTTCACGAAACCCTAAAATCCACTTTTAGGTCAAAACCCTGATCTCCTCAAGGATGGCGTACTTTTCCTTCAAAGCTTAAGATTTGATATTTTAATTAAATATCATACTTTTGATAAATACGCCCTTCAAACCTTGCTTTGACTTTGGCACTAATTAAAATAATCTTTTAATGAGGGCGCCCCCCTCAAAGATCACTTTTTAAAACAATATTAAGTCATTAAATCTAGGCCCATGGTCAACATTAAAATATAATATTTAAAACGTGACTTTTAATTAAATGACTTAGCTTATCCCTCCGAATGTGCCCTGAAGCCAATACTGAGCAAAACATCTAACCAAACTGAAGCAGGAAGTCAACCGAGCTGAACTCAACTGGAAAGCTGCTAAAAATAGAATTTACTAAAAATAGTAAATTCCAGAAAGTGCTCCAAATGCCGAGATGAACATACCACTACGAAGCTCTCTGAAAACCCAGAAAGAATCCGCCATTGAATCCACCATCTCTGAGCAATGACCTCCTCAAAAATAGGAAACCCTAATTTTACCTTCCGACTAGCCTTCGGGTTTCCAGAAAAAGGCCAACGGTCACATGAACGATCAGGTTCGAGAAGGGGACATTACAGGGCTCTATAATGGATGGTTCATAAGGCACAACACTTGTTGAAGGTTTTGCAAATGGGGTTGCAAGCTAAGTGTGCTTAACCTTGGGGAAAACTTTGTGGTTAAGTGCACACTTGAGCTGGAGCACTATTGGGATGGGTGACCTCTCGAGAAGGCCCAATGCTTCATCTCTGTGAGCATCACCTAGATGCAATGAGTGCTAAGTGGACCATTCATTATCATGAGAGATGGGTTCTTGTGAACCACTACTCATGAAACATGGGTCAATGAGTTTGACTCGAAAACTACACAGTTGAATCCTGATAGCAATATCATAATCTTTTAAGTAGATGTTTTTGAGTCAATCATGACTGGACTCAACATATTCAAAGATGTTTGATGGAGAGAGGACTACAAAGACAATTTTTGATGATGCTTTTGTGAAGAAAGTTGTAGAGATTGTCAATGTAACTTCAGGCTTAAATTTAAAATTTTAATTGAATCCTCATTTTTAATTTTAGAAGTATTTACTTTAATTATAACTTGTAAGTTTGTAACTTTAATTTGTTTTTAAGTTTAAATTTCAAATTGAATCCTTAATCCTTAATTTTTTAAAGTATTTACTTTAATTATAACTTATAAATTTGTAACTTTAATTTTCAAATTCAATCCTTAATTTTAAAAGTATTTACCTATTGCTATATATGAAACTGCATTATATGTCACAACTTGAACCACATTTTCTTTACTCACCTCTAACACAACCTCCTTAGACCCAAATTCTCTACATTCTTGACTTTGTTTAGGGTGTTGATGGCCCTCAAGAATAATAATATTTCATCATTTAAATCCACTAGAAAGTTGATGAGTGTATGATTCCTTCCATCCGATAATCTAGTTCGTCTATACTTGCACCAATGCTTCCTTTGCTCTTCTACAATTGTCTCTTGATCTTATTGGAGCAACAACTCACTCATGTAATGTGGATTGGGTGCCTGTACCCTTTCTTTGCTGCTATCGAGGCTGAGATTGAATTCTCCTAATATGGGCTTCTTGCTAGATTGAAAGGGAGGTTGTTGGATTTTACACTCTGTGTTTGCTTCCTCATACTTATCTTTGTTCCAGCTTGTTTAACTATGATCTTGCTGTGTTTTATGGAACAAAAAGACCCTATGATTGGACTTTATTGGACCTTTATGAAATGGATATGTTGTGTGAATTCATGGACCAAAATTAGAGCCTTCAATCATACCTACCTTTGATTTGCAAACTATGTTGGGATTCATCATCATTGCAATGGCTATGGATGTCTTCATTGTCTCCTTTTTTTGGTCTATCATTGTGAGGGCCACATTCATATCCTGCACAACCTTCGACTTAGTGTTCAAACACAATTTCATGTTGAGGTCTATGGATGATGAAAATGTGAATCACAAATAGTAACAAAAGTACAAATTCACACTGAAACAATCATTCAATGAAGCGCAAGGTCTTGGCACAAAAATGATTAACTCATCATAGCAAAAACCTTGAATTGTTCCATTGTGGGTTGCTCTTCAAAGTAACAATAACCATGAAAGAACAATGATGATATGATGCAATGATAATGATAAATGCTCAAAGATAAATGATAGCAATGCTTGATAATGATAATGATAACTTGATTGCTTGATAATGCTCTTGATAGTAATCATGATCTAGGGGATATGAATGAATGAAGGCTTTATATTTATATTTTTATCAATGGTGGAGATTAATCATAAAGATGAATGTATAGGAAAACTCAAGATAGGGTAGGAGCTAAATTTGAATTTTGATGGAGGGAAAATTGAAATTTATTCGTAAGGATAGTTGGAGAAATAAATTAATAATTTATTTATTTTAGAGGTAAAATATTTAATTTAAATAAATTATTTTAATTTATTTAAAAGAGGAATGCTAGCTAATTAAATGAGAGGGCCAAAGATATATTAATTTTTAATTTTAATTAATGTTGGAGGGAAAATGATAAGTGATGAATTAATTAAATAATTAAAAAATATTTAACTATGTTCTACAACGTTTCAAGGACGGCGACGGGGGGATGCCAGGGGACGTGTTTCTGGGATGTTTCCTAGGGGGCATTTTTAGGGGACGGTAGGGGACGACGATATACACAATATATATATATATATATATAGAGAGAGAGAGAGAGAGAGAGAGAGAGAGAGATGTCAATAATTGATAACAAGTATTAACAACAATATCAATATGTAAATAAATTGCGAGAGGAGTAGTATAACAGCATAATAAAAGTTAAGAATTGCTTTAATATTTTCTTGTGATCTGTTAATAAGTAACGGTCTGTTCTGATTCTCCATAATCGGCCATATTCATGTTTATTGGTTTCTTAAAAGATTGCTTCAATTAGATTCTTTGACCTTTATAAATTCATGGATATCAACTTTCTCAATCCACCTTTCTCAATCCACCTTTCTCTTGCCAGGTTTCATAACCTAGGTTTTAGCCATCATGGCAACATGATTGATTAGTTGTAATCTTGGATATGGTATAAGCCACTCATTTATGCCGATCCATTTCAACTCATTTTGTAGCACACTTCCTCCATGCCATTCCTGAAAAACATACAGTTTGAAGGAAAGCAACCTCTCAGACCTACAAAGTGCTAACTAGCTATACAAGGAATCAACTATAGTCAAATGACTCTTCATTGACTAAAAAAATCACAAGTTATTGTCAAGTCAAACCTCTGCCTAATGTTTCATCTCATTTGCTTGTCTTACTGTTTCTGTTGTTTTAATCATTTTGAATTTATTTTTATTTACACACCTCCAAGAACCAATGTTTTTCTGAAATTTGAAAATTTAATCATATTTAGCCTTTAGGAAGTCATTTTCAGCTTAGTAACAGATAATTTTATCTAGAAGACTAGAACCATAGATGGCAGACTCGCCAAAAACTCGCGAGTTTTTTTTCAAAATGAGTTTTTGGTGCAAGTACTCGCTTGGAAAAACTCGCCGAGTTTTTGGTGAGTTTTTAAAAAAATCTCAACCTCTTAGCAAAAAAAAACCTGCAAGCGAAATAAAGGCAATTTCGATTCATTTTTTGTGGTTTGTGTGGTTTTCGAGGTCTTAATTTGGGCTTTTTCAACATTATTTTTTGCCACTCAAAAAATCATGAAAATGAGGTGTGCCATGGAGTTTTGTATGGTTTCAAAAGCCTTAAATTGGTGCTAGCGGCGGGGGTGCTGCCCCCGGACCCCATGAGGGGCAGCGCCCCTTGACCCCGCTGGGGGCGCTGCCCACAGACCTCCATGAGGGGCACTGCCCCTTGACCCCGCTAGGGGCGTTGCCCCCAGACCCCCACGAGGGGCGCTGCCCCTCGACCCCACTAGGGGCATTGTCCCCAAAGCCCCACAAGGGGCATTGCCCGTTGACTCCATTGGGGGCATTGCCCTCAAACTCCCATTGAATTCATTTGATTTTCTAGGTACTCTCTAAGTCCAAGTTTCCAAGTTTGCCTACAAGTCTTCATCTATAATATCATCTAGTTCTACCTCTCCCCTAGTTTTCACTAGACATGGGAAAGAAGAAGATGTAAATTTGTAAAATATATTAATGTAGTATTTAATTTCATTTTTACAAAAACAATTTGCTATTTTCATTTTGTTTCAGAAGATCAACATCAACGCATTCCACATGAGGATGCCATTTTGTACCCAATTTGCTTTCAAATCAATCAAATACAACTAGACTCAACTTGTTTCTTTTATGTACTCATTTATTGACTCATTGGATGCATCTTATCTTTGACTTTTGCAAAAAAAATGCATTTTTAGTGAAGTTTAAGCAATTTTTTAAGTTCCTGAGATTTTTGCCTAGTTTTTTCTGAGCCGAGTTTTTCGGGCTTGCCAAGTACTTGCAAACGCCGAGTATTCTAACTATGACTAGAACTATCAATTATAGGCTATGATAAGTGACTATTTGATCACTGATATTGTCTATCTGATGAATTGTATATGCTCATTTACAATTTAACTATCTACATGAACATTGATGTGTAAACAATTGGTTTCTATTGTATGAATTTGTGTTTGATACTGTGAATATATTATATTATTTTGGGTTTGTGTTTTTATGAGTTACAAGTTGTTTTGATCATTTGTCTTCCTGAGTTTTCTCCTGCATGAATAATGTGTATTTGAACTTGTAAGCATCTTTTTTAATTGTAGGAAGCTCCTTGTCTGTAGGGGACGGCTAACCCTCCCTGATACGACGAGGGATGTTTCCAACGTCCCCTAGCCGTACCGGGGACGGGGAGCTGTCCCCAAACGGTCAGGGACGTTTCTTACTGTTTCCTACTCTTTGGCCTGTTTTGAGGACGGCAAGGGGATGTCCCCTTTGCATCCCCTCGTCCCAAGGACGATTGGGGATGGGGACAGTGGATTTTGGGGCAGGGGACCCATCCCCGTGTAACACAAATATTTAATTAATGTAGATATGATAAAAAGATTAAGATAATTAAATAATAATTGTTATGGATGGAAGGGGGAAAATTGAAACAATTTTAGTTGGGAAAATTGCTTATATTAACAAAGGAAAAGATTACAATATATAGAGAAGGTAGATTACTGGAGACATTTAAGATGTCTAACTACCTCAACTACTAACTACTGTAGAAACAGTATATTATTGACCATTAACAATAGAGAATTAGTATTCTAACAAAAATATTAGATAAAAGAATCAATAAGGATAATGATAAAATGATAAAATGAAAATGCATTAGTCATTTTTAGGTGTCTACATTTTGTCCCTCTTTGAGACAATGCGTTTTATAGTGTTGTTTCAAAGAAAAAATATTGATAGCGATATGCCCCAATGTGCCTCAATGGACCAAGGGATGGAGGTATGATGCCCCCTTGAGAGATCGGCTAGAGAATAATTTTCTGGTTAGGCTCACGACAAGATGGATAGCTAGGTCTGATAATGATGATGATGATACATATTTATGTGATGGATATTTATGATGATTTATTGTGATAATGATTAATGATTATGATTATGATACTATGATGTATGCTATTAGTTGTGGATGCAGGATATGCAACAAAATAAATCTCCACCAAGCATCAAATATCAAAATGAAACCTATAAATGGGAGATGCAATGAAGAAACCATATGCAAAAATGGATGACAAATTAAAGGACACTTTGTTACTTTGAAGAGGAACCCTAGCAAGTGGATATCATGCACCAAGGTATGAAACCAAGATAGCCTTTTTGTATCATTTACCCCCTTGCATGGACTTTGACACAACACACAATCACAATGTACAAAAAAAATGACCATGTCTCATTACAAGATGCTCTAAGCACATCAAGATATAGGTTTCATCGACCAAATGGGGGACAAAATATAAAAATCAAGAAAGCAAACAAAGAAGCAACTGTCAAAAGAAATCAACTACCAACATATCTCTTGTCAATAAATAAGCTCAGTTTTGATAGCTAGGGCCCATTGTAGGAAGGATGCATCTATTAAGGCCTTAGTTTGTTTGATAATGCTTATCGTAGGAAAGATAATTCCGTTAATGATTTTTTTTTTTTGAGAATGATAACAATAAATAGGCGGCAAGCTATGCAGGCCATAGACTTAATTTAACAATTGAGATTTTGTTTTGCTCATGATTTTCGTTAAAGCGCAACATTCTTGCATTGTCATCTCAATATAAACACAATAAACCAATTCAAAACCTAGATCAAGGGAAAGCTGCCCCCAATTAGGTAAAAACCACTATTACGAAAATGAATGGATCAACTAGGGTATGATAAATAGACATTGATAACCAAGCCATGGTAGGTGAATAAGTGGAATGCAAATATTTTTGATAGGCGGATGGGATGGAATGCAATAATGAAACTAGTATGTACAAACCACTAAGATGCCCTGAGGGTCATGCATAAAACTTCTTTAGATTAATGTTGTTAATAGGCTCTTCTAAAGGTTCTCCTTTAGGTGTAGCAAGTTTATAAACTCCAAAACCATAGTTTGCTATAATAACAAAGGGTCCTAACCAATTAGGTTCAAACTTTCCTTTTTTGTTTCCGTCTTGTTGATTCTTTTGATTCTCTTTTATGACCAAGTCTTCAATTTTAAAATTTTGAGTTTTGATCTTGTTATAATTTCGACAAAGGTGATTTTGATAAGCTTATAAATGATTTAATGCATTAAGACGCCTCTCGTCTAATAACTCAAGCTCATGCAATCTAGATACTCGATACTCTTCCTCATCAATGACATGTTTTAAAGACACCCTTAAGGAGGGGAACTCAACCTCAATAGGCAAAATGGCTTCGGTTCCAAAGACTAGGGAATATGGAGTGGTTCTTGTAGGTGTGTGGATACTAGTGAGATAAACCCATTAAGCAGGATTAAGTTGCAAGTGCCAATCACAACCAACTTCATTGATTGTTTTCTTAAGGATTTTCAATATAGTCTTGTTCGAAGCCTCAACTTGATTATTACCTTGTGGATAATAAGGAGTAGAAACATGATGTTGGATATGGAATTGGTTACGAAGATCACAAACATCTTGATTTTTGAAAGCTTTTCCATTGCCTATAACGATAGCATGAGGAATACCATATCAGAAAATGATATAGTTTAGGATAAACTTGGCTATTTGCTTTTCGATGATATTGGATAATGGAACAACTTCTACCCACTTTGTGAAATACTTAGTGGCTGTGATGGTGAACTTATGACCATTGGATGATGGGGGATGCATTTTTCTTGTGAGGTCGAGTCCCCATTGTGAAAAGGCCAAGGAGTAGTTATCGTTTGTAACTTATGGGTGGGTGCATGAATCAAGTCTCCATGTTCTTGACATTGACAACATTTCTTAGCAAATTGTTGTGCATCTTGTTCCATAGTTGGACAATAGTAACCAGTTCCTAACAACTTTTTGACAAGGGTAGGTCCACTAGAATGTGCTCCACAAACACCTTCATGTACCTTATGCAAGGCAGTTATAGCTTTTTATGAGTTTAGACACCTAAGGAGGACACCATCAAAACTCCTTCGATAGAGGGTATCACCAAGGATGACAAAATGTGACGATCGGCGAATAAATGTTTTCTTTTGAGCACTAGATAAGTTAGATGGGAGCGTGTTATCATGGAGATAGGTGTAAACATCATGATACCAAGGGGAATTAGGACCAACAAGTTCACACACTAGTTTTGATTTTGGAATATCAAAAGCTGGGATTAAAAGTTGCTCTACTAGGAACTCACAATGATGCGTATTATGAGGCATATCCAAGAGAGATCCAATGGTAGCCATAGCATCAATTGCTTTATTATTTAGCCTTACGATTTGTTCAAAAGTAATAGTTGAAAAGTATTTATTGAAACTATCTACCATCCTCTTGTAGGGTAGAAGTTTTTCATTCTTTGTTTGATAGTCATCATTTATTTGTCTTATAACCAATTGTGAATATCCATAAACTTGAAGTTATTGGATTGCCATTCTAAGTCCAATGATCAAAGCTTCATATTCTGCAATGTTGTTTGTGCAAAGGAAAGCTAGTCTACATGATTTTGGGATACAATCACCTTGTGGAGTGATAAAAATAATTTCGGCCCCAAATCCATGTTGAGTTATGAGCCATCAAAATATAACTTCCACAAGTGTGAAGGGTTAATGTTAAAAATTGTTTCATCTGGAAATTTTGAAATAAGAGGATGATCCTCACCTAAAGGTGCATCTGCTAATTGATCTGCAATGATTTGTCCTCTAATAGCCTCATGATCCACATACTCAATGTCAAATTCACATAGGATCATGACCCACTTTGCCATACAACCACTTAGAGGAGCCTTACATAAAAGGTACTTTAAGGGATCAACCTTAGAGATGAGCTTTGTTTGATGATTAAGCTCGTAGTGTCTCAATTTTTGTGATGCAAAGACAACAGCTAAACATGCCTTTTCTATCGGAGTATAATTCAGCTAATATCCTACCAAAGTACGAATGATATAATAGGTAGCTGTACAAGGTCAACAATCTTTGTAAGGTGGAATTTGAGGTGATTGGTGCTTCCACTCACTTTCAATTGACAATGGTTGCAAGTGACAGTTCCTGTGATAGGTCTCAGTAGCTCATGTTTTCAAGCAATGTCCTTTTCACCAATGCTGCTACTTCAACTTCTTGATGCCATTGGATGCAAAGTGCAAAACCTTGGCATTGAAAATTTTAAAAAAGCCAAATTTAATTGCTTCAAATCTAGCATTAATTTTTTTTTGTTTTTTGGCAGAATGATGCCTTTGGAAAACTAAAATTAAATAAATGCATAAACCTTACATTAATTCAAATTAATGTGAAACATGAAGAAAAATGAAGGGAAGAATTTAGAGATGTAAATGAAAAAAACGATTGAAAAATGAAAAAGATAGAAAAACCTTGGAACTTTAAATATTATTGAAAATTCGCTTCCACAATTGCCCGAAATCACCTTAGAACTTGCAAAGCACTGTACAAATGTAGCGAGATCAAATGCAGGTTAGGTAGGGTTTTAAAAGGTAGAAAAGACATTTTTTGCATTTTAGCAATGTCCTGGCTGCATTTGTGCAATTGCGTTGGATCGGCGAGTGTAAAGTCACAGACTAGCTGAGTACTATGCTGACTCAGTTGTAAGTAAGTGTGTGTTTTCCTTGTTTTGCAATTTGACTTGTGAGTACTCTGTGATTGTTTGAATTTAGGAACAACCAAAAGTCTACAGCCACTCCAAGCTTCTTTGTGCAGACCTCATAAGGATGTGAGTAAGAGTATATAGCATGCACACTAAGCTACTTAAGCCCAGAATTAATCATCCATGTCTCTAGAAAGCAACATGAATATAGTCTCCAATATTGTGAGATTTTCTATCTTATCTACACCATTCTACTATGGTGTGTAAGTAATAGTTTGCTACAATTGAATACAGTGGGAAGGAAAAAGGTCTTTTTTGTCTATATACTCTTTATCATTATCTGTTCTTAGTCTTTATGTTTCATGATATTGATGATTCTCAAAAAGCATTGTGACAACAGCAAAGGTTTGAAACATACCATTCCTATGCTTCAAGAAATAAACCCAAGCTCTAGGAAAGTGGTTATCAAGGAAAGCGAAGGAAAGATCCAGTACCCAAAATAGATGGAGAAAGTGGGCCATATAGATCACTATTTATAAGCTCATGTGTTGTCTTCAGCTTACAAGCTTTGCCTTTTTTTTAGCTTCTCTTAGTTTTGTTTGTCCACAGTACAAAAATCAGAAAAAGATTTGGAAGGAAGACCATCAACCTTTGAAGTGAGATTTTGTATGGAATGGTAAGTCATGTGCCAAAGTCATTAATGCTAAATTTTGTTCTTCATCAACATGAGCAATGAAGGATAAAAAGGAGATTATACAAAGTGTCAAATTTTTACGATCTATGATAATCATCAATAATGTTTGAAGCAACAATAGTGAACATATGATGTTTTTGATATGAACCAGATCTGGCCAAAATTAAACACTCTCAGTTTTGGAATGACTAGTTTGATGAAAGGAACAAAATTGAGATATGCACAATTCAGCATGAAATATGTCAAATGTATATGAATAATACTGGAACAAATCTGTCTGGTGCTACTCTCATGTGTCTAACATAAGTGAGTCTTGAGAACAAAAAAATCCTTGTACGAGTGTGAGAGTTTCAGGGTTCATCAGCAGAAAAGCAATTTGTTTACTTGCTTGAGGATGAAAGGTTAATTAAGCTTCGTGATACTGTTTTATAGCTTCTCTAAATGGTTGCATATTTACCAACAATATGACTTGGGGTGACATGTTTTACCACAACAAGACCATACTTGTACCTTTTTTGTTGTCTTACACTGCAGCTTTTGAAGAAGAATCGGAAGAATTCAACTGTATCTTTGATTTCTTTGGATGGATGTGCAAGCAACTTTGCATTAACAATAAAGCTACTTTTAATTTCATTAGAAGTATCTTTTTTCTTAAAAGCTTTCAATTGACGTTGTATTCCACTTGCCTCATTGTTGGGCACTGAAGTGCACTGTAAACTCTCAACTTTTTGTATAAAGCACAAATGTTTTGTACACTTAGTAGCACACCGCTGGCTCTAACTGTAAGTTTTTGATGGATTAATTTTTATGTTTCCTTTCATTTAAAACATTCACCTACATCACCACGCTTCATGGTTGAACAAAACATGAGGCTTGAATTCCCCTACTAATGTTTATCTTTCTCTAGAGGGAAAATAGCCCTATTATGTGCTGTTAAAGTGGCAATTTTGAATGTTGAAGATGAAGATGATTGTAAACTCCATTCTCTAGACGTAGTAAAAAAAGGTAAACTAATTTCACATGCTCAATGCATGATGATAAAAAAAATTTGATTGGAATCTCTTATCACAACATTGTTCAAGAAATTGATTAAAATGACTTAAATGCCTTTCAAGTTTTTAACAGATTTTTTTTACAAATTTACAAGTTTTTAATACAATTATCACTAAGAAATTGATTGGAATAAGGAGATTGATCTGGTTACATTTTCAGCACACAATCACTTTAATTATTGTGAAAAATTTACATAAGATTATCAAAAGAAATTTGGTCGGAACAAAAGAATGCTCTTGTTACATTTTTTTTTTTTTTGATACGCACGATAGATAATTTATATTGAAATATAAGAGAACTACAAACGTCTGCAACGCAGGAATAACCATCCACAGACACCGCCGAGCAAGACGACAACCCAACCGAGACTCAAAACCAAGATTTCCACAGACCCGAACATGCATCAACGACCACCCATGAAAACTTGAGGGTAGAGATGAGAGGTCACAGACCGACCCACAACCATCGTTAAACAAAGCATCCAAAAAAGTGCAGAGGACCACAAAAAACGGCTAGTAAAGACTTCAGACACAGAGCCAACCCTTACATGAAACCATTGACTTCCGCAAAACAGACAAAGCCCTCCAACCAGTCAATTCCCACCGACGGCACCAACTTTAATTTTCGTTTCAAGAACTCCACGGCCACGTCCGCAAGCTTTCTGTGGCGAGACAAAGCTGGCCCTTTGAGGTCAAGGAGGAAGGGATACACCTTGACAGCTTCCTCCGTGTCCCATAAGAGAGACAAGTCAGCCGGACGCGGAATGCCTTTGCCTAAGAAGGCCGCCTTCAACGTATCTTCAAGGCCACCGAGTAAATCAATGCGGAACAAGCGCTCCATCATCTCCCTTGCCATCTTCTTCGGGGTTTCCAAATCCAATAACACTGCGAGAAAACGAGAGGAGACATGGGCATTGTCTCTGGCATACTCCCTTCTATGCAAGTGTTCATTTCCCAGAATCATCTTAACCGCAACCAACGACACAGGATCGTCCTCGAGCAAGATACGTTTCAGTCTTTGATCTGTGACTTCCCTGAAGGCAATTTGTCTCTCCGTAGCGACCAGAGAGACCGGCGTATCGACACCGAAGCATTCCAAACCATCCAGCGAAATATGTATGGTGAATTTCGATTTTTTCGACCCCTCCATGATAACAGCTACACCCTGCACAGGAACAAAACAAAACCAAAATGCAAATACCAAACACCGAAATGAATTTAACGGATCCAAAAATGGACCCGTGAGAACCCGCTTGGCCATCGCACAAGTGCCGAAATGATGAAAGGACGATCTTTGCATCCCTGCTATGAAGAATGGCTACGGACGTAGTCCATACTCCTTAAAACCATAATCACTTCAAGTGAAGTGAACCGCCACCCGGCCAAGCAACAGTCTTGTCAATGGTTGTCGTACACAACGTGTCATAGAATGGATGTCTTGAAAGCAAAGCCAATCCTCCTTCCTGCCGAACATTAAGGCTCCGCTAAAATCAAACCGATTCTCATTAAGAAGGCCAACATTTCCCTTCTATGAAATAAGGGTGGCCAAGAGATGACGTGGTAGTGTCACCTCAGCATACTCTCACACCGTCCCGAGGCCAACTCATACACCCCCAAGATTGGGTGTCGAAAAGAGAGGCAGGGGAGGGGCCCACCCATCCGCCCACTGGAAGCAGCTAAAGATGACATTCTTTTAAACCTGGACCAGTGACCCCCAAATTAGATAGGAGGTCAGCCTCCGTGTTGCCTTCCCTTAGGGTATGATTTAGCATTACTTGTTCAAAGCTATCCATCAGCTCAATTGCCACCTCCAAATACACACCTAATTTCCAGTTGTGAATCTGTCTTGTCCTCAAAGCATTAATAACTAATGTTGAATCACCTTCAATAATCAAACTTTTGATTCCTAATTCTTTACTGAATTTGAGTCCAAGCACTAAAGCCTGAAACTCGGCCGCATTATTCGTACCATCCGCAAGAGGCTGAGCAAGTTTACCAAGAACCGCACCAGTGTTGGTTCTGATAATGCACCCCGCACCTGACGGACCCGAGTTTCCTTTTGAGGCACCATCAAAATTTAATTTGGCCCAACCTGGTTCGGGAGGGAGCCACTGCGTCATTTTGCGTTGTTCCATAGAAGCTGCACTTCCTGAACAAGCCACAGGAGGGGATTTGATACCAAACCATTGTTTCAGAATCCAAGCATCCCATTTAGTAAAATTGGATTTCCTCTGTTTCACCAACAGCTGAGAGTTAAAAAGTTCTACGATGCAAGCCTCTACCTTGCACTGTAACCTTGGGATCGATAATTCTTTATCCTGAAATAAGCGTCTATTTCTTTTCTTCCAGACTTCCCAAATAAGAATCGAGGGGCTCATTATCCATAGGTCGCCAAAGATGGCGTTGTGCTTGTTGCTTGGCCACGAGTTTAGGCATTCAAGCAGAGTGTTTGGAAAAACAGTTGACCACTTCAGTTTAGTGCACAGCCAAGACCACATTTGATAAGTAAAATTGCAATTCAAAAGTAAGTGATTCACACTCTCCTCAGCTTTCTTACACAAGGGGCATCTGGTTGGACCAAGATAACCCAACTTAGAAAACCTATCGCCTGTTAGTATTCGGCCTTGGGCAGCAGCCCAAGTGAAGAGCCCTGCTTTCGGGAGGCATACCTTATTCCAGCACAGATTTAGAGGAAGAACTGTAGAGGATTCATGAGATGTTAACATATTATAGCCAACTTTGGACGAATAAACACCATTTGAGGCAGCGTCCCACCGAATACTATCTTCCCCTTTTCTGACCCAGATCCTGCGTGCTTCCATTACGCGCTCAAATAAATCCATTTCATGACTTTCCACATTCAAGTTACGCACCGATTTCCACTTCATAAAACTACCCCCTGAAGCTTCTTCAAGAACAAAGTAATCCCTGACTTTTAAACCCCAGGATTGTTTAGTCTTCTCCATTATGTTTGAGAGTTCAGGCATGTCTGCTAAGACTGGGTAACCTTCCCATGAATCATCCCAGAATAGGGCCTCCTGCCCCTCAACCTCCCATGTAATAAAATCTGTAATCAATTCTCTGCAACTTTTAATGAAATTCCAAATTCGAGACCCAGATGGGAGAGTATTTGCATAAAAAAAGTAATACGGATCAGGTTCCAGATATTTTGCCCTGACGATCTTAACCCATTTGAGATCTGGCCGGGAATGGATTGTCCAAGCCAATTTTGTCCCCAACGCCTTATTTTGCTTTAGAATGTTTCTCAGCCCAGATCCGTCATTCTCCCTCTTCTCGCAAACCTTTTGCCAGTTAATAAGGGGAATTTTTTTTTGTTCAGAGCTGCCTTTCCAAAAGAAGTCCCTCATTACTTTATTTAGATCTTTGCTTGCACTGCTATTTAACTGGAGACAGGACATCAGATAAATTGGCAGGGCTGAAATAACTGATTTCAACAGAGTTAATCTCCCAGCCCAAGAGAGCCATCTATTCTTCCATGAAGAAATTCGGTCTTTACATCTGCTCACTATTGAGCTCCAAGCATTGTTGCTTTTGGTGCCTTTATCCAATGGGAGGCCTAAATATTTGTAGGGCAATTGCCCCATTTTGAAACCTAGAATTCTCAATATTTGAACCTCATTGGGGCAGGTTGTATTAAAGAAAAAGACCTCTGATTTGGCCTTACTAACTTCTTGATCTGAAGCCCTAGAAAAATCTTCGAGCAATGTTTTTAACCTTTGAGCCTCCTTTGCCGATGCTTCACCAAACAGCATTGTATCATCTGCAAATTGTTGATGAGTGATATTGGGAAGGCTGCTGGTGACTTGCAAACCTTGAATCTCCCTTGACCGTCTTGCATTTTCAATCGATCTCCCTAATGCTTCTACCATTATTATGAATAAGAACGGAGATAGAGGGTCACCCTGCCTCAGCCCTCTTGAAGCAGTGAAAAAACCTTCCGGAGAACCATTTACAAGCACTGAGAAACGCGGGCAGGCTACCCAACCAAAGATCCAATTCAATCACTCCTTCTGAAAACCAAAAGCCTCCATTGCTTTAAAAAGAAATCTCCAATTCACTCTATCATATGCTTTTTTGATGTCCAGCTTCAACAGCATGCCTGCTTTTTTTAATTTTTGAATTGAATGAATGACTTCTTGAGCAATGATCACCCCATCTAGGATAGAACGCCTAGGAACAAAGCCTGTTTGTTCTTCAGAGATAATAGTGGGAAGAACTCTCTTTAATCTGTTAGCTACAACTTTGGCCAAAATTTTGTAGACTGTGTTACAAAGCGAGATTGGACGGAAGTCTTCCCATTTGTCAGGTTTATCTTTTTTTGGAATTAGAGCGATTAAGGTATTATTTGCTTCCTTTAGAACCCTTCTATTTAGTCTAGAATCTTCAATAGCTTCCCAAATATCCTTTCCCAAAAAGTGCCAACATTTCTGAAAGAAACCGGCTGGGAACCCATCTGGTCCAGGGGCCTTCTCTGGCTGCATCCCAAAGATTGCCTCTTTTACTTCCTCTTCAGAGATCTTTGCATTCAATGCTTGCATTTGATTTGGGGAAACCAATTTCGGAATAGATTGTAGGGAAGCATTCTGAGCTTGCCAATTTGAACCTTCCCAATCATTAAGCAAATTCTGAAAAAAAGAGACCGCAAAAACCTTGATTTCCTCTGCATCTTCCAACATTCTTCCATCCCCGTCATAAAGACAAGTGATTCAATTGAATTCTCTTCTAGCCTTTGTGGAGTTGTGGAAGAATTTTGAGTTTCTGTCCCCAGATTCTAACCAAACTTCTCTGGATTTTTGACGCCAAAAGATTTCTTCTTTGGAAAGGATGTCGTTCAACTTTTTGGATAATGCCTTTTCTTTCATGTAGCACATTTCATTCATACCATTCTTCATAATTTCCTCAGCTAAGGAATCTAATTCTGCCTCCGTTTGCTCTTTCTCTTTGAAAATATTTTTAAAACTCTCTTTGTTCCATTGTTTAAGACGCTGCTTCAGGTATTTTAACTTTGTTATTACATTGAATAAACTTGAACCTCCCGGAGAGCATTCCTTCCACCATTGTTCAAGTAACTCTAACACATTGGGGTCTTTAAACCACATCATTTCAAATTTAAAAGGGCATCTGTTCGGACCTTTCTCACCAGTAATATGCAATTGCACTGGAAGATGATCAGAACCAGTACCCGAGTTTATCTTGCTCTCTAGAGAAAAAGGAAAGGAGCCCAAATTTCCTTTGAAGAAAAATCGATCTAATTTTTCCGCAATACTTCCAAACCCTTTCCTTCGGTTTGTCCAAGTGAAAAGACCATTGCCTGTGGGGATTTCTAGAAGAGAGTTTCTCTCCACGAAGTCACAAAAATCTTTTTGAGACTGCAGGGCTTTCCCAATTCCCCCTAACTTATCCTCCTCCTTAAGAATGGCATTAAAGTCCCCCCCTAAAAAACTACAATCTTGGTGCAGATCTTGCAAAACAACATCTAGCTCTTGCCAGACTAATTTTTTCTGAGTGCCCAGCAAAGGGCCATACACATCTATTAAATTGAAATGAAGGTTCGAGGTTAAACTTCTTACCTTACACACCATCCAGTGTCTACTAATCTTCAAAGCCTCCAGAAAGATTGACTGAGGTTTCCAAATAATTAATAAACCTCCCGAAGCTCCTTCAGCTTCCGAACCAAGCCATTTCCAAGACCTTAACTTCTTGCCAAATTTTTCCAGATCCGACTTATCTAGTTTTGTTTCTTGAAGAAGACAGATTTCGACTTGACACACTTCAATGTGGCGCCTAATTAGGTTCCACTTGTTAGGGGCATTTAAGCCCCTAACATTCCAGGTTAAGATTTTCATTGCTGTTCAGGAAGGGCACCACCCTTCCCTACTTTTATCAGTGTCAATTTTTTTTTTGGCCGTTGGCTTCCCCGTCCATCTTTCTTTTCTCTTGATTAGGGATCCTACCCCTCTTTTTTTGATCCCCACAATCTGGAGTTAATTTGAGGATGTCCCTTCTGTGAATACCTAAACGAGATTTCGCTGCTAGTAGATCCTCTGCTAGCTTCCGCTTCCTACCTGATTGTGGGCTTAGCAATTCTGTTGTGGCTTGTTCATCTGACTCCCAATAATCCTCCATTCCTGCCAGACTAAGACCAACCTCCATCGATCTTGTCCTTGATTTAGCCGCCTCTGCCAGTTCCACAAGTTCCTTCCCTACTTCAATCAGAGAGTCCAACTCCACATTCATGCCACTATCCCCCATGAGAGCTAAGGTCTCCGAGATTTTGTCGTCTAACTCTTCAAACTGGGCCGCTTCTTCGCCTGTTCTTCTTGAATAATCTTCCTACCTGCATCTTCATCCGTGGGGATAGGAGTTGGAGTCCCAGTCAACAAAGCTCCACCCATGGGGGCCGTGTTGTCACTATTTGCTTTTGGAGAAACCCTAGAGTCCTCTGTCGGTGACTTCTCACGCCCTTGCTTTGGTGATTTTGGAGTTTCGGAGAAGATTCGTGCCGCTGCTCGAAGGTTTGCCGAAGGAGTCTCCACCATGCTGGATTTACCTGCCACTTCATTATGAGTTCTGCAACCTAGCGTGCGAACCAGGTTGTTACGCATTAAAGAGTCCCTTACTAATTTTTGAACCCGAACCCCATAATCCGTTATAAGCTCAATCTCGCTCCAGAACGATCTGTCCACAGTGTTTTCCACACAAATGCGCACATAGGTTTGATTTCTCTTCGCCAGTTTCCTTTCTTCTGCACAAACAAATGTGCCCAACTGGTTTGCAATTTCCTCAAGAATGGAGGGCGCCCAGTACTCCTGTGGGAGATTTGGTAAGCTGTACCAATCTTGAATAAATTCCATTTCGTGGGTTGAAGGGTCGAAACCCATAGACCACTTTCTTAAATAAAAGCCGTAGCCATCGAGGACCCAAACCCCATTTACTATTTTATCTCTGATAATACAGGATGGGCAAACGACTAAGAAAAAATCGTTTTGAAGCATTTTAAACTGCAGCTCCTCACCCCAACGCTCTTTCCACCAGCTCACCAAATAGTCCCAGTTTAGATTCTTCCCAAACCACTTTCCAAACAAACCTAATTGTTCTAACCTCAGGACTTCCGCTTGCAAAATCGAAGAGCTGATAACAACTTTGGTTCTTCCATTTTTAGCTTCTTTGGACATGAAAGAGACATGATTGTTCTGTTCTTCCTTTGAACTTTCTTCCCTGACTTCCTCCCATACCTTGGTCGAAAACTTTTTTTGCCATTCCATTCCTCCCTTCCCATTTCTGGAATTAGGGTTTTTTTGCGAAGTTGGTCTGCTCGGCCATGATGTGATATTTTGCCCGAGTTTTTCTTCATTCTGATAACGAGGTTTGCGAAAAGCTTCGTTCCTATATTGACTATACTTATTCCTTCCACGAGAAGGTCCCGCAGCCTTGTTCTGAAGATGCCCGTGACCCTTGCCCGCAAAAAAGCGACCGTGCATGACATGATTCTGTGGTCGGGCCCAGCGGTCCTTCCTCCAAACATGTTCAAGATCCCCAGACCTGTTAGCATTGGGACCCCCACGACTGCTGCTACCACTCCGAAATTTTTCCGACCGTTGCTTACCGCCATGACCGTTGCAGAGCTCCATCGATCTTCATGCAAGACCAAAACCATATTAGGATGACCTAGTCTTGTTACATTTTTAGTACACAATTACCTTAAACATTATGTAACAACTTTATAGGATTATAAAATTATTAAGTAATTTTTGCATTGATAACAAATGTTTAATTGTTAGCTTGCTTTTGTGATCGAATTAGAGTTAATATTTAAATCTCTTTAAATAATGTAAGGATGTCGATTAATTTAGTGGCTAAACTAGAAGTAGAAAGGATTCAGTTTAGTTTTATATATATTTTTAACCAGTAACATTAAGTATGTAAAGGCATAATTCAATATCAATATCATGCCCCTGCAAGTTCACTTTTAATTGGGAAAATTCTCTTTGAAAACAATTTACTCAATTCCCTAACATTCTCACCATATATCTTAAGAGAGCTCAAGCATAGGCCCCAATATAATGCTAATCTTGAAATATTGTTTTAGGTAAATGGAATGAGCAGGAAATTTACACAATACCTTCTTCAATTAATTTGGTTCTTAAAAATCCATATTTAATATTAGTTATATTTTCAAAGTCCATTCAATCAATTAATTTGTTTTAACAATTTACCCCCCACTCAGAATTTCCTCATTTAATTGTTTACTTTAAATACCTGTGCATGTTTTGTAATTTTTATTGGTTTAGAACTGAATTATATGTAATCAATGAAAATTCATAAAATGCCATTAGAAAATTCCACCATAAGTACCATTATAAGTGTAGAAGGAGATGTGAAAACCCAACTTGAAAAATAGGAGCCCTAAATTACAAATTTTATTTTCTACGAATGTGATCCTTTTCGTTGATTACTATGTGTGCCATGACACGAGTCATTCAATTTTTTTGCACTGCAAAAGCTAACAAAGATCAACCTTTTTTAGGGAGATGAATTTGGATGGATTTTCAATCATTTAGTAGTGTACATCTTCAAGTAAGCCTTACTCTTGTCCTTATCAATCACCTGGTAAATAGCTATTCCAAGGTGATGCTTTGTTCTGCTAGAGCATCTTCAATGTGCTTATGAATTTGGTCTTGGAAGGCAGGTAACTGGTAAGGCAATGGTGATTATGCTAGGCGCTTTTAAGCAAACATTCTTGGTTAGGGAGGGTCAAAACCTTGTGATGTTATTTATATACCAGTCTGCAAGCAGCCTTGAATCAAACAGAGGTTGGCAACGGTAAGTTTCCATCAATAAATTGCTAGGCCACAAACTGTTAGATTCATCTATTATCAGACCACAAATTAGAGCTTATTGATTATCGAGAAATTGGTGGTGAGCTGGGTCCTTGATATGATTACATTTGATCTTTATTCAAGGTTTTTGCATTGTGACACTTGGGGGGGTCTTAAGTCAAAGCATGTTCTACTCCAAGTTGTTTCCATGGTTGATAAGGTGCCAAGCTGCTTATGGCAATGCAATGGTAACTTGAGTTTTCATTGTGAAATTCGTCAATTTCATTGCTTACCCCAACTATTTGAAGAAACATTGAAATATCATATGATGATACTTGTAGGGTCCTTAATTAATCTTTCATGTGATTTGCCGATGACTCTTCAATATCTTGAAGAAGTGCCCAATGTAAAGAGTCGGCATGTTGTACTCAATGTGCTGGTCGTTTACGTGGAAGCCAGGTCTCCCAGTGAAAGACACACATTGAGCACACCATATGAGTGTTTTAAGCCTTTCTCTTTAGAAGTGTAAATTATCATCGTTGTATCTATTTTTTATTGTAACATTATTTCTTGTTCTTATCTCTTTGTTGCATCATTCATGCTCATGGTAGTGTATTGCCTTCCCTTTTTAGTTCCTCTTGCGTTTGATATCGTCAAATTTTCAATGAATTTCACATTTTAAAACCAATCAAATCTACTTGCCTATAGTTTTGGTCGTTCTGAATTTTCCTCTTTACATTATTAGCCCAAAATAAAAGGGCTTTCATGGCACATTATCTGACAGGCTTTATTAGCTGCTGATCTGACCTGCTACGCTGTCATGCAAGGTTGTTGCTCCCGATTTCACTCCCACCTGCCTGGCACAACCCACCTGTGGGAGCAGCATGTGGCAATGCTGTGGGTGCTCACCCATCAATCGCCAACCTTCCACTGCTGCATTCACTAGAGGCACTCAAATAACAAAACAATGTAAGGTGTAGATTCATTCTTGAAAGCTTTGAGAGCAGGTACACCATCCTGTAAAACAAATATTTGTGCCTCTTAAGACAATTTCCTCAGCTGCCTCTTAGAACTTCAGCTTGCTTATATATTGAAATTTTTTGTCACTGTCTATGCAGCACATCAAACCAATTCATCCTCAGGTAAATTGTTGTTGCTTTCTTAAAATTAATTGTTTTGTCAAACACAAGTTGTATCATATTTTGGAGGAATAAATTCAAAATAGATTGTAGAATAGAATTACAAAATTTATAAAACCAACAATTATATGATGGATTCAACAGAGTGGCTCTGAAATTAAAAAGAATATCTTTTCAGCATCAACTAAACACAGATTAAAAAGTAAAATCATATACTTGATTCAAGGTCAAGATAAACGATGGCTTCAAGCTGTAGGGTATAAGGTAGAATTTAAGAGCGCGAGCCACCGAGAGGATTGTTGCATGTCTTCAAGATATAATTGCATATATTATGTCTTCGAAATATAGTTGCATATATTATCAAATGCTTCACTGAAAATTTGTCAAGAAGCAAGCCATATGAAGCTGACAATTGTTTGTACTTTGCATTAACATAACTATTGGGGGCTATAATGGAGTAATTAATATAATATTTAATTAAAGATGTAATAATAAATATAAATTCTGGTATGATGTGAATCTTAGCTGGGCAAGAGATAGTTAGGATGTTTGCTTTTGGATCTCATTTTCTAAGAGTTTGAGGAGAAGCACAAGCGATAGAGAAGTTGATAGGACATACAGATATGGATGCGTGGCTGTCCTGTTGTCATCCTATGTAATGAAGGCTTAGCCCTTTCCTTTGTAAAATGTGTGCATATATATTCTGGTTTAATGGGAATCTTGGCATGGGTGAGAAATGGTGAGGATATTTTGCTTTTGGATCTCATTTTCTAAGAGTTTGAGAAGCAAAAGTGACGAGAGAAGCTGGTAGGACATAGAGATATGGATGCATGGCTGTTCGGTTGCCATCTTATGTAATGAAGGCTAAGCCCTTTCCTTAGTAAAGTGTGTGTATATATGTAATGAAGGCTAAGCCTATATATATATAAGATCTCCCATTTGTTATCATTTCTGCTTATGATATGGCTGAACTAGTTAGAAATGAAGAATTCTTATGGAAGTATTGCGTTTACATTATCAAACATGCATAAGTACCTGGCTGAGTTGAGGAAACACCACTTATTGATAACGATGATGTTTCACTTAGCTTAGCATTTACCAAGTTAAACCAGAATGACCTACCATTCTGCATCACTAGTGTAATATTATGATAAAATAACTAACACATGTTTAGTGAAAAGGAGTGTCCTACACTACTGAAATCTCAAATCGCTGCTTATGCTATTTTCCCGGTAAATGCTGACCTATTATTGCATGAGAGGAAAACTGCCTAAATTTTCAAAAGTACTTAAATATTTACTTTAAAAAGCAAAAATAGAAAATCAAATTTGGTTACAGAAAAGACTGAAAAAATGCAAGCTAACAGAAACTCACATCCCCAAGCATTGAAATCCTGTACTAATACAGGCTAACCGAAACTCACATCCCCAAGCATTCAAAACCTTGACTAATGCTAGAGGAAACAATTGTTGAGAGAAATTCACCTATCAAGTCTGACGGTCTGTTGTATTGATGCTGGGTTCTTAATTGATTGGAGTGGAACATCACAACTCCTCCGATGTCCAAAGGTACTTCAATTCCTATGCATTTTGTCAATTAATAGAAATATCTGGAAAAAAATTCCAGTAGAGGTGATAAATCAACTATATATTTTCCTTTATGGTGCAATTTTGAGATAATGTTGTAAGACAGTGAAAGAAGCGTGAAGTGAGGAAAGGCGGAATAGGTGGAGAGGAAGTAGACATCAAAGACCAGTGGATTTATATTTACACTATTATTTTAACAAGGAGTACAATGCAGTCTTGGTGGACACCCTAATTCCTTCAAAGTGGTGTACATCGTACAACATAAGTCCCAGGCGGAGCTCTCTATTCTCAACGATGAGCTGGACATAAAATAAAAGTTACAAAGGTTAAAGTTTTTGGCTTCATTACCAGAAGCGCTTTGCATAGGTATATCAAATAAATGGTTTGTCTTCAAGGTCAACTTAGGACGCTAATTATATTTTTATTATTTCGATATTATGCACAATTGTTTCTTGCTGCAATTTCAATGATAGATGCACAATCTTTCTGCACAATTGTTTATTTGTGCAGTTGCAATGACATGCAGCAATCTTCCTTAAGTATTTTCAAAAACTTTTTCTGATTGTTCTTCAATTACAGGCCCACATAAACAAGAAGAATTAAAACCCAGCTGCTGTAACAACAAATAATTATTCAGAGAATACCTGAACAAGTTTTTACTTGTCAGTTTTACAGTTTTGCATTTGTTTGCTAATATCATAAATGCACAAGAACCAGAATTCCAGCTAGGACCTCCAAGGTATTCATAAATTATTGGCAGTCGAGCAATCTGGACACAAAGTCCACGAATTGCAAACACTGCCATGGAATGAGGAGATTGCTATAGAATGAGAAGGATAAAACAATGGCTTGGTAGTTTACTCATATCAAGTATAGGTGCCAATGTACTCTACAACTGTTACTGGTCATGGCATTTCATGTAGGTCAGACAGCAACAGACTAGCTGGCTGGATGTATGATTAAAGTAGAATCATATTGGAAGTTGCGTCCAACAATTTAAGCCTCAATGCTACTTTAGGGTTTTTCACACAGATTTACTGCTAGAAATTCCCATTATACTAATGGCACGATGACACCTGTTATTGAGGCGTCCTTGCTTTGGCGAGACAAGCCAACATATTTTTCATTTTATTTGGTTCATTCCCTAAGCAACTCACTTTTTCTCCTCCTTTCCATCATCCATAATGTTTGAGGATATCAAACTAGCACTTGCAGTGAAAGGAGGTGTTTGTGGATATCAAACTAGCACTTGCAGCGAAAGGAGGTGCAATGGTTATGCCGATAACAATTTATATATTTATATTTCCGCACCCAAATGGGCAAGGGTTATGCCGATAACAATTTATATATTTATATTTCCGCACCCAAATGGGCAATACAGATAAGCCTTAATCCTTGGTATAAAACGCTAGCACAAATTAGAACACACAATAAACCCATGGAGTTTGGAAAGACACAATCCTGAAAACAACACGCAATGGTGGTGTCAACATGCTATGGTTTGATAGATTAGCCATTGGCAGTGAGTGGAAACTTAGGTTCAGAGGATAGAAGTGTATTCAATCAACGAATTTGGAAAAGAAAGAAAATAACAAAGATTCATAGAGGGAGGAGATCTGCAGAAGAATTCATGATTCAGTGAATCTCCAAGCGCAAACTCTAATGCGAGAATCTTCAAGTCAGGCTGCAAAAAAAACTCAAATATCTCACAAATGCAATGTGCCTCTGCATGGGGTCACACAGTTGTCTGCATGTCAAATGACTACCACCTCGCCTGCAACAATACTCTCTCAGCCCACTGTGTTTCTGCCTGTGTTAAGTAGAGCCGAGGTTGGAGAAGACTCATGACTCCAAATTTAAATAAAGCAAACAATCAATTTTAAAGGAATCCATCAATATTATGGGAGGATTCGTAGTTATGAATCCAATCGGATATGCCTAGTTATGAATTGTCCTACTACGAATCCGATAAGATATACAGTGGTGGGTGATAGAAACATGTGATCAAAACCCTGAACAATCTCTACACAGTAGAAGGCGGAAAATGTAATATCTAATATGCACAATCAGCAAATGCAAAAATTCAAGCAAGGCGCTTGTCACTACATCGTGCTTGATTTAGCTCCAATATTTTAAAATGTTTTCATGTCAAAAGTTATAAAAGCTAGTGTAGTGGGTCCAAAAGAAGATGAGGACGATGGTTAAAATGTCTACCTCAGGGAATTGCATTCATCATTCAAATACTAAATTATATTTATGTGCTAAGTGAATCCTCTTGCCTTATAATAAAGAAAAATACATATAAAAAGCAAGATTTGAATACCAATTGCACAATACAAAAAAATAATAATGTCATTAGTTGCAACTAGTAGCATATTCTTGGCCACTTGCCTATTTATTAATAATTAATTTGTGACATACGTATGGGGCTTAAATTCCCTTTTCTTGGAATTCCTTTCACCTACCATTCCTCCTTTGATTTCCATTTTGTTTAAGGCTTGGAATTTGTGCTCAATCTTATCTCTGACTTTTATTGACACGCAAGTTTTGTAATTGAACAGAGGAGAGTTGGTAAAGGATTAAATTGAAGGTTTTACATCAAACTAGATAGAAGAATGATAATTTGTAGGCTCTGGATTTGAATCAATCTCAGACTTCTATATTCTGAAGACAATTTGTAGGCTTTACATCTGAATCAATCTCAGACTTCTATATTTCTGAAATCAAAGTATAAGTTTTAAAATTAAGATTAAGTTTTACACTAATATATAGTAGACATTGTAGATGTGTGGAGGTGAGTGTTTTTTGACATTCAATATCCAAAGTTGTGCAATTTGCATAGGGTTCTTCACATAACCATGGCGGTAGGGAGGAGAGTTGCATTGAGATCTCAAAAAGGAAGGATTCAAAGGTAGTGTGATTTGCATAAGAGCCTTTACATAACCATAGTGTTAGGGAGGAGAGTTGCATTGAGATCCTTGTTGAGGAGAAGGCCTTTTGGTAAGGCACATTAGTTTTTCAAGAATAGTGGGATCTCCTCTTCAATTTTTGTGTGACATTTAGAGGTGGCATCGGGTGTAAATGCCATAACTTTGGGTCATAAGTGCTTCTTTGGGGTTTTAGAGCATTCAACGCCAAATTCCATTGGGAATTCAGAGCATTGTATTGATTTGTCTTTTATAGAGGTTGGATCCAAAAATTGGACCTGCAAGGATGCATCTCATTGAGAAATTTGTTGGTTATTGGCCAACTTTGTAGGGTTTGGAGAATTGGCTTATTGAGATTAGGGGTGATAATTATTCTTGAAGTCTTTACTAAAATGCTTCTTAATAGTGGTTTGTTCATATACTTAGTCTAGGAATGAGATGTTGAAGGGGGATTTATGGCTCATGGATGAAGCTACACTATTTTTAAAGGGGTGGTAGGAAAATTTGATTCTGCTTAATGTGTTTGGGGTTAAACACCAATTTGTATTAAATTATACAATTTTTTGTCTTAATATTGGGATATTTGTGGGCTTACCAATATAGCCTAGGATTTTTTTTGATTTTGGATGATTTCTTTTTTGAATTGGTTGGTTGGAGGTCTATGCTTGCATATGTGTCAAAGTGGATATTTCAAAGCCTCTTCTCATTTTCATGACATAAGTTGTGGGTAGGTCTATCCAAGTTGCTAATGCTCTTGTTGGGTGGTTAAAGGGGACAATTGTTACTAAAGAAAGAGATGCTTTCACTCACTAACAATTTCTAGATGATATTCTATTGTATGGGGAAGCTATAGCTTGGAGTAGGCCTCAAGTTTGAAAGATTTGTTGTCTACATTGCAATTTTAGGATAAACAATCAATGATGGGAATCTAAATATTTTTATTAATACTTATTTTTGTTGTTGTTGTTGTAGGGATAGATACCAATGTGTTGAGCTCTTGGGTTGGATATTCATCGAGCAAATACTTGGGAGTTTCCCTTTTTGTCATACTAGGTCAATTTTTTTTTATGAAGTAGTAGATGGATTCCTTTCAAGCAAGCCTAAACTCATGGAAATGCAAGTGGCTTTCTTTGGTTGGAAGGATCCCTGTGATTAAATCAATATTAAATGATTTACCATTTTATTTAATGCGCACCCTCAATAGTTTGATAGGTATTGTTAGCAACATATAAAAGATCATAAGGCAATTTTTGTGTTAGGGGCTAGAGGGGAAAAATAAATTTCCCTTATTCCATGGGTTAAAATCTACTCAAGGGAAGGAGGCATGGTATTAGATATTTGGAAAGGAAAAATAGAGCCTTGTATGCTATATTGTTGTGAGGAATGTTTGCTCAACTTTTTGCTGAACGGAGCAAAGTTTTACAAAAAAAATCTATCTAAAGATCCAATAAGTATTTTCACAATAAATCCCAAAGGATGACATATATGGATTTTTTTTGTTTGTAGACCTATTGCTACATAATGCCTCTCTTGGGAGATTACTAAACTTTTGGAAACATATTGGAACAAGCATTGCCCTTTGATGGAAAGAGAGCAACTTTAGGAAGCCAAATAAATCTTGTTTGCCCATTGCAGAAGAAATGTGTGATTTTTTGGTCATTCAAGGAGCCTAAACAAATTTTATAATTTGAAGGGATTTGTTGTCTTTAGGTACTTTGGAGGTTCAACAATACATACTAGGTGTAAAATTAGCTAAAATACATTAATAAAGGATTGGAGGATGACATGGTTTGATGTATAGGTTAAAAGATGGAAAGTATAAAGCCAAGCTTGTATACTTAGTGGATTTAGCACCCCTCAAGAACTTGAATTGGTTTGTTCCCAAATGCTAGAGTAAGTTTGTCTCCTCAAGGTTTGTGCCTTTGACAACAATTCATGGGGAAATCTTGACACATGATAAATTGAACAAGTTGGGTTTTTGCAGGTCCATCTAAGTGTGTCCTTTGTTATAAGGAGGAGAAATCAATGACTCGCCTTCTTATTCACTACCCTTTTGCTTTAAAATGTTAGGCTTGGGTGTCTGCTTGCCTCAATTTGTTAAGAGCTCTACCTAAAACTCCACTTCAATTGTTTTTAGGTTGGATGCTTCTTAAACCAAAAGTAAATTTTCCTCTCTGTAGGTTTCTACCCTTATATGCTTACTTAACATGTTTGGAAAAGAAACTCTAATTGTAAAACTTAATGGTGTTTGTTTGTGAGCTGGTTTTTTTGTTGACTGCAGGCTGTCTTTTCTGCTGTCTGGTTTTTTTGGCTTTTTAAGCTGCTTGGCTTTTGGTTGTAATGGGTTCCGGATCCCATCAAAATCTGTTTTCCCCAATTTCAAAAACATGTTTGGAAAAGAAGGAATGTGAGGATTTTTTTAGTAAAAGTTGTTTTTAGTTAATGAGGTGATTATCATGTTGAAGATAGATATTTTAGAAGCGGTTATGGCTCAAGTAATGGAGATGTCATAGGAAAATAAAGTTTTCACTTCATGGGATAGAGAGGTTCTTCAACATTGGTAATTATTAAAACTCTCATTAATTGGGCAAAGTGAGTGAATTCAAATTATTTTTGGGGAAAGAGTAAAAATAAGTTCCTACCTTTATTGGATCCTTCCAATTGAATTAAGATGGAGTCTCTTAGGCTAATTTGAGGGCTTCAGGAGTAGGGTGTGTGATCCATGATTATCTTGGGTCCTTGACTCGTGGTACTTCTAAGAAATTGGGGGATGTGACAAATAATGAAATGGGCGCCCATTTATTTTGTTTTAGGTTTTCTTGTGAAAGTTTAGCATTGTATTTCCAATATCCACATAGAAGATCTCTATGTTCATCTTTAATGCAATTCGAACTAGAGGATAAGCCAATGGGAAAATCTAAAAATATTATTAGGATTGCTTAGCCTTTGTTGGAATTGTTTAATCTTTTCTCATTTGGATATTGTTATAAAGAGGCCTATTGGATTGTGAACTTCTTGGACAATTATAATATTGGTTTGAATGAAGAGCTTATTATTGTTAAATTTGTTTGAAAGGTGGGATGGTTTAACAAAGGGATGGGCATTTGGATCATGTTAATGATCCCAATTTATTTGTTTAAGTGATTATATTGATTTCCTTGTTAGAAAATTATGAGTGGTCTTTTCTATCAATCATTATCGAGCAAAGGGGTTTTCACTCACGTTTTGTGTTAATGGTGTGAAGTGACAATGATGGTGAGGAGGAGCTTTTGATTTATTAGAACTTGCCTTGGTGACTAGTAGAAGGGGACTTTACTATTGAGCTATGGCATTTTAGGTTGATGAATTCTAAATTTTTCTTCATTGAGAAAAGGGAAATGACTTTTAGAGGGTCAATCTCTAATGCAAGTCGGCAAAATTATTTTTGTGGTTTAGTCAAGGGAGGTGAAGCAAACAATGGAGGTACTTGGCATTGACTATCTTGAGGTAGAGATTAATATTAGGATGAATTCAAAGATAGTATCCATGTTTGTCTCTAATATTTTAGATTTTGTTAAGGATAAAGTAGTGAAAGATTTCGCTGTGTTTTGAAAGGGAGGAATTTAGAGGAGTATTGGAGGTAATGTTGGAGTTTGTAGAGGCTAGTTCCATTCACACTTTTCTTGTGTTTGGTGGGACTTTCATGATCTAGTTCCCATGGCATCATTCATAGAGCTTGAGATCCTTTTATTAGTTTTTGCTAGTTGTTGCAGAAGTAGGTTTTTGTGGTTAAGGGTGGTGGGGAGGGTTTCCTTCCAAACTTTGATCTCTCTAATTTGTTGTTTCCCTTTCTCTCTCCATCTCCTTACAAGGCTAGCAAGCAAGTTGAGGGGCATGTATGCCCATTAGATTTTTGTTAAGGACTATGGGTTTGGTTCCAAGAGTAGCAATTAAGGCAACATGAATGATTACTACTTTTGATCATAATATTTTTATGGTTAGTTTGGGATAGAGTTCCTCGAGTTTCAAGCAAGACTCCTTTAATTAGGCTATTATTATTTTTAATTTTTTTAATTAACTAACAATCTTGATACTTATCCCTGCTTACCTAATAAAAAACAATCTTGATACTTGAAATATAACTTTTTTTTTCAAAGCATATACAAATGATGAGGAACCCAACTCTCTCAATTTATATATTAACAAATATATATTATAAAAAATATAAATATTTATAGCATATAAATAAAAGATCAAAAATATTAAAATCTATATTCAAAATTTATTATTACACATTTTTTTAGAAACCTTATAATCTCTTTAAAGATTTGATTGTAATATATTTATGTTTTTTTTCAAAGTCTTTAAACATGGTGCTATAATTTTTATATAGCAAAGATAAATATTTTCATTCCTTTCATGAAATATTATTTTTGTTTGTAGAAAGAGGCTTACAATCCACCTTGAGACCACAATAAAATGCTTAGAGTTGCAATCAAAATACAATGCATAGTAAAGTATTATAAAAACTCCATTTGATTTATATAGGTGTTTGCTAAGCAACCACCTAAGTTCTAGTAAAGCTAGTGTTGCTGTTCTCTACTTGACTATAATAAAGTAGGTAAGATTTTTCTTCCCAATAAACTCCATTTTTAAAAGATATCTTTTTAATTCAAATATGCATATTCTTAACTTAGGAAGAGGGAGATGTCTCGAGATTGGGATTGATGTTGAAGTCTTGTATATTTTATTGTTGAAGCATGATTCATTTGGTCCCATATAGTTATAATATGTTAAAGTATTTGCAAAAGTTGATTATATCTTAAAAATAAAAAAAGATTCAGTTTTAGGGTTTTTTTTTCATATTTATATGTCATGTTTTTGTTTGTAGAAAGAGAGGCCTACAATCCACCTTGAGACCACAATAAAAATGCTTAGTGTTGCAATCAAAATACAATGCAACAATAAAGTATTATAAAAACTCCATTTGATTTATATAGGTGTTTGCTAAGCAACCACCTAAGTTCTAGTAAAGCTAGTGTCGCTGTTCTCTACTTGACTATAATAAAGTAGGGAAGATTTTTCTTCCCAATAAACTCTATTTTTAAAAGATATATTTTTAATTCAAATATGCATATTCCTAACTTAGGAAGAGGGAGATGTCTTGAGATTGGGATTGATGGTGAAGTCTTGTATATTTTATTGTTGAAGCATGATTCATTTGGTCCCATATAGTTATAATATGTTAAAAGTATTTGTAAATGTTGATTATATCTTAAAAATAAAAAAAAGATTCAGTTTTAGGGTTGTTTTTTCATATTTATATGTCATGTTGTTTTTGTTTGTAGAAAGAGAGGCCTACAATCCACCTTGAGACCACAATAAAAATGCTTACTATTGCAATCAAAATACAATGCATAATAAAGTATTATTAAAACTCCATTTGTTTTATATAGGTGTTTTCTAAGCAACCACCTAAGTTCTAGTAAAGCCAATGTCACCTGTTCTCTACTTGACTATAATAAAGTAGGGAAGATTTTTCTTCCCAATAAACTCCATTTTTAAACGACATTCTTTTAATTCAAATATGCATATCCTAAACTTAGGAAGAGGGAGATGTCTCAAGATTGGGATTGATGGTGAAGTCTTGTATATTTTATGGTAGAAGTATGATTCATTTTGGTCCCATATAGTTATAATATGTTAAAATATTTGAAAATGTTGATTATATTTTAATAATGTTAAAAATAAAAATAAGATTTGGTTTTAGGGTTGTTTTTTCATATTTTTATGTCATGTTGTTTTTGTTTGTAGAAGGAGGCCTACAATCCACCTTGAGACCACAATAAAAATGCTTAGTGTTGCAATCAAAATACAATGCAACAATAAAGTATTATAAAAACTCCATTTGATTTATATAGGTGTTTGCTAAGCAACCACCTAAGTTCTAGTAAAGTTAGTGTCCCCTGTTCTCTACTTGATTATAATAAAATAAGATTTTTCTTCCCAATAAACTCCATTTTTAAACGACATTCTTTTAATTCAAATATGCATATCCTAAACTTAGGAAGAGGGAGATGTCTCAAGATTGGGATTGATGGTGAAGTCTTGTATATTTTATGGTAGAGGCATGATTCATTTAAAGTATTTGTAAATGTTGATTATATTTAATAATGTTAAAAATAAAAATAAGATTTGGTTTTAGGGTTGTTTTTTCATATTTTTATGACAAATCTTTTCATTGGGTGTAATAGTGCATTCTTTTAAACATTTTTCAATGTTGTTCTTATAGTCAATAAAGGGGTTTTGCTCCACCATCTATTGTGATGCTCATCTAAATGGTCACTAGGATGGATGGTCGCCCTTTGCTTAAGACTTTCTTGTCCCTTAAAGGGCATGGATGAGCCTCCCTTGTGATGAATGCAAAGTACTTCACTTGACACTTTCCATCTCTTTGTAGATGATTGCTTAGCTATAGTTAAATATGCAAGACTCAGTTGTAGGTTCAGGGTTTGAGGAAAGAAAAGACACCACTTTCAACAATTGATAACCAACAAAAAAAGGCAGAGACTTGTTTGATTCAAGGTAACCTAAATGATCAAAACTACCCTACCTCTAATAGTTTTGTTGCTCTTGTTACTTTTTTTTGTTTTTATTTTTATAATAGACATATAACTTTGAAAACTGTTTTCTTTTTATACCTATAATTTATATATAACTTTTTTCACGTGACCGGTAACACTCGCGCGACACGCCCTCCAATACCACAGGGATTGTGGAGAGACTAGACCTCGTGACGTCTTGCCTACAACATAATAATTTAAAAATCACTTCTTTTCATCTCTTAACTTCATAGATTAATTTGAAAACATAATTTCATACCCCCACCTAATTTTTTAAAGATTAGGGGAGAGGGCCCAATAGTCGTGCGGGGTCCAATAGTCGCGCACCCAATCATAAATATAATACCCAATAATCGTTTATATAATGTCCAATAGTTGTGATTTGACTACCCATAATTAAACAAAATGTATGCTTTTGATCTAAAAAGCAACCAATCATGTGATACCACATCAGCGCTCAACTACTCATGATGTTTGGAAAACATAATTTCATACCCTTGCCACTGCTGTAAAAAATTGGGAGTGATTTGAAATTTTAGGATAATTAGAAGTGCGAAGTTAGGGTGCACGACTACTGGGCCCTCTCCCCTATCTATACTTTTTAAGTTTGATTTTTAATATATGACCTAATTCATTTAAAAAAACAGACTAAGACCATCCTCTTTACCAAAGGTAGATGGAGGAAAATGATAGCTTGCCTGTCAATTCATATGCTTTAATGACATTAACATTTAAAATAAATAAATCTTCAGCTTCTAAAATGACAGGAGCCTAGAATATTTTGCCGTCATTTGACGGTCAAATTTGTGGGCCTGTAATCGTAACGGAGATTATAAGGTTGCGATAGGATATTGGATATGATCTTCCACGTGATGAGAGCGACGTTGACAAGGACAGGTTGTATGCAAGTGCTGAGCTGTCACATCAGTCACATTCCTTCCCTCGCCAGGGAGATAAAGATTGGATTGCAATCCTCATTCGGAACCCAACACTTCTACAAACTGGAATTTATAACGTCGGTGAGTCCGCCTTCCCCGTTATCAAGTGCGTTTTTTTCTCCGCATGCTTATTTATGAGAGTAATCCTTATCTTTTGTATCATGGTTTTGCAATTTTTTTTTATTGCTCCATGGAGTTTTCTAATAGTTTTTTGAATATTTGTTTTAAAATATAATTATAGTTTAGGGTTTGAAAGTCTAGGATAAGCTTTATCTTTTTTCCTTTTTAATATTAATGTGAAGGATGCATGCAATTTTTTAAAATATATGAAGATTTGATTGTAGAAAGGAGAGGAGAGGAGCTTTAGAGGAGAGGAGCTTCTGGATTGTTTGAAGAATACAAATAATTATTTTTAATGAAAGTTTGTTTTTGTTTTTGTTGTTGTTGTTGTTTTTTTTTTAATAGTGTAATTAGATTGGTGTTCTTAGTCTATGTGGTCATTTTTTGTTTTGTTTCATTTTCATTATTTGTTCTTGTTGGTGTGACTAACCACACTACTATTTATTAGGTTGAAAACTCACAAGGGGGTTAAAGGTTGGTAGTTGCTAAGCTTACACAAGATAAAGAGATAAATTTATTGGAAGGAAAGTGCGATACCTTCAATCATCCTACAACACATCGAAGAGATATTTCAAGGGTAAAGGACATGTCTCTATGTACTCATGTAGATATATGTATTAGACAATGATATGATAGGTGTGTGAGTGTGTGTATGGAAAAGTGTATGTGAGAAAAAAATAACTAGGTATAGATGAAAAGGAGAGGTGCAAATACACTTCCTACACTAATTTATGAGAGATGTGCAAAAATTGAAGTAATCACACATTTGTGAAGAAATAAACACAAAAACAATATACCGTAACATACTGAAGTATGTGAAACAAACCCTTTTGGGAGAAAAATCCTACTCTAAAGCAACTTAATATATTATTCAATAATCAAATGTTACAATATACTTGGAGAATCTAAGCATTTATAGGAGTATCACTAATTAGAGACTTGGAATGATTTTGACACCATAACTATAGTTATGAAACTCACTATCAAAACCTCCATCTTAAGTACCTAATAAATAGAAGTAATACATGAAACCATCAAATGGTAATTATAAAACAACGAGCTAGAACCACCCAAAAATGTGGTGCCTAAACCCATAGTTAAGAGTTCAACACCCAAATCCAATATGAATCCACAGGCTAAAAATAATATATCCCATCCACTTGTTATAAAATCATCATAATCCACTCATCAACTACGATGTTCCATTTTGACTTTATTGTTTTCGTCCAAAGATGCCTAGAGGTATGTCATAACATGCATCATAAGTTGGTCAATAAGTGAAACTTTGCCTTACAACCTCTTTTCTTTGTCCTAGATGTTTTTACATTTCCAATGTAGGAGACCCAACTTTTAGAGGCCATAACTTTTGATCTAGGAGGTTGTTGGGCCTCTTATTTTTATTTTTTATTTTTTAGAAATTTTAGAGTTTAAAGACTGCACCATGCATCTTTGAAAGAAATTTATTTTGCCTAAAAATGAACTCTGTAACACCAAAATTGAATTTTCTTAATTCTATAGCTTAAAAATTGCACTATTTGTAATCTTAACATTAGGATCAAGGTTGAGACACATTTCATAACAGTAGGAGAAGCTACCGAATCATATGTAATGTGTATATACATTCTTATGGTAAAGGCTATATAAAGTACAAATAATAGTTGATATTAACATATGTGGAAGTCTATCTCATGTTGTTAATGAATGTATAGAATTGTTTGAAGTCTTTTTATGTATATGCTATCTATTGCACTATTTTTGATTCCCTTTCTATTATGCCACCGTGGGGGGAATTCTTCGACATAATCACTCTAGACCTCAAGTCTACATTTTATTGTCAACGTTTTGGTCAATTGTCTAGACCCTAGTTTGTGGTGCGTAGGAAGGAACTACAAAAATAAGAAACTTTTTTAGTGGTAAATATTATGCTCCCATATGTTGTGTTTGGATCTTTATCAACATAGAGTTTTAACTTACAAATATGATAATAGACATGTGTTTGCATCACTCTTTATCCTACACAATTGTACTATTTCAATAAAAATATTTTTAAAATAATTAGGAATCTTATTATAATTATAGTGGTTTTCAAGGCCCTAAACAATAGTCAAACATTTATTTTCATTGCATTGTTGAACATGACCATGGACATACTTTGCCTTGTTTGACTCTTCAACTTCTATCTCCTTGGATGATTCTATACTCACCACTTTCAACCTAAACAATAGTCAAATGTTTATTTTCATTGCATTGTTGAACATGACCATGGACATACTTTGCCTTGTTTGACTCTTGAACTTCTATCTCCTTGAATGAATCTATACTCACCACTTTCAATTAACAACCACATAATGAAATAAAGGGTTTTGAACAAGAACAAGAAGGTTTACCAAAAACATTGAGACTATCAATATTAAAATATATCATCAATGTTATTAAATGATGTTGATATTTACTTACAAGTAAAATCTCAAGGTTGCAATTGATATGCCTCAAACTTGTCTTGGTTTTCTACAAGTATGAAAATAATGGGCACTAGGAAGCTAGAAAGAAGAAAGAAGGCCCAGGAAGATGAGTGGGGAATTATCAAGGAGAAATGAATGATTTTTTTTTTATATAATTGAAGTCGATATTAGATCCTTTGGACTACAATCTAATCATAATTAGATATGATATAAAGTTGTGGGTGAACAAAGTAGTGGTATTTGTTTGTTTTATGTGAGTGAAAAATTTGGGGTGTGGGCCCTGCCTACATCCTTTTCAATGAGTACTCATCCCTCTAATGAAACATTAAACAATGAGAGACATTTTCCAATATGATTTTTTTTTTGATGAGATAATATTTTAGATAATTTTTGGACTAAAAAATCTATTAAAAAATGTTACAATTAATTAATAAAATAAATTTTTTAAAATAAACTACATGAAAACAACAAATCATAAAATGTGACATATACATATAAAAAATATAATTTACTATATTAACTAACTTTTTTTCTTCATATTTAATTACACCTCAATAAAAATATACTCATGTTACTATCACTTATGTCAATGTTTGTACTATTATTGACCTCTTACCTTTAAAAACAATCAATATATATCCTATAATCAAATGACCATTATATTCTTTTTACTACAACTCTTGATTCCATAAACTACTTAATCTCTTAAATATTGTGATATTCCTATTAGGATTCAACTGTGTAGTTTTAGAGCCAAACTCATTGGTCCATGCTTCATGAGTAGTGGTTCACAAGAACCCATCTCTCATGATAATGAATGGTCCACTTGGCACTCGTTGCATCTAGGTGATACTAACAGAGGTGAAGCACTGGACCTTCCCGGGAGATCAGCCATCCCAATACTACTCCAACTCAAACTCGCATACCCACAAAATTAACCCACTTATTAAAATCTTCCATTTCATTTCAACCTTAAATTATGGTTAAACAGTCACCACTTATAAAAGGTTAACATCTAGAGAATATTTTCCCTTCACCTTTCCCTTTCCCTACCTAATCAAATAATTTAAAAACAAAAAAGCAAAACTGACTACAGCCCGTCAATTTCAAAGGGCAATGACAGAGTTTATCGTTATCTTGTTGTGGAGTAAAAAGTACGCGGAGGTTACGTACAAGGTTGACAATGTATTTATAACGGAAATAAAGAAAGTTTTTACAGTACTTCGCGTCCAAAACGTTTGTGGACCGTACGATTACAGCACGTGCCACGTATGCTGCATCGAAATCAGCACACGTGGTATTGTGGACCCGCGGCAAATGGGAATCATGGGAATATTCTGTTGTCAGCCTTAGCGGAAACATCGCGCTGTTCTGACTTTACCTAATTCTTCCGCTGTCGGGTTCGGAATTTGGGACAATGTCTATCCACAATTCTAAAACATTTAATTATTGAAATTTATAAACAATTCTAATAGACTTAGGTAACCTAGAATTCTAGGCAAGACAATTTTTAATTTTTAATTTTTTAAAACAATGGGATCACAAAGAAAAAAACAATTCCATTCACTTGACATAATAGGAAACAATGCAAACAATCACAATCTTAAATTCAATAAGATCCAATCTAATCAATGGAAAACATGTAATAAGGAATGAAACCAGATTCAAATGAATGATACTGTTTTCTTTACCATATTACCATGGATGACTTCCATTGTTCTTAGTTTGCTTTTGCTCTCATAAATGGGTATGCTATCCTTTCGTTATGAGCTTCAAGTATGTGATGATCGCAATGATGCAAACGTCGAAATTTAAGAGTAGATTATATCAATATAGAGTAGATTATAATATAACGAGGGAGTTGTCTTTTCATTAAGTCATTGAGGGTTCGAACCTATCCCAATCATATCTTTGAATCTATCCTAGTCATATCTTTGGGAGATTTCAATCTTAGTGTATGGCGTAATCAAAGAAGATACCATCAGTCTCACCAATTGTATTTAAACAATTAAAATATGAACCATTGGTAATAATTTTTAAGATATAAAATTTCCACAATCCATCTTATTATTTGAGTATGATTTTTGGATTCTATTGTGTCGCTGTTTTTTGTCATCAATGTTTCGAATCACACTACGTTATCCATCATCATAATGAAAGAGAGCTGAAGGAGAAAATCTAGAAATCATACTCAAATAATAATTTTCAATTCAATTGTTTACTTAATACAACACAATATTAAAAAGCTTGATTGACACAATTGTAAAATATATAAAGTGAAAGGTGATTGTTGGATGAAATTTTTTCTTTTCTTTTCTTTTGATTTATAATGAAAGTAAATACTTAGAATATATAAATAACAATTAATTTTGGATTTAAGATTAGGATAATTAATAAATGTTAGTGTAGGTTTTTACTTTCTTATGTTAGGGGATGTTTATTTTTCCTTCACATCTTAAAAGCTTGCTTAGGTTAATATCAAACATGGTTAATATGAGGACATGTAACATAATCTATTAGTTACATGTGTTGCTCTCACCCACCTTTGGTTAGTTGAGACTCACACCCTCTTTTGAATTTATTTGCCACCTCTCATTACCATTTATTTGTCTTATCTAAGTAAGTGGAACAATGTCATCTAGGATTTACGAAATAAGTAAAAATCTCACATATTTTGGGCAGTTGGGAATTATTACTCCTCGGCAGTTGGGAATTATTACTCCTCTTTGAAGTATATTCCCTTATTTCTCTATATATACAACACTACCTCTCACTTTTGCTAGTTTAGTGTAAGAGTGCCAATTTATTTCATCTTTGGTTTCTAATCTTGCTTTCCTTCAGTCATTTTGATTTTGTGTGGCTTCACAACCAAATCTAACAATAAATGTAAAATTAAAATTATATAAGTTAATGTAATACTTAATTTGAATCTTAAATGGTGGAATATGTTATTAAAGATGCTAGAAATTATTTCACTAACATGTTAGAATTTTAGGGCTTTGATTAGAAGAATGTTTTAAAATTTATAAATTGACAATGCTATGTTCTAGTTTTACTTTAAATTCTTGTTTTCAAAATTGATCTCTATTTGAAAATGATTTGATGCATAAAGTTGAACATAGCTTTGCGAAAGTTAATTGGTAGAATTTTGGTAATTGAAATTTGCTTGCCTATGTGTCTATAATATAAATATGGGAAAATGGTGTCTTGAAATGCATTGCTTGGGAACTTGCTAAGCTAGGGTCATGCTTTTCTTAGTCAAGTTCCTAAGAGGATCAATTTAATGACTTTGGAAAAATGATCAAAGATAACAAGCTAGCATGTAAGGATGCCTAAGATGAGGTATCCTTTGATAATATTACTATGAATGTATCATAAATGCTCCATGATAATGCTTTTCTTAAATTTTTGATGTGTTTTCTAAATGAATGATAAATTTTTATATATGCAACATCATAACACAATCGACACAAATGTGCTCTAGGTTGGCTCACAATGACTAGTGTAAATGTTGTTAAGGTTTAGAAGTAAAATTTAATGTTTTAAAAGTTAAAGGTTAATATTTGTGACTGTAAAAATGACATCAATTTTGCACTTTTTTTTTAATCGAAAAATGTTGGAATAAAAATTACAATTTAAATAAATAGCAGTCCAACAAAGGGACTGTAGAAAGGGGTACACCAACAACGAACAACATCACCATATATCCATGAAGGCCAATAACACCATCCCAACTGAGATAAACCGGTCAACAATACAAAATTCGCCAAGTTATTGATGAAGCCCAACATAAAGAAAAACACTAATAGTCACACAACTAAGAATAGTAGCCAATTTGTAGCCAACATTACAAATAAAAACTACATAGAACAAGGACATTACACTTTAAACTTGAAATTATTTTGTAGATATTTTCCACCATGAAGATCCCCTGCGTGTAGTTGCAAAAACTGATGTCTAATCTCGTCCAAATGCTTATTGAAATCACCATTTTTTAGCCTTATCTTCCATTGCGAGCATAAACTGATGAATTGAAACATGATGTCAGAGTAAAACTTTAAAATATCTGTTTCCAAATCCAAAATGTGATTAGAAAACATTTCTAAACATCTGCTTTTCCATAAATGCAACAAAATACATTGTCTCATATAATCAACAACTATATCATTATGAAGATTAACACCAACAAGTGCCTCTTTCCAACGCAAGGCATGATCAAACATAGCAGGTGACTGACCAAAAATTATGGTCCATTTTACCCTTGCTCTAAAGTAGTCCCAAAAAATATGTTTAATGGTTTCACTCCGTTGACAAAAAGGGCATTTGGCTACTTGGATTTTCAAACATTTTATCCTATCCCCTACAGGAAACTTATGATGTAAAACTTTCCAAGTCAAAATTTGTGCATTGGCCTCAGCCCTGGACTGCCAAATTTGTGCACTTAAACTTCTCCATTTCTTTTCCTGAAACTTACAACTCCATTTTATGTTGAGTCTTGGATTTAACTTCATATTCGGGAGAAGCTTAAAGTAAATCTTCTTCAAGGGGAACAAGAAAAAAGGATACTTATCTACCCACCACCAATTGTTAAACATGTTGCATTGTAAGGGTGTGCATATTTTCATCAAGAGCTCCATAGGAACCAACAATTTGACAAAGGCCATGAAGCTTTTATACCTGTTGTTTAGGTTGAATACATTCATAATATCTTGCCAACTGGCCCAATCTAGAGAATCAAAATTCCATATATTATTAAATTGTGTCACTCCTTTCTTGAAAAAATACAACACTTGTTTAGGAAAAGTAACAACAAGTGGTTGCCCATGATACTGGACAAGATTATTCCACCAAATAGAGGACATAGCAAAGGTAAAACCATGCTGTAAGGAGTCCCTTTTCCAATTTAGAAACCCACAAACCTGCTGCCAAGCCTTCCATATAGATTGCAACAGAAAAGAGGCTCTAATACGAAAAAAAGAGGCAAGCAAAATTTTATCTAGCCACCCCACATTTTGCCACTTCTTGTTCATTGCAGCCATTGCAATACAATGCCAAACCAAAATTTTCCATTGTTCTTCATTTGAAACAACTCGTATTATCCACTTAGTAGATAAGAAAATCCCTTGTGTCTTGGGATCCAAAAGGCCTAATCCTCCTTTGCACTTAGGTTGTATACAATGCAGCTAAGAGGAGGCCCTAAAACCCATTTTTCCATCCCAGTTTGACCAAAGAAATTGACGAATTATTTTCACTAAATCATCATAACCTTTTTTGGAAGGCATCTAGCATGAGGAATAATAGACATGCGAAGCCAGAAAAATCTGGTTTATCACTTGTATTCTGCCAGCTAGGGAAAAAAATTATTTCCCCAATTAAAGATTTTAGTTTTCAATCTATTGAGAAACCAACTCCACATGTCATGAAGCGTAACTCCTATTCCAAAGGGTATACCAAGATACCTTGTAATATGCCCATGTTTAATTTGAGTCCACTCTCTAGGAATCCACGTTGGAACAAAATCATGTTGTAGCATTATGAATTCAGTTTTATGATGGGACAATTTAGCGCCCGAAACCTCTCAATAGATATTCAAAATTTGTTGAACATTCTCAATTTCAGATTCAAAATTTTGAATAAATAGGAGACTGCCATCAACAAAATGGGATTTTAACACCACTGTGCCATTGGGAATAGAAATTCCCTTAATCAAATTCATCTGATTGTATTTTTCCAACAAGTAGCCAAGAGCATCAACAACTATAACATAGAGGAAAGGTGAGAAGGGGCAACCCTGTCTAATTGAGCATTGAAAAGGGAAGGAATCAGACATTGTATTATTGATCATTAGCTGGACATTCGCCTCATTGAACAACATTTGAACATGCTTGCATATTTTAGGACCAAACCCCAACCACTGGAGCATCTTAACAATAAACCTCCATCGCATCCGGTCATAGGCTTTGTCAAAATCAAGCTTGACCAACAATGCATTCTGCCTTGTTTGTTGAGCCCATTCGCTTGTTTCCCATGCCAAGATTAAATTATCTAGAATGAACCTACCACTAAGGAACCCTGTTTGTTTAGGTCTTACAATCATTTTAGCCACCAGTTTGATCCTAGTGGCTAAGGCTTTAGCAATAATTTTATATGAGGTATTGAGCAGAGTAATAGGCCGCCATCTAGAAATGAGGTCTGTATTTTTCCCTTTTAGAAGAAATTTGATTAGACCTTTGTTAATATCAGGCCCCAACGAACCTTGATTCACAACTTCCAAATAAACTAAGTAAAAGTCTTCCTTTATGTGCTGCCACATAGTTTGCTAAAATTTAATCGATAAGCCATCAATCCTTGGGCTTTTGTTAAGAGCCATTGAGAAAACAACATGTTCCAAATCCTTAGTGGAAAGATCACGATCAATATATTTATTGTAGTCATAGTCCACCTTCTTAGGAATGATTCCTTTGAAGGTATCTTCTAAAATTAATTGGGCATCATCCCAATGCGGATCCTCTATGAAAAGCTTCTCATAAAAATCCTGAAATATATTTTTAATTTCAATTGGATCTGTGTAAATCTTTCCATTCTCATCCTGAATTGATCTAATATATTCCTTTCTATGTTTGTAATTCAAGTAATTAAAGAAATACTTAGAACCTTTGTTACCCTCTTTAAGCCAATGTAATCTAGCCTTGACTTTAGCCCCTTGTCCCTTGTACATCTCAAATTTACGTAGTTGAGTTTCAATGGTAGCGATAGAAGTTTGAAGAGTAATATTGTCTAAATTTAAGTTAAGCAACTTTCTCTTCAAGGCTAGCTTCCCTTGTAAAGAACTTACTATACGTCTTCGCTGCCATGCCACTATCTAACCAAAGGCGTGCAAGAAATCAACACATTGAGAAATAGCAGCCTGCCACCAACTCCTATAAGAATCACCCTCCTTTGGTTTAGGGATGGAGCTCCAAATTCCGACTAGAGAATCAACACAAGAGGGAATTTAAGGTGAGAGGTATTAAGTTTAAAGGGAATATGAGAATTCACATTTGCAGAAATTTCTCTAGTAACCTCACAAAAATAGGGAAATGATCAGAAAGCGTAGTAGAATAATCAACCTTCACAAGATTCCCCACATAGTCTCGGATCAAATGTAGATTGGGGGAGATATAAAACCTATCTAAATGAGTAAGTTTCCTATCTACTCCCAACCTATAGTGGGTCCAAGTGAACCAGTTAAATGTATGACGACATTTTTTTAGTGATGGGGTCTATAACCCTAATGGAGTTGCAGCAAAAAACCCACTTATCAAACTCTTCATTGCTCAACTTTACATGGTTATCCCAACTACGATTAGTATGATGTTCTACCATATTAAAATAGCCTCTAATCACCCAATCAACATGAGGAAGGTGGTTAGACATCCATTCCCATAACTCACACCTTTCTTTTGCAATGTTTGAAGCATAAACTGAACAAAAACCAATAGGCTGCCCATTGATAAAGGTGAGAATCCAAACACAACTGTGTGAAGGGTCCTCACCTTTATCAATGACAAACCTATTAATCCACGAGGCCAGGCCAATAACAACCCCCTGCCTTCTCTTTGCAACGTATGAAAAAAAAGATGCATCTCTCCATACGTTGGAAAGATAAGAGACAAGACGCGAACCATTAATCTTGAACTCCTGTAAGAAACCAATATCAGGCTTCCATTTAGCAATAGCATATTTGACTTCAAATTTGCGGTGAGGGAGAGATAACCCTTTAACATTCCAAGACAATGTTTTAAAATTTATGGTAAAACAAAATTAGAGGAATCCTCTTCTTGTGGCAAAACATCAAAACTATTAGCAAGTGCAATAGAATGATCAACAAATCCACTCTCCTTCACAACTGAAATGGGAGATCTAGATCTCTGTCCAGTAGGCAGAGACAATGAGACATGTCTCCTATTAGGAGAGGGGGATCTCTGTCTTTCAACATTCACTGCTAAATTATTGACCACGTTACATTGTTTATTTTGGTTTGTAGACATGTTACTGGTTCATTTAAATGACTGCCCAACTGGAATTTCAACCATGTTGTTTGTATTAATTTGATTTGAAGACATTTTTCCACTCTGTATAGATGATTTCCCAATTGGCGTTACATGAGACTTTGATGTCTCTTTTCTTTTCCGAGGCATTGTCCAACCATCTACCATAATAACATCTTTGTAAGTGGGGGGTTTATTCATTTGTACTTTTTTTTGCTGAATTGATATTTTCATGTTGTTCCATTTGAGAGGGCATGCTAAAAGGAGTAAGCTGAGAGTGTTGTTGCACTGAAAATGTATTATATGATGTTGGGTTGTTCATTTCGGCATATCTATTTTTTCGGAGGGGACAATCTCTAATTAAGTGGCCCTCTTGTCTGCAGAAAAAAAAAAGCATTGGGCTTGTTTAAATAAACCACAGGCTAGAAAAACTCAAGCCTTGGCCCAACCAATGTAACATTCTCTGGAAATTGGTTATTTAAATCCATTTCCACACAGGCCCTAGGATGTACCCTGAGGGTGGAGAATTTATCAGATTCGTTTTTACACCAGAGAACTCTCCCTAGCTGTGAAACAATCTCTCGTAAAAAGGGTCCGAGAGCTAAGTTCAAGAAGGGAAATTCTATCTGTGAATGGTGATGTTAGACCTATACAAACATAATCAAACAACACATCATTAGTCTATTATGCAAGCTAAATCAACATTCCCATAGAATTCATTTGAAATGCATAAAACAAGAAATAGAATGATGAACACAAATAAAAAGCTTTCAAATACTATCTAATGCAAACAATTTCTCAATCCCATGGGGGAATTGGTGTCATTTTGATGTGGAAAATGGCCCTTTACCAATCCCTTGTAAGCTTGGATGATGACTTGATGAAGATTTGATGCTTCCTTGGTGAAATTCCTGCATAACCTAGCTATGAAAATGTGAAAATGGATGAATAATGGATGAGCAAATTCAAAATATCAAGATAATGTCTTTGCATGAAGTTGTGTATCCCAAATCCAAATGAAAGCCTCTTATTTATAGATGTTAAAGATGGAGGATGAGGAAAAATGGATGAATGTGGGACAAAAGACCAACCAATAGCATGAAGCCACTTGTCAACATGTGAGTAGACAAAGGTGGAGCACATTTTGGTGAATGTGCAATTAAATGCAATTAGATGGAATTTAAAAATGGATGAAATGACAAGCTGGAGGGAGGAGAAAATGAAGTTAATGCCACTTGGCTCAAGGAAAAAGGACATGTAAGAGGTTTAAATGCCTTGTTGGATGCACAAACCCTTTTGGAGGGATTTTTCAAACTTGGAGAATATTCCCTTTTTTGATGCCTTTTTGAAAGTAATTGAAGATTTAATAAATCAATTAAAATGATTTTCATGAGCAAGCTGCAAAAGCTAGAGGATTTGGTGATTAAGATTAAGATTAATCAGGATTTGATTAATTTAAGAGGGAGATTAGCTGATTTGACAATTTTGACTTAGACCTTTGGATTAATTTAAATCAAAATGAGAGGAAAATGATTAATAGACTTAATTAAATAAGGTTTGATTCATTTAATTAAAAGGGATGATGTTAGATTAAATCAAATAAAGATTACTTTATTTAATTTAATAGAAAGACTTTAGAGCTTAATTAAATAACATGAATTATTTAATTAAAAGAGAGACTATAAGATTAATTAAATAAAATGATTTATTTAATTAAAGGAGATGATGACTTAATTAGATAAAACTGATTTATTTAATTAAGAGATGAGATGTGATGAATTTAATCAAATAGAGATCACTCGATTAAATGGTCAACAAAGGAGATGATTCAGGACGAAGCGGTGTTAGTAATCAAGATCGGGTGTATAAGATCAATCGGTACATTTTCCATGTAGATATATTTTGCCCTTCTTTGAAGCAATGTACCCATTGCGTTGGTTCAAAGAATAACCTCACCAAGATTAAAATTCAATATTTTTTGATTTTTTAAATGCCCCATTGCTGCCCTAGCGAGAAGAATACATGATGATATACTGCCCCCTCGAGAGATTAGATGAAAATTTTGATTTTTGGGTGATCTTACGAAAAAAGAGGACAAGGTGCTTGATGAGTCCAGAAAGAGTCCAGGATGCCAAAAACATGCGAAAACATGAAAAAATGATGCAAAATAGCCCTCAGTTGGGAAAAAATGCGCTCTAGGGTCCAACACCCTAGCTTTCAAGCTTAAATAGGCCTCGAGGGGCCACTTCCAATTCATTTGCACACCTAGCCTTTAGCAATTCTTGCGTTTTGAGCTCTGAGCATTGATCGAGATGGTGCAACGTGTGCTTCCATGACACATTTCTGAGTGCGTTTGAGTGTACCAGCGGCTACTAGGGACAGGACCAACGGTATGTCATCTTGTCTTGACCTTGTTTTTTGATTTTTGAGCGTATTAATTAGGGTCTAAAGGTCAACCAAGTTAAGCGACGCTGTTTAGTGTCGCTGAAAACCTTAAATTGGCACCACACGAGCTTCAAGTGCGCTGCTAGTGTGAGTTGCACTGTGACAATCCAGTTTAGAAATTAGGGCTTAGGTGTTAAAGTTTGCTGCACTTGCAAATTGCACTGTCGCGATGCAATTTGGAGTTTAGGTTTAGGGGTCAAACAAGCACGCGGTCAAACTGCGCCATAATGACGAAGTTTGGGACTTTTGGTCTCTAGCAACACAGTTTGGAGTTTCCAAATAGCGTCGCCATTGCAAACAATGACACATTTGCTGTTTCAGGCGTACAAATTCAAAGCAGGATCTCAATTTTTTATGAAACTTGACGCGGTGACTTTTCTAATACAGGAGGACATGGAGCCAGTCCATTCACGAGAGAATAGGTCCTCGATCCTGAGTAGATTGACTCAGGATCCCCCTTTGCATGAGCTGTTCTAGGAGCACTTGGGAGTGATTGGACTCTGGTATGTTGCGTATGCCCCAACCATCCAAATGCATCTTGGCATGATGATAGCATTGGTGGAGCACTGACACAGTGAGACGTCCTCGTTTCAGTTCCCTACAGGTGAGGTGACAGTGACCCTGGAGGATGTGTGGCGTATTCTTCATTTGCCTATCCATAGAGAGCGAGTCATCTATGATGTGGATGCAGGGAAAAAGGCCTATTATGATGTCATGGGACGAGATCATTTTTTCATAGGGACAAATCGAGTTAGAGTAGTACAGAGGTTAGGTATCGTCTTTCCAATTAATTGTAGCCGCTATCATTTTAGGACTTGAGGCACCAGATTGGTGCGACCGATGTTTTAGCCCGGGATGGGGTCTTGCTTGGGAGTGGATGCTCCAATGGAGAGAATGCTTTGCCTCGGGGCCAGTGATGCTGGCCTCCCTCTACCATGATCTTCATTAGTTTGCATACTGTGATAGTCGAGCTATCGGAGCAGGGATCACATTACTACACATTTGGGCCTGGGAGCACATTGCAGTGCTTCACCCATGAGTCACACTCGTTGAAATAGAGCTATATGACCTAGTCGTCTGGAGATACAAGGGTGGAATGTCATTCACGTATACAGGGGCACCCAACATCTGACACTGGCAGAGGGTCATCGACGAGATGACAGTTTTTACTTGGAGGCCTTGGCTTGGCATGCCTGCCTGGTATGACGATGTTCAATAGTTGTTCTTCACCAGGCATGACCATTTGATGCAGGGCAAAGAGCACATGATGATAGAGCAGTATCTGCAAGAACGCTTGACAGACAGAGACTCAGGACTGTCTCAATGACCAATACGTGGCCATCTTTGTGAGTACTATGAGGGAGACCACCTAGGGTCGACCGATTCTGGCCGAGGATGCGGTGGATAGTTTTCAACAGCTAGTGGCCAAACCATGGCCATATGATTAGGGGCCGACAGATGCAAGGGTTACATAGGCATACAAAGAATAGTTCCATCCTCTAGTGAGATTGATAGTTCTCGGTGCATAGATACCAAAGAGGAGACTTAGAGGCTGATCAACAGGGCGGGGGCGGGGAGGCAGAGGAGATGGGGATGGCGATGGAGATGGCGATGGGGGTAGAGGAGGAGGTGGGACACCTCCACGATAGCCAAAGCAACAACTTGACCAACATAGGGATTAGAGGGATGCCCTTAGAGATGGGCATCAGGATCAGCCTAGGGATGGTCGCCAAGACCAAGATAGGCAACTGGACCCACCAAGAGATGGTCACCAGGACCAACCACCAGTCCAGCCACCACCATAGCTAGACCCAAGGGACATACAAATTTTGCAGTTATAGGCTCAGATATAGGTACTCATCGCAGAGAGGGACCAGGAGAGACAACAAGTCTTGGCCCTGACAGTCGAGCAAGATCAAGCTATCGAGCAGCGACAGGCTGCTGAGTTGCAGGTAGTGTAGGAGATGGACCGTCGACAACAGCTGGAGAGTATGGCTGCATCCTCATCTAGGAGTACAGTGTCTATGTTGGTGTACCCAGAGGCCATACGAGAGGGTGAGTATTATCGGGTGCGTTATCACCAAGCAGTTCCTTGAGCAACACGAGTTCCAAATTATTCATAGCAGACTGGATACAAGCCTCCAGAGGATCACGGGGAGAGGCCGGGTGGCAAGGGGAGTAGCCAACAGGGCTAGCTCATTTTTTATTAGAGACACTATTCTTTTGAGATCCACGAGCTCATTTTTGCTAGCCACAAGCTCATTTTTGCTAGCCCCTTGGGCGATTGTATTATATTGATTGATATACACACAAACGTCTGATCCTGATTCATGTACCATGACAGTTGTACTATTATTTTGATGATATGGTTTGATTCGATATGATGTGTTCTATTTTATTTATGCATGATGGATGGATATATATATATTATATCTATATGCGATGTTCTATATGACTCTATCTTATGTGATGCAAATATGCTTTTTATTCTATGTGATGTTATGATGTATGTTTCTATATGCTGTTATGATGTGATGCAATGCTTTATGGATGCATTTCTTTTTTCAGTATCTTTTCTATGCACTTTTTTTTGATGATGTATGGATGGTGCAAATGTTATGATATGCAAATGGTTTAAAATGCTTAGACTAACAGATCTATATTATGCACTGATGGATGATGATGAATGTATGAGATGCAATGACATATTCTTTTCTTTTTCAATATATTTCTTATGTATGATGCGTATATGGATGACATGACGATGCACATGATATGATGTGATGATGCTTTTATAATGATTCCTATGTCATGATGTGATGTATATGTAGTGAAAATTCTTATATGATGATGCAAATGGATGATATGATGTAAATGTGATTATGTAATCGATGCAAATGTATGGTTTATGAGATGCTTAGAATGACCAATCTATATTATGCAATGATGAAATGCAATGCATGTGATATGATTAGTGTTTCCTATATGATATGGTATGATATGCATTATGCTGATGGTTTGTGGATGCAGGATGGATGCAATAGTGACACTTTTGATTAACTGTCACGGTACCATGTTAGCACAGTGAGAAGGAAGAATAAATAAGAGAATCCAACAAGTCAACAGATGATGATGATGATGATGATGATGATGATGATGATTTGCTTACCAAAAATTGGGACTTTAAAAAGGGCCATTTACCTTATATTTGATAATACACATAGGCACGATGCATCAAAGTATAAAGAACTAGGATGACGTTGCACCCAGTGTGATAGACTGACAATTAGATAGGAGTACTCTTGTTCACACTTGACATATGGAACCTCATTCAAAATGCAATTCAAATATTTCAAACATCTCATACCAAAACATAAAAAGGCAAGCCTTCCTATGTGCTCAACAAGACACCTAAAACATCCTCCCTACACCCAAACAAAGCATGCATGACCAAGGTTATATTACAAGAATATCCAACAAGCACAATAGATAAAAAGATAATGATCGTTGCCCCATTCCTTTCTCTCTAAATCCTTTTTTTGGACATCATCGAGAGGTCATCGAAATGAGCGCAATAAGATAAGCCAAAAGACAAAGTAAACAAACAAGCTAATGTTTTTCAATACCGCTAGCCAAGACTAAACTATGGTGATGCCTTATGTTGATGTCCATCGTAGGAAGGATGCATCCTAGGACATGATATTATAAGATGATTGATTTGGGACTAACTGGATGATAGGCTATTGATAGAAAGAGTTGACTAACTTGTTTACTTATTGACCTAGACTTGAGACCTTGACGCTTAAGTTTTCACTTTTGAACTGCTAGACTTGTTTCCGATTGTTTCACCAAAGGTCAGGGATGACAATTGTTGTTATGAGTGGATGCTTATTTCGAGTGAAAGTGAGATGGGTGCAGATGGATTTTTTCAAATATTTGGATGTTTTTGATGTTTTGAAATGTTTTAAGGCTGTTTTTGGTATTTTCGAGATTTTACAAATGTTTTGATTTTCAAATTTTCAATGTTTTATGGTTTCATGATATTTTGACCAAGAGACCAACCTAAAGACCTATCCTAGGGGCCTTAGGGGATGATCAATAGATTAGACTTGCCTACGTTATACATGCAGAGACCACGTAGTTTGACTGACACAAACTCGATTATTGATGAGATATGAACAAATGGATTGCTAATTTATTATGGTGGACTCCTAAAGGAATGACCTAAGTGTCTCAGGGGATGATCAAAGATCAACCTGGCCTACGTTCAAAGCTCAGAGATGACGTAGTTCAACATGACGACTCTATTTTTGACATTTTGACCGACATTTTGACCTGTTTTTGGATTTTGAATGTTTTTGGATTTTTTGGATTTAGGGTAGACTTCAAGAATATACGCGAATCCGATCCGATGAGAACATGCCCCCAGTGTGATGCAATAGACTACTCCAATTTAGGTAGGACAAATTGACCTTAAGAATGGGTTGAGTAGTACTAGGAGGGATCATGACACCAACACATGACCAAACTATGATGTGGATGTGGACGAGTGATGGATGGAGATATGGAAGGTGATGGATGATAGATGATGCATAACAAGTTGTGGAGATCTTGGTGGATGGAAAGTGCTTATTTACACAAGGCGCCTATTTGCCAAGTTTTCACCAAGGTACTTTCCCAAAGCGCCACCAAAGTGGTTTTCACTAGAGGATGATTTTTCTCTTTACTGTTTTTAATCCTTTTTCTAATTTTTTTGGATTTTGTATTTTTTTGTTTGTCACCAAGACGCCTGCCTGTTTGCCAGGTTTTCATCAGGATCACAATTTTTTGAGGACATTTTTTTATTTTTTTGTATTTTTGGTTTTATACTTTGCAAGATTAGGCATAATTTTTTTGAGATGAGAGCTATTCATGGGCTCTTGCAGAGGTTTTCCTTCTAGTGTTGATAACTGATATGCCCCTAACTTGTAGCTCGCTATGATGATGAAGGGTCCCAACCAATTGGGTTCAAACTTTTCCTTGCTATATGGATTTGGAAAATTCTCCTGATTCTCCTTGAGCACAAGTTCCCCAGCTTGGAAGGTCCGACTCTTGATCTTCTTGTTGTAAATCCCTTTGAGTTGGTTTTGGTATACTTGCAAATGGTTTAAGGCATCCATACGCCGCTCATCCAGTAGTTCTAGTTCATTCAGTCATGATACCCAATATTCTTCATCTGTGATGAGATTCTGCAATGATATTCTCAGTGATGGGAGCTTGATCTCAATAGGGAGTATGGCTTCTAATCCGTAGACCAGGGAGAATGGGGTGGCACTTGTTGGTGTGCAGATACTTGTTCAATAGGCCCATAGGGTAGGATTTAGCTGCAAATTCTAGTCACGACCAACATCATTGACCATTTTTTTGAGGATTTTTAGGATGGTCTTATTTGTAGCCTCAGCTTGGCCATTTCCTTGGGGGTAGGATGGGGTGGAAAAGTGATGTTGGATTTTAAACTTCTGGCGGTCACAAACATTCTGATTTTTAAAAGGTGTCCTGTTATTTGAGATAATGGCTTGAGGAACACCGTAGTAGCATATTAAGTAGTTCAGGATGAACTTGGATATTTTCTTTCCTGTGATGTAAGTCATGGGAATGACTTCCACCCACTTCGTAAAGTACTTAGTGGCAGTGATGATGAATTTATGTCCACTGGATGAGGTGGGAGTGATTTTTCCAACGAGATCAAGCCCCCACTGTGAAAAGGGCCAAGGAGTGATAATCAGGTGGAGCTCTTGAGCTAGTGCATGGATGAGGTCCCAATGCTATTGAAATTGAAGACACCTTCGGATGTAGTCATGTGCTTCCCTTTCCATTGTAGGCCAATAGTACCTTGTCCTCAACAGTTTCTTGGCCAAGGTCATACTGCTCGAATGTGAACCACAAATGTCATGTACCTTAGTTAAGACGGTCAATGCCTCCTCAACGTTTAGGCAACATAACAGGGTCCCTTCAATGCTTCTACGGTATAGGGTATCTCCTAGGATGACAAAACAAGATGACTTTTTGACAAAGGCTCTTTTGAGGTTCGAGGTTATGTCAGATGGGAGGACTCCTATTCTTAGATAAGTGTATATATCATGGTACTGGGGATCACCGAGACCAACAATTTTGCAAAAAAATTTAGACTTTGGTACCTGGAATTCTAGTATGAGAAGCCACTCTACGAGGAATTCTTGCTTAGGGATGTTGCGTGGGATTTCCAATAGTGATCCAATTGTAGCCATTGCATCCACCGCTCTGTTATTTGCTCTTGGTAGCTGCTCAAATGTGATATCAATGAAGAAATCCTTAAGGATTTCCACCAGTTTCTTATAGGGATTCAACTTCTTGTCGTTTGTTTGATACTCATTGTTGATTTGATTGATTATGAGCTGTGAATCTCCATAGACCTTAAGTGCCATTATTTTCCATTGCATTGCTATTCTTAGCCCTATGAAAAGAGCCTCATATTTTGCAATGTTATTTGTGTAAGGGAATGACAACTTGTAAGATTTTGGAATGCGATCCCCTTATGGAGTGATGAAGAAGATCCCCACTCCTGACCCGTGTTGTGTGTAGGATCCATCAAAGTAAATTTTCCAATGATCTGCTACACTTAGGTTGAAGATTGATATGTCTGGGAACTCTGATACAAGTGGGTTCTCTGAGTATATTGGTGCCTCCACCAACTGATATGCAATTGCTTGTCCCTTAATAGCCTTGCACTCCACATACTCAATGTCATGCTCGATGAGGATCATAACCCACTTTGTTGTTTTCCCTGTAAGTGTTGCTTTGTAAAGCAAGTACTTAAGGGGGTCTATCTTTGCGATAAGCTTTATTTGATGGGCTAGCATGTAATGTCTGAACTTTTGTGCTGCAAATACAACTGCTAGACATGCTTTCTCAATGGAGGTGTAGTTAGTTTATGGCCCACCATAGTTCTACTAATATAATAGATAGCTCTTTCTTTTTCATTTTCATCATGCTATTCCAAGAGAGCGCTGAGAGTTGCCGCTGTTGCTGATATGTATAAGATCAAGGGTTTTCTTGGAATTGGGTGCATGAGGACTAGCGGCGTGAGTAAGTATTCCTTGATCTTGCTAAAGGCTTGATCATACTTTTCATCCCACTTGTATGCTACCCCCTTGTTGAGTAGATGAGAGTAGGGGAAGCCTTGTCTGCTAGTTGTACTATGAATTGACGGATGGACTGGAGTCTTCCTTGTAAACCCCTTAGCTGTTTCAGTGTTTTGGGTGCCTCCATTTCGAGAATGGATTTGACCTTAGCAGGATCTATCTCAATTCCTCTCATGGACATAATGTACCTAAGGAGTTTCCTTGACTGTACTCCGAAGACACACTTATTTGGGTTGAGTTAGACTTTATATTCCTCTAACCTGTCGAAGATGGAGCCCAATGTGGCTATGTGATCTCGTCTTTTCTTGGATTTCACCAATATATCATCCACATAATCTTCCATAGTTTTATGGATCATGTCATGAAAGATCAATGTCATGGCCCTCTGATAGGTAGCTCTTGCATTTTTCAACCCGAATGGCATCATATTCCAGCAATATGTCCCCCATGGGAAAGTGAAAACCATTTTATGTTGGTCTTCTTTAGCTATCATGATCTGGTTGTAGCCTAAGAACCCGTCCATCAATGATAGTGTCTCATGTCCTGCCGTCATATCCACGATCATGTCAATGTTCGGAAGTGGAAAGTCATCCTTGGGACATGCCTTGTTGAGGTCTCTAAAATATGTGCGGATGTGAATGCCCCCAATGGGCTTTGAAATAGGTACAAGGTTTGAGACCCATTCTGGATAATCTATTGGCCATATGAACCCTACATCTAGGAGCTTTTGTAATTCCATTTTGACCAACAATGCTATATGAGGATGCATCTTTCTTAGATTTTTTCTCATAGGATTTGCTTCAAGATACACAACTAGGTGGTGAACCACAACCTTTGGATCAAGCCCAAGCATGTCGACATAGGTCCACACAAAGTTTATCTTTCTTTATTTTAGGAACACAGTTAGAAGTTCCTGTTCTTTTGTGAGAAGTGACTCTACATAGAATGTTGTGTGGTAGTTCCTCTATTCCCAAGTTGACAGGATTGCACTTCTTAGCTAATACTACTGAATTCTCTTGATGAATTGCACTAAGAGAAAGATTGAATCCTTCATCCTCTGGCACCTCAGATAGGTTTCTTCGTTGGATACATCCTTTATTTTTACTTTTTTTGGGTCAGAGAGTGCCACAATGTGGTTTTCACTCAAAGACCTAGAGATTATTGTCAGATTTTCACTTTTGTGACTAAAGGATTCAATCATTTCCCTGTAATAAGCCTGTGTGTCCAGTATGATGTCAAACTAAGCTTTGTGATCTCCATATGGTACCGTATCCCATAATCCCATGAATTCTGAGAGTGCCTCATTGTTTTCGAAAGTGTCCAAAATTGGTGGTCCCTGTTGGTTGTAATCGATGAGCTGAGGATAGACAAGGTTTATTTCATGGGTTTGATGGTCTGACTCAAAAGACAAGGTACTAATCATGAGTAGGGAGGAATATTTGAAAAGCATAGGCAAGTTAGTTATGTGATCCTCATCACTACTACACACATCAGTTATGTCAAAGGTAAAGTTGTCTAAGGGTAAACCTGTGGATACTGGTAATTGAAGGGTGGTGGCTGATAGCTGAGGGGGAGTTTTGACCTTTCTAACTGAGGCACCTTTTCCAAGTATGGAGGGGTACATTCAAGACCAATATTTCTCATACACTTCTTCAGAATGAGAGGTACTAGAAGTCCATTGTCATTCTGTCCAAGCTTCTTGTTTCTGTCATAGCCCATACGAAGCATCATTTGTAATCCCTTGTTGCTCTCATCCATGGGAAGATCAGAAATGGGCCTTTCACCTTGGTACAACAAGCTTGATATGTCTTTCTCATCTACTATTTCCCGACTTAGATCCCCCCAACTTTTGAATCTAGAAGGGCCTGCTTTGAAGGTTTGGGATGATGTCTCAGCTAGTTGGGGTTGCCTATGAGTCCTAAGAGACTGAGGTAATTCTCCTATGACGAAAGCACTTTTGTTCATTCTATAATCCCCACACCCATTGTCTTGGATGATGACCTTGATTTCATATATATCAGGGATGGCGGATGTCTTTGTATCAAAAGTGGAGGCTAATGTAGCTAGGTCTACATACGGAGTGGTAGGGCCTTCATCGTTCTTTGGGACTTGGGGGATTTTATAGTATTTTGCTTCCAGGCTCTTGTAGTAGGAAAAGGGTTCGGGATCACCATGAACCGTGACCTCTTGATTTTGATATGGGAATTTGATGCTCTAATGCAAGGTGGAAGCGACTGCTTGCATCCCATGGATCCATGGATGCCCCATAAGGATATTATAAGGTAAATCAAGGTCAAGGACTTGGCGTGCAGTTTCCATAATGGCTGGCCCTACTTGAATAGGGAGTTGAATAGTTCCTTGAGACACTCTTTCCTGATTATCACATGCTCTGATAGTGATGCCCTTACCTTTTTCAATGGAATCCTCTGAGAATCCTAGATTCATTATTATTTTGAGGGAACATATGTTTAAACCTGCACCCCCATCCACCAAGACCCTTTTGAATTTGTTTTTATGAACCAAGACTTTAAGGTGGAGTGCACGATTGTGAGATGGTTGGGTGGGAAAGTCCTAATCAAAGAATGTTAGGAGGCTTGAGGTGGTGATATTTCCAACCGTAGCTTGGAATTGGTCAACATCAAGATTCGTGGAGACGATGGATGAAGCTAATGCTTCCTCTAGGATTTTCCTATGTGTTGGCGATATCTTCAGCAACTCCATGATGGAGATCTGAGCTGGGGTTCTTTTCAGTTGGTCTAGGAAATTGTAGCCATTAGGAACAGATCTCAAATTTGAGGTGGATGCTCTAGGTGGCCATGATGACCCAACAAAGGTAACTTTTTTGCTGCATGTGGTGACTCCACAATCAACTTTGGCTCCTTTGATGCTAACAATAGTGATGATTTCATCTAGGGATGCGACAACATGATCATATACATGGTTCACTTTGGCATATTTTTGTTTTCCATGGTTGTTCCCTTGGTTATGATCCGACATTGGATTTGTGTATATTTTTAGGTCCTAATTTCTAGCTGGTTGCTCAACATTTATGATCTTGTCATCAATGAGGTCTTGGATTATATTTTTCAACCTCATGCAACTGGCTATTGTGTGCCCCTTGATTTTGTGGAAATCACAAAGGCGATTCTTATTGTACCACGGTGGTTTCACTTGGGGTTCCCGATAGTTCTCATAAGTGGGAATTTTGATGAGATTTTCATTTATCAGTTTCTTCATGACTATTTCAATTAGTTCCCAAAGGGAAGTGTACTTTCGTTTGGGGGGATTTTTGTTTTGCGAGGGTGGTCCCCCTTGATTATTTAGGTTGTTGACTTGATTGTTGGGTGGTTGTTGTGATACCGCGTTAGCTTGCATGTTGTTTCAATTATTTTTTTGTGGTTGTTGGTAGGTTTGGGTGTTTTGTTTTAGGGCACTGATTATGACCTTGATGTCCACCACACCAACATTGGTGACATTTTTGTTCCTCGTCTATGTGCGCGGTTTCTCATTATAGCTGGTGGATGGGCGATTATCTTGATTTTATTGATATGTGGGTGTTCCCCTTGTGCAATAAGGGTTCGTTCGATGCTGAGTGCCTTGGGGATCAGTTGGTCATAAGTGGTGATACATTATACTTTAAGATGAAATGCCAAGGTTTTCTCAAGATTGGTAATGATGGTGCAAAATTGTTCTTCCGACATGGCCCATTTACTCCTGTTGGCCTTGGATCACCATCTTTGCAAGAAGGAAGCAAATGATTCCCCATTAGCTTGTTTAAGCACAGATAGTTCCTCTAGACTAACATCCATACCGATATTGAATACGTAGTTTTTTATGAATGCATCTACAATCTCTTAGAACTTTTTGATGCCAGGAGGTAGGCGATAGAACCACTCCATGGTGGGGCCAGCCAAACTTCAAGGAAATAGCCGCATCAAATATGTATCGTCATATGTGACTTCCATGCAATGTACTTGAAATTCCCTAATGTGATCCTTAGGGTTTCCTGTCCCACGATATTTATTGAATTTAGGGATTTCAAACCCCTTTGGGAATGGTACCATTGCAAGGCTCCTTTCGAATAGATAGGGGCACAAGTTGCTTGGTGTTTTCATTGTTTTCCCTGATTGGAGATCGAGCACTTGCTGCGAGAATAATTTGATTTGCGCTATCACATCATCTTGTGGATTAGGGGGTGGAGTGAATGTGCTTTGAAGTGGTTGAGGTGTTTGAGTGATGGGTGGAGTGTTGGGTGTGTTGGTGGGAGTTTTTTGCAAGCTCTATTGCATGATCAAGACTTGCTGGTATGCCTACATTTGTTGTTGCGCCAACAACACTTGTTTTTTGCCAACAACGCTTGTTTTTGCGCCAACAACGCTTGTTGTTGTGCGCCAACAACAATAATGCTTGTTGTTGACTTCCATGCAACCAACATCCTTAGGGTTTGCTTGATATTTATTTGTTGTGCCAATTGTTTTCCAGATCGAGCACTTGCTGCGAGTTGATTTGTCACGCATCAACAACGCTTGTGTGTTGGTGTGCCAATCAACGCTATGTTGTTTGTATTTCTGCTATTGTGCCAATAATGCTTGTTGTTGGTCTTGCTGTTGCTATGCCAACAATGCTCGTTGGTCATGCTATTGCTGTGCCAACAATGCTTGTTGTTCTCCTAGTAATGCTGCTTCTTGTTGTGCTTGGTGCTATTGTAGGGCTTGCTGACATGCTTGTTGTTGGGCTACTTGTAGTTGTGCCTGGTATTGAGCTTGTGCTTACGCTTGCTGAGCTTGGTATTGGGCTTGCGCTTGAGCTTGAGCTTGTGCTTGTTGGGCAGCTTGTGCAACATGTGCGGCTTGTGCTGCTTGAGTGGCTTGAGCGGCTTGAGCTACTTGTGTAGCTTGGGCGGCTTGGGCAACTTGCTGTTGTTGCAACATGATTTGAGCTTGAGTAACCCGCTGTTCTTGTTGTGCTTGATGCGCTTGTTGTGCAGCTTGGGCTTGTGCTTGTTGAGAAGCTAGCTGTGCAACTTGTTGATTTTGAATTTGTTGAAGTGCCTTTTGATAGGCGACTTGTTGAGCTACTTGTAACGTGATGCTATATGGGTTCACTGTGTTTGATTTTGAGGTGGTGGTGGATTCAGAATGGTGTTTGTTGTTGTGATGAGCGGTTCCATTGTATTGATGGTGCAGATTTGTGTAGTGGCTGGTGCAATTGATATGCTTGGTCCTTGGGAGACCACGTTTATGGATGGTACAGTGATTGCTTGAGTTTCTTGGATGGTTTCCATCTGTTGTTGTGATATCGATGGAAAGATCAGAGGATTCAACATGATGTTTTGATTGATGATCGAGGGGTTGTTTTGACTTTGGAGTGGTGGTAAAGGAGGTAACCCCAAACTGAGGGGTGGTGTGGATGTTAATGGCAAGTGTGGAAGCAGTGGAAAAATGGGTGGTGTACTCCCTTGAGGCAATGATGAAGATGAGGGGTCAAAGATGCCCCCTGGTCCAAATAGCCCACCTCCTCCTTGCGAAGTCATAGGGAGAGAGGTTTGTGTGTTGAGAGGATATGCTGGTGTTGCATGAAAAGATGATGATGGGTCATTGGGATCTTGAAAGGTGAACGAAACATGTGGGTGTAACAGATTCAATGGGATGGATTGACCCAAGATAGTGTTCGCATCCAAATCTTGGTTGTTCAAAAGGGGGTGTGTTTGTCGTGCATGGAGCAATGAGCTCCCCTTGTTAACAATTGGTTGAGTTGGAGCAATGGGTTATGTGATCTATGGGATGCTTTGAGTGATGCTTTGAAATGGAGGTGTGGATGATATTGTGGGTGTGGATGAAATTGGGGGAATAATCCCAAGAGGCTTCTCCACAATAGTGCTTACATGATAATCAGAAGGGAGTTTAGCCCCTTCTTTTGCCAATTCAAGCATGTATTGGGAGGGATTGAGTCTCATCATGGTATTGACAATTCAGTGAGTTTCAGGATTTTGGACCAGCTCAATGATTTCATCTTGTGTCATCCGTATGAAATTATTGGTAACGTCTTCCACTTGACCTTCCTCTTGAGGATTTTGTGATGATGGAGGAAGATTAGGTAGGGGATTGTTTGATCCAACAGGATTGATTTCGGAAATGGTTTGACTCAAGTCACTCAAAGTTGATGTTTCTTTGTTTATTTCCATGTTCCTCTTGTGTTGAGATCTAGTTTGAACCATAAAATAGGGATCAATTTTCAATAATGTAAGAGATGAGCTTCTAATTCTTTGGATTGATCTAGACTTTTAGGTACAAAAAAGAAAGTCTAAGATATTTAAGGATCAAAAGGATGATGAGAGATGGAGGATTGGTGAATGATTGGAACTCTTAGGGAACCTTGAGGAGGATGCTAAAATTTAAGACTTTTGGATTGATTTTGATTTTGATTGGATTTGGTTTGGATAGTAGACTCATAAACTCTAAGAGGTTAGATGTTGTCCTAGAGTAAACTTGTCCACAAGATGATAATTTGGCTAAGTGTGCAAAGAAGGATTCATCTATACACACCTAATCAAACAAGATGATTTTGATTTTTTATTTCAAGAGGATTTTCCCAAAGTTTAGCATAAAGGATTGTTTCAAGATTTCCAAGAGTTGTTTGTGAGGTGATTTTGATTTTGATGTTTGAAGATGGATGAGAGTGTTTTGATTTTGATCCTAAGAGACTTGGAGAGACTTTGTTTACTAGACCAATGTGTTGAAGAACATGCTAATACTTCCTATGTGAGATAATCAAACCTTTGAAAGAGACTTGGATTTTGACAATAGTAAAATGAATACAAATTTGGATTGTTCCTTGATGCATGTTTGTAAAAGCTGAATGTCAATCTTTCTCTAAATTCGTAAAGCATAGACAACCTTTTCTTACAAGATTTTTGACTAAGACCTTTTGACTTTGGTTTTCGGATTTTGATCTTTCGAGAAATCATTTGAAAAGCACATGTGTGAGGTCCAATCATTTCTTTTATTTGCTTAGTGAGTTATTTTTACCACAAACAATTCTTGATTAGGTTTTCAAACTAAATGTCCAATGTCCCAATTTCTTCTCATCCCACAAGGTCCATTATGTGGAAATCAAGGAAATTAAGGCAAAAGTTCCCTATCGTTGACTTTAGTGAGAAAATGGAGATATAAATTCAAATGCTTAGAAGCCTCTAAGGATAGAATCCCTAGGGCAAGCAATAACACTTGAATTTTGTCAAAGGCATTTGCTTCCTAAAGGATTTGAAATTTGATGATCATGTTTGAATGTTTGTTTTCCAATGTTTAAGATCCAAGCAAAGTGTTTTGATTCCAAGAACATGCACAACCCTATGTATAAAAAGGCAATATTTGTTGAATTCCCACTTGGATAAATCAAGCTATGCCTACTCTTAGCGAATGATTAGATGCTTGACCACATAGGCTCCCCCTTATAGTGCACTCGCTTCTCGGGTCAGCCAAGCATCAGTACCCATGAAACTACCATGGCATACTTTTCATCTCTACTAAGAGCCGTAAAAATGTGGGATGGCTTCAGAACAACCGTTCTTGTACCAACAAATAGATTAAGGATTTGGGCCTTCTAAACAAGAGGTTCTAGTATAGGCATTCTATTCGTGGGGGATCATCCATACGGCAAGAGACCATTGTTTCCCTTCTTGTTAGAAAAATCCTCGTGATACTTGAACGTTCCTCAAGTACCCAAACGTATATACTGGTTGGAAGTCGCTTGGCTTTAGTGTGTTCCCAGTTGGGTCATTCCCTTGGGTAATTACGTTTTCCCACAAGTCAAGCCCTCTAAAGATTAAAAAAGTGAGCAAGCACATCCGTAGTTCGATCAATATTTGTTGAGAAACAAAGAGAGAACACACGCGATATACTCCACTCACACTCGCAAGATTTTGTTCAATTTTAGAATCCAAATTGAAGTGTGGAGGCAATGACTTATACAACTTAATATCACAAAAATCCTTTTGATTCTCAAGATCGCTATGAGGCCCAAGAGAAGCACATATGTCTTTTAAATGATATTAATTTGGATAATAGATTACAAAACATAAAGGCACATGTTCATTTTAATCCTTCAAAGCAATAATTGGATTTTTTTTAAGCACCAATTTAGGAAAAGTGAGATTTGCTTGTTCAATTTTTAAGCCTCAAACAAAATCTAGTAAGTTGCCTAAGGTTTTTTTTAATCCTTTTGTCTTGTTCTTTTTAAGCCCAAACAAAAATTAGTGAGTCCTTAAAAGCATGAAGATGACAAAGTCCTTAGAAAAGGAATTACAATTCCTCCCCAAAGTGTTTAAAAAAACTTGATACAATGAGATGATGATGCCATGGAGAAGCCTTCATCTTTGTCTCCTCCCCTTCACTTTTGATCAAGCCAACCTACAAAAACTGGTTAAAACTATAGAAACAGAGGTCAAAAACCAGTTAGTAGTTAAAAGCAACCAAAATGAAAAAGCACATTTTAAAGATAATCCGAAAAGTGCATTTTACGCAACTCCAGTGGTGCAGTCTACAAAGGTGGCGCAATTTGAAGAAGTCAGCAGTGCTGTACAGTGCCACTAGGATTGATAGTGATGCTCCGTATAGAACCAGTGAGCGCGATTGCGTCGTTGTATTGACCAAGCAACGTTGTTTGTAGTTTGGATGTTCGCTGATAGAAAAATGGCCAAGTGTCACATTTTGAAATTCAAATTTCTGGGTAGAAAGAAGCTAGCGTCGCAGTTAGGAGTTTGATAGTGGCACTATATGGCGCCGCTGGACTAGTAGTGGCACAATTTCTCTGTCAGCAGCGTTGTTTTCCTGTAGACACAAAAATTTCAAAAAACCATGAAATTTTGAAGAAAGATGTGTTAAATTCTTCAAGTTCGGCCTCCTTCTAGCGCCAAAATGTTAATGATGATGTTAGACCTGCACAAACACAATAAAAAAACACATCATTAGTCTATTGTGCAAGCTAAATCAACATTCCCCATAGAATTCATTTGAAATGCACAAAACAAGAAATAGAATGATGAACACAAATAAAAAGCTTTCAAATACTATCTAATGAAAACAAACTCTCAATCCCATGGGGGAATTGGTGCCATTTTGACATGGAAAATGGCCCTTTCCTAATCCCTTGTAAGCTTGAATGATGACTTGATGCTTCCTTGGTGAAATTCCTGCATAACCTAGCTATGAAAATGTGAAAATGGATGAATAATGAATGAGCAAATTCAAAATCTCAAGATAATGTCTTTGCATGAAGTTGTGGATCCCAAATCCAAATGAGAGCCTCTTATTTATAGATGTGAAATATTGAGGATGAGGCAAAATGGATGAATGTGGGACAAAAGACCAACCAATAGCATGAAGCCACTTGTCAACATGTGAGTGGACAAAGGTGGAACACATTTTGGTGAATGTGCAATTAAATGCAATTAGGTGTAATTTAAAAATGGATGAAATGACAAGTTGGAGGGAGGAGAAAATGAAGTTAATGCCACTTGGCTCAAGGCAAAAGGACATGTAAGAGGTTTAAACGCCTTGTTGGATGCACAAACCCTTTTGGAGGGATTTTTCAAACTTGGAGAATATTCCCTTTTCTGATGCCTTTTTGAAAGTAATTGAAGATTTAATAAATCAATTAAAATGATTTTCATGAGCAAGTTGCAATTTAAGCTATAGGATTTAGTGATTGAGATTAAGATTAATCAGGATTTGATTAATTTAAGAGGGAGATTAGTTGATTTGACAATTTTGACTTAGACCTTTGGATTAATTTAAATCAAAATGAGAGGAAAATGATTAATAGACTTAATTAAATAAGGTTTGATTTATTTAATTAAAAAAGATGATGTTAGATTAAATCAAATAAAGATTAATTTATTTAATTTAATAGAAAGACTTTAGAGCTTAATTAAATAACATGAATTATTTAATTAAAAGAGAGACTATAAGATTAATTAAATAAAATGAATTATTTAATTAAAGGAGATGATGACTTAATTAGATAAAATTGATTTATTTAATTAAGAGATGAGATGTGATGAATTTAATCAAATAAAGATCACTTGATTAAATGGTCAGCAAAGGAGATGATTCAGGATGAAGTGGTGTTAGTAATCAGGATTAGGTGTATAAGATCAATCGGTACATTTTTTGTGTCTACACTACCACATGGGATACTTGGACTTAGAAGGGCCCTCAAGATGAAAGTCTAAAGTCTAGGCTTGCAAGTAGCAAATCTATCCACATATGACCCAAGTCCCATACTGTAGGACAACTTGAGCATGCTGAGCAGATTTAAATTTACATGAGACATATCCCTTCCCAGTCCTCTCAAAGCCTCAATTTCCCACCCTCTACTTTCCCAATTAATTTTTTCCCATTTGTAAAAATAATTTTTAGATGGAATCCCTCTAAAAAAAGACAAAATAACAGATTTAGTTTGGTAGTCAACAATGCTTTCAATCACATCATCTAGAAGTAGACATTTTAAAGTCTTACCATTTTCATCATTTGCATGATCTATTGCACCATTTGCTTGTTCTTGCATTTCTTTATCTCTTACATTCTCTGCTCCATCCTTGCTCGCTTTAGAGAAATTAAGTTCTGCTTTTCCCAGAGGACATGTGCTTTTTTCCGAAAGCCTCTTCTCCTAAGCTAGGGTTTTTGTTATGTTGAGCACTACCCAACAAGTCCCCTTGTTCACCTCCCATTTTCCTTGCTTTTGACTTTAGCCGCATAGCAGAGGGTTATTGTCTAGGTGTTGCAACAAAAACCAGACAAGGAAGAGTTTGAATTCTGCCAAACCCCAAGAAATAACTAAGGAATGATGACTCACTGCTACCACAAACCTCTATGAGAGATTGAGCGCTGAAGTGCTGGAAGATTGCCAGAAAGGTCACTGTTTATTTTTGAAGATACTGCAAAACCCTTTTCCCACTGCTTCCTTCCCCCTACTCAGTATACAGAGTTGGCTTCAAATATTCTCCAAAGCACAACCATTCAACCCAATTTTGCACTTGTGTATTTGATCCAAGGTGGTGAATGGGAGATCTAGGGATCAAGATAAAATTTTGGGGATAAGTGTTGATGAGATCAAGATAGAATGATGTCATTAGTTGAATATCATGCAACAACATGCCACTTGTAGAATTTCTATTGCACAAAATAAATTTTGATTGAAGGACCTAAAAATAAGGGAAAAGAGCATGGGCACACAATTTTCACCATTACATTTCCCCCCCACTTTGATGTGCATGTGAACTACAATAAGGATGTGAGTCAAAGTAAAATAAAGAAGTTAACATGGAAATTATATACTTTCAAACACTCAAAATATACTGATATTCTAAAAAAAGATTCAAATATGGTTGACAATTCTTAATTTTTCCTTGCAACGAGTGTTCCATTGAAAACACACAAAATAAAAAGACATGTAATGAGTGGCATCTATCACATTAAAATAGGGTCTAACTACAACTTGTTTGAAATATAATATTTGAAAGTAGTAAAAGTAAAAAAAGGGTAAGGATATATTTTTTGTATAGGTGGGTGATCCCACAATACTGGTTTACACTTTTTGGCCAAATTGGACATTGAACTAAAATTTTTCAACCAAATATTTACTTTCGAGCACCTATAGTTGCTAAACCATGAGGAATTTGAAGATGACACAAACTAGTGATTTGTGACATTTTTTCTGTAGATTATAAATATATATTTTTAATTTTTTTTGGAATTAGATTGCATTTCTTTTTCCACCTCCTTCGAAAACTAGTTTTTAATAGTAAACACTATTTTTAAAGAGTGATGTTCACCGTAAACAACATAACTTTTTTTCTATGAAGGATAAATTCTATTTTTTTGAATTTAGCTTTGTAACTACGATATCTAGCATGTTCATTTGGTTTCATAGTGTTTTATTGAATATTTTTTTCTTAATTAAATTTTGAAGTCAAACCAATTAAATTTAGACATATGTGGACCGTATACAACATAACCTTTTTGTATGTATTGAAATTCATTTTTTTTTGCTGGATCAAGGACATCAATACCTAACACGAACATATTTTTCAATTTTTTTTGATAATCTACTATTTTTCCATATGTGCAAAACAAAGAGCTTGATTTTCGGTGTAAAACCTATGTTTAATTAAACTTAAAAAATACATAATAAAACCAAAATATATTAAAATTATATTTGATGGATAGCTCGTTCCAAGGAATACCATCATTCAGTTGGGTTTGTGAAGTTGATTCCATTTTCATCTTTAACCCAAGGTTGGAAAGAATTTTTTTTTGTAGAAAATTGCTAGGTAAGAGGGAAAAGAGCAAAAAAGGGGGGTTCAAGCGAGTCCCCCTGGACCCCTTCGAGCGAAGGGGGGTTCTCTCAAACCCCCTTTTTTTGCAATTTTCCTTTGTTTTCATTAAAAAAAAGGTGCAAAAAAGGGGATGCAATCACAGGGGGTGTGCTTGAAGGGGGGTTTGCTTGACCCCCCCCTTTGAGCAAATTCCTAAAAACCTAATTTTTTTTTCTTTGGAGCATTTTTGCAATTTTTCTTCATGAAGGGAATTGTAAACTAGTATTGTGGGATCACCTAGGTGAAAAGTAGTAAAGCTCTAACTAGGCAAAAAATGGTAGGGATTCAATTGAACAAAAATAAAATGAAAATATTGGTAAGGTTCCTTCAACATGATATATGAATCACTTTGATCTTGATACTACAAAAAATTCACAAAAAAGGAGCACTGGTGACATATGTTCCCTTCCTCGAGTTGGTTGCACACAAATGATGTAAGGAGTTGGAGGAAAGGGGAAAATATATAATCTTGAAAAAAGCATGTAAACATGGTAAATGATATCATCATGTGATAAAAATGTAAGAACATAGACAATACACAATTATCAAAGCACATATAACAAGGAAAAGACAAGATTCCCCGCATGTTTTCTCCAATTAAGGCCAATAATAATGATAACCATAGATGTTGGACAGTGATCACGTAAACACCAAAGAGATGTAACCAAGATAATGATTATAAACATGTACTAATAAGATATACACACGATATGTATCACAAACATACATGCATGTCATTATACAAGAGTCATGTAGGAAAAAAACATGATATCATAAGATGTGTGAACATTTTGAACATCATAATAGTATGGCCCATAAATAGCATAAGAGTTGGGTATCATAAGTGTGAATATAAATAGTCATAATCATGTAATATAGGAACTTCAAAACTACAAGGAACATGTGAAAGCATAAGTGGAACATAGGAGGGCATTGGAGTAAAACAAAGCACATAAGAAAGATTAGAAATGACACATGGAACATAGGAAAGCATAGGAGATTAACAAGTAACTTAGGAAATCATAGGATATAAATAAAAAAAATAGGAAAGCATAGGATCCAAGAACAAAAAGAGAAAAGGTGTCCCAAGTGGGGAAAATAAAGCATGAATCATAAGATAGAAGGTGAAATGATAATATAAGATGTAAGACAATTGTTGCATAGGAAACATAATAGTGTCAGGACACACAAGACAAATGGAAGAACAAGAAAGAATGATTACAACATACATTAATAAGAAAAAGGTTAAGTTTAAGGACACACAAGGAAGAAGTGACATAAACAAAATAATACATGTTTAAAGCCTCTTGTGTCAACATCCAACACTAAAGGTGTCTTTGTTTCATACACATGTTAAAAAGGAGAATGGAAACAATATAACATAAATATAAAGTAAAAAATGAAATAAAAATCACATTGTGCAATTAACAAGAGAGATAGGTGATGATGTTTAAGCAATGAAATCATTCTCATTGTGTGTCTTTATAATATACTCTCAAAACTGCATAATTGAAATCAATGCCTCCCATGGGACTACCATGCCATCATGAAGTGTATCCCCATAGAAAAAAGTGTGGTGGAAAATCCAAACATGATGTAGGCTTGGAAAGAGCTGGTTTATGTGTTATATTACATGTTTTCTCTTTTATATCAACACTACTTTGTTAAGAGATGAGAAGAGAGTCCAATGATGAAGGTTCTAAGTTTTGGGAAAATGTGTCTCAACCTTGTAATTATATAAGGTTTATTGTTGATATGATATATATATATATATATATATATATATATATATATATATATATATATATATATATATATATATATATATATATATATATATATATATATATATTTCCTAGTTAGAAGGGCCCTCAGGATGAAAGTCTAAAGTCTAGGCTTGCAAGTAGCAAATCTGTCCACATATGACCCAAGTCCCATACTGTAGGACAACTTGAGCATGCTGAGCAGATTTAAATTTACATGAGACATATCCCTTCCCAGTCCTCTCAAAGCCTCAATTTCCCACCCTCTACTTTCCCAATTAATTTTTTCCCATTTGTAAAAATAATTTTTAGATGGAATCCCTCTAAAAAAAGACAAAATAACAGATTTAGTTTGGTAGTCAACAATGCTTTCAATCACATCATCTAGAAGCAGACATTTTAACGTCTTACCATTTTCATCATTTGCATGATCTATTGCACCATTTGCTTGTTCTTGCATTTCTTTATCTCTTACATTCTCTGCTCCATCCTTGCTCGCTTTAGAGAAATTAAGTTATGCTTTTCCCAGAGGACATGTGCTTTTTTCCGAAAGCCTCTTCTCCTAAGCTAGGGTTTTTTTTTATGTTGAGCACTACCCAACAAGTCCCCTTGTTCACCTCCCATTTTCCTTGCTTTGACTTTAGCTGCATAGCAGAGGGTTATTGTCTAGGTGTTGCAACAAAAACCAGACAAGGAAGAGTTTGAATTCTGCCAAACCCCAAGAAATAACTAAGGAATGATGACTCACTACTACCACAAACCTCTATGAGAGATTGAGCGCTGAAGTGCTGGAAGACTGCCAAAAAGGTCATTGTTTATTTTTGAAGATACTGCAAAACCCTTTTCCCACTGCTTCCTTCCCCCTACTCAGTATACAGAGTTGGCTTCAAATATTCTCCAAAGCACAACCATTCAACCCAATTTTGCACTTGTGTATTTGATCCAAAGTGGTGAATGGGAGATCTAGGGATCAAGATAAAATTTTGGGGATAAGTGTTGATGAGATCAAGATAGAATGATGTCATTAGTTGAATATCATGCAACAACATGCCACTTGTAGAATTGCTATTGCACAAAATAAATTTTGATTGAAGGACCCAAAAATAAGGGAAAAGAGCATGGGCACACAATTTTCACCATTACATTTCCCCCCCACTTTGATGTGCATGTGAACTACAATAAGGATGTGAGTCAAAGTAAAATAAAGAAGTTAACATGGAAATTATATACTTTCAAACACTCAAAATATACTGATATTCTAAAAAAAGATTCAAATATGGTTGACAATTCTTAATTTCTCCTTGCAACGAGTGTTCCATTGAAAACACACAAAATAAAAAGACATGTAATGAGTGGCATCTATCACATTAAAATAGGGTCTAACTACAACTTGTTTGAAAAATAATATTTGAAAGTAGTAAAAGTAAAAAAAAAAGGGTAAGGATATATTTTTTGTATAGGTGGGTGATCCCACAATACTGGTTTACACTTTTTGGCCAAATTGGACATTGAACTAAATTTTTTCAACCAAATCTTTACTTTCGAGCACCTATAGCTGCTAAACCATGAGGAATTTGAAGATGACACAAACTAGTGATTTGTGACATTTTTTCTGTAGATTATAAATATATATTTTTAATTTTTTTTGGAATTAGATTGCATTTCTTTTTCCACCTCCTTCGAAAACTAGTTTTTAATAGTAAACACCATTTTTAAAGAGTGATGTTCACCGTAAACAACATAACTTTTTTTCTATGAAGGATAAATTCTATTTTTTTGAATTTAGCTTTGTAACTACGATATCTAGCATGTTCATTTGGTTTCATAGTGTTTTATTGAATATTTTTTTCTTAATTAAATTTTGAAGTCAAACCAATTAAATTTAGACATATGTGGACCGTATACAACATAACCTTTTTGTATGTATTGAAATTCATTTTTTTTTGCTGGATCAAGGACATCAATACCTAGCACGAACATATTTTTCAATTTTTTTTGATAATCTACTATTTTTCCATATGTGCAAAACAAAGAGCTTGATTTTCGGTGTAAAACCTATGTTTAATTAAACTTAAAAAATACATAATAAAACCAAAATATATTAAAATTATATTTGATGGATAGCTTGTTCCAAGGACTACCATCATTCAGTTGGGTTTGTGAAGTTGATTCCATTTTCATCTTTAACCCAAGGTTGGAAAGAATTTTTTTTTGTAGAAAATTGCTAGGTAAGAGGGAAAAGAGCAAAAAAGGGGGGGTTCAAGCGAGTCCCCCTGGACCCCCGAAGGGGTTCTCTCAAACCCCCTTTTTTTGCAATTTTCCTTTGTTTTCATTAAAAAAGGTGCAAAAAAGGGGATGCAATCACAGGGGGTGTGCTTGAAGGGGGGTTTGCTTGACCCCCCCCTTTGAGCAAACTCCTAAAAACCTATTTTTTTTTTCTTTGGAGCATTTTTGCAATTTTTCTTCATGAAGGGAATTGTAAACTAGTATTGTGGGATCACCTAGGTGAAAAGTAGTAAAGCTCTAACTAGGCAAAAAATGGTAGGGATTCGATTCAACAAAAATAAAATGAAAATATTGGTAAGGTTCCTTCAACATGATATATGAATCACTTTGATCTTGATACTACAAAAAATTCACAAAAAAGGAGCACTAGTGACATATGTTCCCTTCCTCTAGTTGGTTGCACACAAATGATGTAAGGAGTTGGAGGAAAGGGGAAAATATATAATCTTGAAAAAAGCATGTAAACATGGTAAATGATATCATCATGTGATAAAAATGTAAGAACATAGACAATACACAATTATCAAAGCACATATAACAAGGAAAAGACAAGATTCCCTGCATGTTTTCTCCAATTAAGGCCAATAATAATGATAACCATAGATGTTGGACAGTGATCACATAAACACCAAAGAGATGTAACCAAGATAATGATTATAAACATGTACTAATAAGATATACACACGATATGTATCACAAACATACATGCATGTCAGTATACAAGAGTCATGTAGGAAAAAAACATGATATCATAAGATGTGTGAACATTTTGAACATCATAATAGTATGGCCCATAAATAGCATAAGAGTTGGGTATCATAAGTGTGAATATAAATAGTCATAATCATGTAATATAGGAACTTCAAAACTACAAGGAACATGTGAAAGCATAAGTGGAACATAGGAGGGACATTGGAGTAAAACAAAGCACATAAGAAAGATTAGAAATGACACATGGAACATAGGAAAGCATAGGAGATTAACAAGTAACTTAGGAAATCATAGGATATAAATAAAAAAAATAGGAAAGCATAGGATCCAAGAACAAAAAGAGAAAAGGTGTCCCAAGTGGGGAAAATAAAGCATGAATCATAAGATAGAAGGTGAAATGATAATATAAGATGTAAGACAATTGTTGCATAGGAAACATAATAGTGTCAGGACACACAAGACAAATGGAAGAACAAGAAAGAATGATTACAACATACATTAATAAGAAAAAGGTTAAGTTTAAGGACACACAAGGAAGAAGTGACAAACAAAATAATACATGTTTAAAGCCTCTTGTGTCAACATCCAACACTAAAGGTGTCTTTGTTTCTTACACATGTTAAAAAGGAGAATGGAAACAATATAACATAAATATAAAGTAAAAAATGAAATAAAAATCACATTGTGCAATTAACAAGAGAGATAGGTGATGATGTTTAAGCAATGAAATCATTCTCATTGGGTGTCTTTATAATATACTCTCAAAACTGCATAATTGAAATCAATGCCTCCCATGGGACTACCATGCCATCATGAAGTGTATCCCCATGGAAAAAAGTGTGGTGGAAAATCCAAACATGATGTAGGCTTGGAAAGAGCTGGTTTATGTGTTATATTACATATTTTCTCTTTTATATCAACACTACTTTGTTAAGAGATGAGAAGAGAGTCCAATGATGAAGGTTCTAAGTTTTGGGAAAATGTGTCTCAACTTTGTAATTATATAAGGTTTATTGTTGATATGATATATATATATATATATTTCCTAGTTACATCGATAAGAGTAATATACAATGGGAGCATGCGGTGGAGTGGGATGTGTGTTAACATTTTTTTGTTAACAAAAACTCTTAAATGGTCGACATACATTAAATTAATGATATATTGTAAATTTGGACCATTCATTATTATGTCTTTGATTTGATGGTAGATATTTTATTGGATTGTATTGCCCTAGAAGGTAACCCTATTTTATTAGGGTGTTGTACTACGATTGTAGACGATGATGTATTCTGAGAGTTTTTATAGTGGTCATGTTGTCTCTAGATCTTTTGTGGTGATACCCCTGTGAGAAGCTTGCTCTGCAAGTATATTATAATCTTTGTGATTTCTGAATAATATATTGGGTGGCTTTTAGAGTGTGGGGTTTTTATCCTGAAAGGGTTTTCCCCATGTAAATCACTGTGTTGTGGTATGCATGATATTTATGTTTATTTTTGTTTAAGTTTATGCAATTGTTGAAAAGATCTATAAGGTTTTACATTATTTTGGACCTCTCAAGATTAGTGTAGGAAGTTGTTTTGCTACCTTAGCTTCCTTTCACTAAGAGTGTTTTTCATGTTTAAGGAAGGCCCAAAAATAAAAGTGAGTCTAAAGGGGAACAAAAAAATCTAAATCCAAGTCAAAAGGATGGTCTAAAACCATAGGGAAGGGTAAAGTAATGGAATTATAGAAAGAGCATGTAAAAAAGGAATGTAGAAACAAAAAGAATAAATTCAATGATTCCCCCATAGAGAATCCTTTGATGATAATACTAATGATACATTTGCTAATGTTATTAGTGATAACTCTTGGCTAATTGGTTTGTGTTTCTCCTACCATATTACTCATAAGGAGTGGCTTTCATCACACTAATCTTATGATGGAGGAGAGTTTTTACTTGGTTCAACAATAACACACATTGTATTATTGGTGAGGGAAAGACATAATTGTGTTTTAGTGATGGAAGGGTGAAAAATCTCTAAAGTGTCATGTATATTGCCATAATTTTGAGAAATATTATTTCTATATCCAATTTGAATGATTTTGGAGTGCACGTGACATTTTATAAGTTTGTGAAGGAACACTAAGACCACTGAGAGGGGGGAAGTGAATTAGTGGGCAACAATTAAAAAATTTCTAAGATGTATGAGGAGAAACCCAAGATGGGAAAAAACC
>VDFB02047230.1:449016150-449161362 GCA_007258455.2 Sequoia sempervirens | reverse complement strand
GTATAAACATGCAGGATTATGACCACTAAGCTCTACTTTAATAATCCAGATGAATCTCCCTGATTACTGTGATCAACCAAAAGGATTTAATTCTACTTGAGAGAACCAGTTAATTAACCACATAGATAAAAATGTGCACTGATAAACTAAAAATAAGCTTGTTATATCAATTTAAACAACCAGAAAGAATCAACTTGGAGACAAATTAGCAATACTTTTCAATAAATTCAACAGACAATTGACACCAGAAATAAACTACCACACCAGCTGAATTTCATTGAAATCGCCATTTGAAAACATGCAACATAGCCTCTGTTCTAAGAAATTTATTCTACTGTATCCATCTCTACCTACTGCCTCTAATCTAAAATCTGATCTAATATCTCATATCTCAATTACAATCGGGAGTGCGTATTTATACACCAACATTAAGAAAATAAATCATTTGAAACTCTATGTCAGCCCTCCATAGAATTCGGGCTCAAATCATGTCGACCATCAACAGTATTTAGAAATTCTCATATGTCGTCCTGCAGAGTTTGAGTCTTTATTAATCTCCAATGGAACAATCGCTGAGACAACCAGAAAGTATGCCGAAGGCAATTCAATCGTCAATCGTTAGCCATCCCGTGTTCCTTTGTTCTATGTGTTGTTCACTTTTGCTATGACCATTTGTTCGCTATGCTGAAGTCAAGAAGTATCCTTTTGTCCCCTTTGCATTTCTCCATGACCTTATGCCGTCGGTGAGATGTCATACATCATACATTATGTTTCATCGAGAGCCCCATGTTACGTTCCTTCCAATTGCTAAGACATAAGATATTTCTCACCAATGCGTTCTATTGTTTCGTTCGCAGTCGCCGTAACATTCTGACATCAACAAGACCTCTTGCAGATTTCATTACGTTTCCTCGAAAGTCTTCATTCATATTGAGTCACCGTGACACATGTTTCTTCTTGTCGACGAGTCCATCCGTCCCATATATGTTGCTGTAACTTAGAACTATTGGGGAGACATCTCGTAGATTATATTGTGTCATACCGAAACAACCCGAGCACACCAGAGATCGCCAAGAGAAATCAAAACACACCGATAGAGATCCCTTTGTTTTCCATCGATGAGAGCGAAGGTCACTCGCCAAGACCTCTTATCGAGAACCCTATCTCTCATCAAGCTGTTCTTTTAGTTGCCGGTCGGTGTGACAAAATGAAATCGCTATGACTTTGCATCGAAAGCAACATGTTAGGCCGAAGTGAATCCTTAATGTGTTTGTCGCTGAGAGCCCAAGAATTCGCTAGGACATTGTACCGATGCCACATCTCTTTCCGATGTATCCACATTCAAGCCGGTCGCCTAGACACAAAGTACTCGGTGAAACATTATATCGATGACCAGACTCCTACTAAAATGTGAATCAACCTCTGTTGCCAAGACCGTGAAGAACTCCTGCCGAACGGTTCTTGCAAGAAAATTTTGATCACTGTGACATCAAATGAGTCTTGCCAAAATGCAACACAGACTCATGTTAGTAGAAAATGCACAATGGGTCGGGGAGACAATGGTAATCTCACACCGATAGGAACCAGAATGTAAAAAATGCACAACTCAATGAATTCTATGGGGCAATATGGAAAAATATGGGTGAAATATGCACACAGTAGGACGAAATCTGGAAGTTTATGAGTAAAACCAACATGTGAAAACATTAGATTTTTACAGCTCCAACAGTGGCTCTGTCTGGGGATGAATGATAGTAAGATCATTGCAAGGATCTAGAATCTTTGGGTGAGCAGACCAGACAAAAAATGAGCAAAATGGAAATGGGCAAATAGCATGATGGAATGAATGCAAAATGAATGCGAGATGGAGGCGAACCAAAACCATAAACTACTGTGCATGGAAAAGAATTTTAAAGAGGACAAGCAAGAGTTGTCCATGCACTAGCAACCCTTAATCCTCTATGATTCATCATCACCTGTTCTGAGCTGTTACAATCTGAAACTCCAACCATACTTTCCCCTGTGAAATACCTGGTTTTGTCTTGAGTTCATCAGATTCTTCTTGAAGATACTCATGCAATCTTTCCTATCACTGTTATTGCAAGTTCTTAGAGTATCATCATGCTCTGTTTGGCCCAAAATCCCCACACCATCCTGCAGTTCAAATTCTTCATCATCATGGGACAAACCCCTGCTATTTTCAACATACAAAATGCATGCATATTCAATACAACTTCTTATATTATCTTTCTCACTGTTATGAATTATGAAACACTCTCCCAACTGTATTGAAAATTGACCATCAAAGTGCCTCTCTTGAGAAACAAAAAATTCTGTCATATCAATGCTGTTTGAAACATACAAATCTGAAACCTTTTGCACCTCTTTAACAATACTGATTGGATACAACACTGGATTATGACTCATATCTCCAATATCAAGCATATATGAACCAATCAAATCCAGACCTCTATCATCCTTGGTATGCAAACAAATGTCTTCTTCACATGAGTTAGAAATTTTAGAATCACATACCTCATCTTGAAAGGACACAAACTTTTGATCAACTTGAAAGGTTTCACCATCAACTTGAGATATGCACTGAGAGTCATAAGAATCTTCACACAAAAAACTTTCACTGTCAAAACAAATGTAAGTTGGACACAGAACCTTAGGATCACCTTCATATGTATATCTCTGATATTCAAGAGTTAGCAAATCTGAAATTTGCTCACTGCTAAGTGGATATGCTTCTACATTTTCATTGCTATAGTTATATTCTTCACTTTTGTCATCATCAAAAAGAGGTCCAAGATCATCAGAGAATGAAAAATCAGAAACATTACCAGTGAAGTCACTTATTCCATCATCTAGCTTGTCTGAAATTATTTCCTCTTTACCATAAAGTGGATCAGAAAATACCTGGAATTCATTCCTGGGCATACCTTGGCAAAACATCATTTCTTATTCATCAAATGAGTTTTCATGACTTTCAACTGTAATAGGAGGTATTATATACTCATTATCAAATGAACCAACATTTCCCATTGCCTCTTCATCCCGATCTTCATAAGAGGTAGAAGAATCCCCTGACCGAAGATCAAAATCCTCAGGTGCATCTTCACAATCTGAATACTCACTAGATCCCTCAAAACACACACAATTTGTTATGCAAGAGGGATATCTTGTACCTTCATCTTCATCATGCAAGCTATCACATGAGTCATTTTGACTTGCACATGTCTCATCTTCTATTTGATACATTGTTTGATCAATTCCTCTATACTCATCAGAAATACAATCATTGGACTCAACATTAACAGTGCTCTCATACCTTTTCTTCTCCATGGCATCAACGAACTTATTCACATGATCACAGGCTTGCTGTATTGATGACTCAAACCAATAGGCTGATTCAGATTCCCATGCTCTTACAAATGTTCCACAAATAGGACCCTTGTAGGCCTACAATGAGAAGGTATCTGCATACAAATATCTGTCATTCTATTGTACAGGGAACCCAAATCTTCTCCTTCATACACCTTATGTCAAAAAATGCATCCAAGGGGGAAAATCTGCACTCTGATTTTGTGATGGAGTCCTGGCTATCATAGGAATCATTCTGACTTGCATTTGTCTCATCTTCCATTGACTGCATTATTTAATCAATTTCTCCATCTTCATCTTCATATTTTTTCCTATCTACAACATCAGCCCATTCAACTAGTTGATCTAAATAAATTGGTATGTATGATTCAGGCCAATATACTGGGTTTGGATCATACACTTTCATGAACTGCCGAATGATCTCAGACCTACTAGGTGGGAATCTAATAGGTATTTTCCTACAAATATCCATCATTCTGTGGAGCAAAGAGCGCCTAGATTCTCCTCTATATCTCCTTATACCAAGAAAGTCATCCAAAAGATTTTTGAAATATTCATTAGATTGTTGGTTTTGATACATACCTTGCTGCAAATTCTGACTGAAATCTCCAAGTGGGATGGAGTTGTGCTGCATTTGACATTGATCACATTGACATTGCACTTGAAATTCTTGATAACTTGCCAATCTTTGTCCAGGAGGGACTGGATAAACACTTACTTGCTTTGATGGCTGTGAAGAATAAGTGCTCTGCTGTGCATTATATGTACTGCCACCATTGTAGAAACTCCTAATTGTATCATCAGGCACTTGAGGGGCCCAATAACTTCCTGCATTTGTGTAATCGTTCGTTCCATATACAAATTCCATCTTCATCAAACTTTTTCAGAGTCGCCACCTACTTTTCCAAAAGTAGGAAAAAATGATTATTTTAATCTTTTACCCAACGGAATCACTCTTTCTGAATCTTCTCAAATTATAACCTTTTCTTCAATGACTCTATAATGTGGTCTTCAACCGAATATTTTGATATATTCCCCAGTAGAGTTGCCAATTTGTTAGCTCTCAAAAACACAGGCTGAATGCCTCAAGAGGTTGCCAATCTCTTGATACGCTTTAGGGTAACATACAAGGTCAAGAGAACTCAACCTTCTACTCTTCAGGTGCTGCTAAACCTAGGTGGGTGTACCAATCTGAATGAAGCAAACTTAACTTATGATTATTCTTCTTGTAATAATTTGTTCACAATGGCAGAGGGAAGTGAACAAACGAATTCAAACTTGATAGCAATAACAATCTTTTGATCTAAATCCTAAAGTGCTCAATTAACAAATGTAAAACAGATTTAAAGAAACTGAATGAATCCAAATGATGAAATTGTAGAGACCAGTGCCTTATTGGGTATGTAGAGTCAAAAGATACAGAAGTGGGCAACTTATTCTGGCAGAAAATCAAATTGCTGGCATATGTTCTGTTTACAACTTGTATAAACATGCAGGGTTATGACTACTAAGCTCTACTTTAATAATCCAGATGAATCTCCCTGATTACTATGATCAACCAAAAGGATTTAATCTCTTCTTGAGAGAACCAGTTAATTAACCACACAGATACAAAAAATGTGCACTGATAAACTAAAAATAAGCTTGTTATATCAATTTAAACAACCAGAAAGAATCAACTTGGAGACAAATTAGCAATACTTTTCAATAAATTCAACAGACAATTGACACTAGAAATAAACTACCACACCAGCTGAATTTCATTGAAATCACCATTTGAAAACATGCAACATAGCCTCTGTTATGAGAAATTTATTCTACTGTATCCATCTCTACCTACTGCCTCTAATCTAAAATTTGATCTAATATCTCATATCTCAATTACAATCGGGAGTGCATATTTATACACCAGCATTAAGAAAATAAATCATTTGAAACTCTATGTCGGCCCTCCACAGAATTCAGGCTCAAATCATGTCGGCCATCAACAGTATTTAGAAATTCTCATATGTCGTCCCGCAGATTTTGAGTCTTTATTAATCGCCAATGGAACAGTCGCTGAGACAACCAAAAAGTATGCCGAAGGCAATTCAATCATCAATCGTTAGCCATCCCGTGTTCCTCTATTCTATGTGTTGTTCGCTTTCGCTGTGACCATTTGTTCGCTATGCCGAAGTCAAGAAGTATCCTTTTGTCCCCTTTGCGTTTCGCCATGACCTTATGCCGTCGGTGAGATGTCATACATCATACATTATGTTTCATCGAGAGCCCCATGTTACGTTCCTTCCAATCACTGAGACATAAGATATTTCTCACTGATGCATTCTTTTGTTTCGTTTGCAGTCACCATAACATTCTGACATCGACAAGACCTCTTGCAGATTTCATTACGTTTCCCTAAAAGTCTTCATTCATATCGAGTCATCGTGACACATGTTTCTTCTTGTTGACGAGTCCATCCGTCCCATATATGTCGCTGTAACTTAGAACTATCAGGGAGACATCTCGTAGATTATGTTGTGTCATACTGAAACAACCCGAACACACTAGAGATCACCAAGAGAAATCAAAACACACCGAAAGAGACCCATTTGTTTTCCATCAGCGAGACTGAAGGTCACTCGCCGAGACCTCTTATCGAGAACCCTATCTCTCATTGAGCTATTCTTTTAGTTGCCGGTCGGTGTGACAAAATGAAATCACTATGACTTTGCACCGAAAGCAGCATGTTAGGCCGAAGTGAATTCTTAATGTGTTTGTCACTGAGACCCCAAGAATTCGCTAGGACATTGTACCAATGCCGCAACTCTTGCCAATGTATCCACATTCAAGCCGGTCGCCGAGACACAAAGCACTCGGTGAAACATTATATCGACGACCAAACTCCTGTCGAAATGTGAATCAACCTCTGTCGCCAAGACCATGAAGAACTCTTGCCGAACGGTGCCTGCAAGAAAATTTTGATCGCTGTGACATCAAATGAGTCTTGCCGAAAGGCAACACAGACTCATGTTAGCATAAAACGCACAATGGGTTGGGGAGACAATGGTAATCTCACGTCGATAGGAACCAGAATGTAAAAAATGCATGACTCAATGGATTCTATGGGGCAATATGGAAAAATATGGGTGAAATATGCACACGGTAGGACCAAATCTGGAAGTTTATGAGTAAAACCAACATGTGAAAACATTAGATTTTTACAGTTCCAACAGGATCATTGATAGTGGATGCTAAAATCATATGACCAATGACAAAAGTAAGTTTGTTAAACTTAAGCAATATGAAGGAGGTTTAGTTAAGTTTGGTGATGATACATTTGATAAGATATGTGGAAAAGGTTCTATCAATTTTGATGGCAAGCACAATACAAATGGTGTTCTTTATGTTAAGGGTTTGAGGCATAATCTTTTGAGTGTTGGAAAAATGTGTAGAAAAGGTTATAATCTTATGCTTCAGGATGATGGATGTGAGATCATAAAAGGCTTTGAAACTGTGGTTGCTGCTGGAAGAATGACAAAAGAAAATGTTTATCAACTTAAAGGTGATGATGGTCATTGCTTTATGACTCAAATTACTTAAAGTTTCCTATGACATAGAAGGATGTGTCACATTAATTTTGATAGCCAAGGATTAGTTTATTTCAAGCTGTGAGAGATCTACCAAGGATTACAAAGCCCATCAATGTTGTTTGTAAGGAATGCAAAATTGGGAAGCAAGCAAGAAGAAGTTTCAAAGTCAAAGAACAATCTACTACCAAACTGTTGGAGTTGGTGCATACAAAACTTTGTGGTCCTACCAAAGTAAGAAGTTTTCAAGGTGACAGGTATTTCATGCTATTGATTGATAATTATTCTATAATGAAATGGGTTACTTTTTTCAAAGAAAAATTAGAAGCTCTAGATAAGTTTAAAGCATTCAAAGCTATGGTTGAGAATGAAATGGATATGAAAATCAAGTGTTTGAGGTTTGAAAGAGGTGGAGAGTTCACCTCTAATGAGTTTAACAATTTTTGTGAGAATCATGGGATAGAGACATTTATTTGCCGCTGGTAATCCTTAGAAAAATGGAGTGGTTGAAAGAAAGAATAGGACAGTTCAGGAAGCTGCAAGTACAATGATGAAAGAGGAAAACCTACCAAAATTCTAATGGAGAGAAGAAATTTATACTGCTATCTACATTCTTAACATAGTTCAAGAAAGAACAAACAGTGCAATGAAGTCCTTATGAGTTGTGGTATGGAAGGATTCCAATTGTCAAATACTTCAAAGTATTTGGAAGCAAGTGCTATATTAGAAGAGATAAAGAAAACTTAGGAAAGTTTGATACAAGATTAGATGAAGGTATCTTCCTTGGATATTTGATGCAAGGTAGGGTGATATAGGGCTCCAAAAAACTGATTCCAATTGGTTTACAAGGTCACAACCACCTTCTAGGGTATCTTCCTTTGATAACCCACCTATTGGCTTGTAGCCAATGGGACACACTTATTCAATTATAACTCTTTCTAATTGTATTTTCACCACTTGATGCACACACTTTCAAGAACCCAATATGCTGCTATTCAACATATCAAACCCTGGCTGAGGGTTGTTTTGGACCAACACATCAAAATCTGACTTGCAACGCTACTTCTAGGCCTATTTTCCAAAGGAGGTCTATTATTTTCTTCTCCACCAACCTAAAAACCTTCACACACACTTTCAACTAGTCACCAAATAGACATTTCCATCATTAGTTTTGACAGTTCCCTTCAATTCTTTGCTGTCCTACACAATAACCAATAAATTCTTGCTTGACACTTAAACTTGTCAAGCTAGGGCACGTGAAAAATCACCTTGAACCACATCACCCTACCTAAAAAACAAGAAAATCCTAAAGCTAAATCCTAATAGGCCCATTCCACCAATTTGCACAATTAACCTATGGTGGAATGGCCTAGAAACTCATGTTTTCTTACAAAACCCTAAGAAACCCTAAGTAAACAAGCAATCTACAGGAAATCTTCCTTTTCTCCTACAATACTATATGAAACTCTCTCTAAATGGTATAAAATGAAAGCTTATTCTATGTTACAACTTTCCACCCAAGTTTCACTTCATGGTTCAAATGCACAGAGCCGTACAGAGAATATATTTACAAAAAAACACAAAAAAACACCAAAAACAAAGTAACTTTTTATTGAAACTTCATGATCTTCTTCAACCAAACTGCCTCAAAGGTTTTAGAGGCATTTTAAATAGGTTTTCAAAACAAACCAATGACCAACAACATAATTTTAAACATCTGACCGTTCAAATTCCAACTACCACCTAAATTGACACAAAAATGCATTTATCAACTTTGCAAAAATGCAACATCTATTGACAACTTAGACACCAAACACCTAAAACCACCTAATGACCCAAATTACATCATATTTTTGGTCACATAGACCTTATTACATCATAAAATTACTTTATTCCACCCTAGACTCCTATAAAATGAAAAATCAACCAAAAATGCATAGGTGCTCCTTCACCAATATTCTAGAAGAAGCAAAGCTTACTGGTTCTACAAAAAGAAGCTAGAGAACATTATTGAAAGTGAAAATGTTAAAGTGGATGAATAATTACAAAAGAATTTTGTGGTGATAGATGGATATATTTAGATGAGTCCTCTTACAGAGAAAATGACAAAGATGAAGGTAAGGAGAAATAAGTTTAGATTGAAGAGGAAGAAGCTTCAGAAAGGATCCCTAAGACTCGTAAGTATGTGCAAAACAATCATTTTGAAGATCAGATCATTGATGACAAAAGAAAAGGTGTTTTCATAAGGAGAAAAGATGCTATGGTTGAAGAACGGGTAAATCTATGTTTACTTTCTAAAGTTGAACCTAAAACAATAATTGAAGAATGCAAGGGTGGATATTGGATCAAGGCTATGGAAGAAGAACTAATGCAAATTGAGAATAATCATACTTGGGAACTTGTACCAAGACCAACAAACAAGAATGTGATTGGAACTAAGTGGGTATTTCAGAACAAACTAAATAAGAATGGAGAAGTGGTAAGAAACAATGCAAGGCTTGTGTGTAAGGGCTACTCATAAGTAGAAGTAATAGATTTTGAGGAGACATTTTCTCCAGTGGCAAGAATGGAAGATATTAGGATGTTTTTGGAATTTGTAACACACAAATATTTAAAAGTATATCAGATGGATATGAAGTATGTTACATTGGTGGTTGTCATTGCACCAAAAGATCGACCTGCCAATGCCCAATACAATCACCAAATTTATGTAAGATCCACAGTAGGTGGTTAAGCCATGCCACAAACCCAAGAGCCATGCTGAACAATGAAGACCAAGGGACACACCATCTTGCAACAATCCCCCCCTAGTGCAAGCAAGGGGTTTGAACCTGTGACCTCGACTCATATACCAATTGTTATATTGGTGGTTGCTGTTGCACCAAAATATTGACCTGTCAATGCTTAATACAACTGCCAGATTTATATAAGATCCATAGGAGGCGATTAAGCCATGTCACAAACCCAAGCACTGTGCTGGACAAGGAAGACCAAGGGACACACCATCTTGCAACAAAGTCCACATTCTTGAATGGTCAGTTGGAATAAGAAGTAAACATTGAACAACCAAAAGAATTTTAGTTGTTAGACAAACCAAATATGGTCTGTAGATTGAAGAAGAAACTTTATGGATTGAAGCAAGCTCCCAGAGCTTGGTATGCAAGGTTGGACAGATACTTGATACAACAAGGATTCAATAAAGGTACCACAAATAGTAATCTTTATTTCAAAGTTGAAAAAGATCAAATCTTGATTGTGGTTGTGTAGATGATATAATTTTTGGAGGAAATGATGCTATGTGCAAGAGATTTGTAGAAGAGATGCAAAAAGAATTTGAGATATCTATGTTTGGGGAGATGAATTTCTTCCTTGGACTTCAAATTAACCATATACAAAGAGGTATACTCATTTCATATTCAAAGTATGTCAAGCAAATGTTCAAAAAGTTTGGAATGGAAGATTCTAAACCGGTATGTACTCCTATGGTTACTAGTTGCAAGCTAAGTAAGAATGATGAATCTCCTAAGGCTGATCAAAGAAAATATAGATAAATTATTAGAGGAATGCTATACCTAATTGCTACTAGACTAGATATCATGCATGCATGTTTTTCTTATGGCTAGATTTCAAGAAGATCCTAGAGAGTCACATGTTGCAGTAGTAAAGAGGATATTAAGATACTTGAAGGGCACTCTAGATCATGGCTTGTGGTATCCAAAGGATATTGGTTTCTCTCTGAGTGCTTATACAAATGTTGATTGGGTAGGTTGTGTGGGTGAAAGGAAAAGTACAAGTGGTGGTGCATTCTTTCTTGGATGTGGATTGGTGTCTTGGTTGAGCAAGAAGCAAGATTCAATATCTTTATCTTAGACTGCAAAGGTAGAATATATTGCAGCAACATCTTGCTGCACATAGGTGTTGTGGATGAGGCAAACCTTGAAGGATATCATAGTTGCATATGATGAACCAATTTCTGTCTTTTGTGACAATACAAGTGCTATTAACATTTCAAAGAATCCAGTGATGCACTGAAGGAAAAAAAACATATCTCAATCCGGTATCACTTTTTGAGAGATAAGGTTGTAGAGAATGCAGTGAAGTTTGAGTATGTGCCTACAAAGGATCAGGTTGGTGATATATTCACTAAGGCTCTTGCTAAGGATACTTTTGATTATCTTCATGAAAGTTAGGGGTTATTACCCCTCCTTCTTTGAACTAGATGCATAAGGATATACATCAGTCCAGTATATTTCAAGATTCATTCTTTTTTTTGGATTAATGTTGGAGGCTACCTCTTAGGGGGAGTAGGTAGTGCTTTGTTGGTTGTTACAGTTAGGGAGAGAGTGTTGGTACAAGTTGGTGTTTTCCTTTGTTGCTATTTGGTACAGTTTGGTGTGTGCTCCTAAGGGGGAGTATATAGATTAGTAAAGAGAGAAAGTATAGATAGGGAACCTCTTGCATGAAGGATGTAAGGTTTGATTTGGTCTTAGGTCCATGAATAGTGCACACAAGTCAAATTTCAATTTTTTTTTGTCTTTAACCTGTTTATATGATAATTTGTTTGCATAAAATTGTCTAAGCTCTCATCTCTTCTTAGACCAACTATATATTTGCTTGCTAATTGAATCTACATGAGATATTATGAATTGCAGTGGTTAAGTGAGGGCAATTCTATGCAAGGTTTTTCCCGAAGGATTTCCCAACCTTGCAATTAACTCCTCAATTTCTTTTTTGTTATTTTCAATTTGCCCCATTAATTTTTATTGTGTTCCTAGAGCATGATGAGGAATTGTAGGAGGTATTTGTCGAGGTTGTTCTTTAGGAGGGATTTTATCATGAGGTGAATTATGATTTTGAGGAGGATTTGGGGGTGCATTAACATTTCCTAAATAATTAAATAAATTTACATCAAAAAACATATTCAATCTACCTATTTAATACAAAATTCACACAAAAAATAAAAATAGCTTACTTGTTGACCTCCCCAAAATCGTGGCGATATTTTGATGAAGAATCAACAAAGATATGGCACAATTTTGGGCTTCCTAGAATGCGAGCATGTTATGGAGGGTTTGCATGCCGTAGAGGAAGTTTTCAAAAATAGAAAAAGAGAATGAAATGAACCTTTTTTTTTTTTTTTGCTTAAATAAGTAATAATGTGAGTGAGCACATTATTGCTTTGTAATGACCGAGCCTAAGGCTTGGTCACTCCAAGCCATAGTGTGAGCACATTATAACATGCTCACATTATGACTTTTTTGAATTCAAAAAGTGGGGTGGCCACTTTTTTCCCCCCCATCTTTGTGCACCTGCCCAATGGATATATGTTTTTGGATGTATGCTTATATTAGATACTATCATGATTTAATAAACACATATTAAATGTATGCTTAATTAAATACAATGATGATCTAATGCTTGAGTAAAAGAGTTAATCAAACACAATTCATGGATACACAAAATAGATATAAAACACATGTATAATTAATTCCTAATTAAAGAAATTAACTACATACACATGTTTACATCATAACAAAAATTAAGAAGATAATGTGTTAATGAAGAAATCTCATAGCATGATGCACTACAAACCCTAGAAAAGGGGGCAAGTATCATACGTATGCCACATAGACCTTATGCATAGTATCAACGAAGGTGCATTGCATTGACTGGTTCTTTTAGAGGCATACCATTCATAGATGATAATCCATACACACCAAAACCATACACGAAGGTGGTTATGTAAGGACCTAACTAATTAGGGTTGAACTTCCCATTTTGATCAGGTGGCACATTTATATTTCTCTAGTTCTCATAGAGAAAAAGATCACCTACCTTAAAGGTACAAGAAAGAACACCTTGATTGTAATGTTTAGAAATAGATCTTTGGTAAGCTTGGAGATGGTTGAGGGCCTGTAATCGATGCTCATCAAGCAACTCAAGCTGGTTTAGACACTTAACATGGTAAGTTTCATCATCAATTAACCCTTTAAGGGAAACTCACAAAGATAAAATTTCCAACTCTAAAGGCATGATAGCTTCGACACCATACACAAGGTTGTATGAGGTTATACCAGTAGCCATATGAATGATCATATGATAGGCCCATAGGGCATACGTCAATTGAGCATGCCATTCCTTACCATGTTTATTCGCCATTTTTCAAAGAATTAGCTCAAGGGTTTTATTAGACACTTCTGCTTGGCCATTGGATTGAGGATAGTAAGGTGTATAAAATCAATTTTGAATGTGAAATATCTCTAAGAATTTATTAACCTCTTTTTTATTAAATGAAGTACCATTATTAGAAACAAGGGTAGATGACAATTCAAAACGAGCAATGATATTGTTTAGAAGAAAGCTATAGATTGCTTCAGCGTTAGTGGATCAAAGTGGAATAACTTCAAACCACTTCGTAAAGTAATTAGTAGCTGCATGGTGATGAAGGTATGTCCTTTAGAAGAAGGAGAAGATATCTTTTTGATAATATCCAATCCCCATTTTGCAAATGGCTAAGAAGAGGTATGATTTTGAAGCTCTTGTACATGAGCTCAAATGAGATTACTGTGTTGCTGAAATTGAGGTTATTTATTGAAAAATTAAAAGGAGTCTTGCTCCATTATTTGAAAATAATATCCAATATGAATAAGTTTACACACTAAGTATTTACCACCAAAATTTCCACCCCAAAGCCCAAATGAGCCTCTTGAAGGGAAAGGGGTATTTCAGCCTTAGTGAGGCAACAAAGAAGAAGACTATTGTAAGGCTTTCAATAAAGAACATCATAAAATATAATATATTGAGCTGAAATCTTTCTTATCCGAGTGTGAGTGTTTTTATTAGCATTATCGAGAAATTTTCTAGTCTTCAGATAATTATAGCTGTGAGAATACCATTTCGCCGAGTCTACATGAGCGCATACAAGACTATCAGGTTTAGGTTGATTTAAGACAACAGGAGAGTGGAGAATTTGAACTACAAAGTGATACACTTCTACAACATCGTTCAAGGGTACAAGAAGAGAATTATTCAAGAAAGGATAAAGCCAACTCTCGATATTGAGATAGCTTGCTCTGCTTAGCTTGGTACGTTCTTGTGATTTGGCTCACAATAAGCTTAGAATCACCATGAACGCAAATATGTTTAATCTTTAATGCTATCGCGGTACATAATCCAACAATAAGGGCTTCGTACTCAACAATGTTGGTACAATGAAATTCTAGTCGAAAAGATAGAGGAATGGTGTAGGAGCACCATTGGTACAAGATGGTCAATTCAAATTGTTAAGGTCTAAGTTATAGGTTTTGAAGAATTTAGCATAAAATAAGGTCTATAAGACCATTTTTTGATATAATAAGTCAAATGTGATAGATTTTAGGTGTCTAGGTGGTCAAGTTTGAAAAATGTGCAAAACCATGCAAAGTTGCCACGTTAAAGTGTTAAAAGTTGTAAATTTGCTTTATTGAAGGAAGCTGAAGAGTCAATTAAGTTTAAAGGGTAGTTAGGAGGTTATAGCCATTTGGTTTGGAGGGAAACAAGTTTAAAAAGGTGAAAGGAACTCGAATGAAGGTTGTTGAAGTCATTTTTGAAAGATTGAAAGTTGAATAAAATTCTTTTTTGCTCCATTTTCCTATGTTTCCTGTTGTAACAACAGTTGTATGGACCCGTACAACACCATTTTGATTCATTTATTTGTGGATTAGCATAGTATATTGTATCTTCTTTCATTTGGATCAGTTTTAAGGAATTTTCATTGAACTTTGTGCATTTTAGAGATAAACTTCTCCAACCGGCCAAAAAATAGGGCATTTGAGGTTTTGTGGTCTTAAGTATGCATTGAACCCATTCCACCTTTTGATTTGTTTCTTGGTGGAATGGGTAAAAACTCTTAGGGGAAGGTGTGAGAATGTTGAATAGGAGCAGGGGAGATCTAGAAGTGAATTGGGTGTGAAACCCTATGAGTAAATTTTGAGTTTTCCTTATGAAAAGAGAGGTTTTAGTGAGTCAAATTGAGAATTTGAATTGGGAAGCATGGTTTTATTATGAATTAAGCATGAGCAGATGTTTTTAGACTTTTTTGAGCAATTGATAGGTTTTGGAGTGATTGGAAAGTGTCATTTTCAATAAGTCCTAGGGTTTCTAGGCTTGAAGAGAGGGTTTTATGGTTTGGCTAGTAAATGGTTATGTTTCGGAGAACTAATGGTGGAATCTTAAGTTTTGATAGGTTTTAAGTGCTTCCCCACGGTTTCAAGAGTTTTGGACTAGTTTTGACGGTGGTCCCTTTGTAAAAGTGGGCTAATTTGAGCCCTAAAAGGTGTAGAAAACCTAATTTGAGTAGTTTGGTATAAAACAACCATTGGTGATTGTTTGATATGTTGATTGGCTCTATAATGGGCCCATGATGTGTGTGTAGTTGTGAGTTGAAAGGATGTGTGTGTGAAATTATACTTGATTGAGTGACTTTGATATGCTACAAGGAGATAGAGTGATCTTGCTGAATGAAGAGGGTTTGATGAGATTGTGATCTGATAATTGTGTTTTCAGATTGGAATTGTGTCTTTGTGTGTTGCAGGCCTCCCCCTACTGCATGAAGGAACTGGCTTACCCTCGGGTGAGATTAAAACTACACTTGGCCCCAAGCTGGTTTGACATCTTGATCCATCGAAATACATTTCCCACGTAGCTTCATGGTCTAGTGCAAATAAAATTTCATCTGAAAAAACAAGTCCAAATTAGGGAAGGAGTGAGATGAGGGAGCTTATGCCAATTGATCAGTGACAACTTGTCCTTTGATTTATTTTTGAGTTATGAACTTGACATCAAACTCAAAGAGCAACATTACCCATTTCACTAGCCTTCTCGAAATATCGTTTCTAGTAAACAAATGTTTAAGGAGATCACATTTTAAAATTACATGGGTTTCTACGTGGAGAAGATAATGTCATAACTTCTGCATTGCACAAATGAGAACAAGACATTATTTCTCTATGGTAGAATATTGAGTTTCATAATCAAATAGAACACGACTAATTTTGTAGACCACTCTTTCTTTACCATCATCATAATGTTGAGCTAATAAAGCGGCTAAAGCATGAGGTGACACAAAGATATAAAGTAAAAAGGGTCTATCCTACATAATTGACATCAAGATAGGATTTTCCAAGTAACTTTTGATAGAATCAAAATATTTGTCACATTGATCATTCCATTGAAAACAAACATCTTTCTTAAAAAAAACATGAAGGGAAGCGTATGATCAACCAATTGAGATACAAATCTATGAATCGCTTGAATCTTCCCTTGCAAATTTCATAGTTGAGAGATTTTTTTAGGTGGAGGCATGTTCATGATCACATCAATTAAATTTGTGTTGAATTCGATTCCACGATGAGAGGCGATAAATCCTAAAATATTGCCGGTATCTACACCAAAGACACACTTAAGAGAATTTAGTCTCATCTTATAGATTCAGAGTCTCTCAAAGATAAGACAAATATTTTTGATGTGATCTTGATGAGTCATAGACTTAGTTAAGATGTCATCAATGTAATCTTATAGGATCTTGTGAATAAAATAATGAAAGATAAGTCATCACCCATTGGTAAGTTGCTCCAACATTCTTTAATCCAAATGACATGACTACATAACAAAAGGTACCCCAAGGGGTAGTGAAGGCTGAATTATATTGATCTTTTAGGTTAATGCAAATATGATTATGGCTCGAGAAACCATCCATAAAAGATAATAAGACATGGCTTGGATTGATTCCACAATCATATCGCTATTAGGAAATGAAAAATCATCATTAAGAGGAGCCTTATTAAGATCACAAAAATATATACAAATACAAATATGGCCATCAGGTTTACTAACAACGACAATATTCAAGATCCAAGGTGAATAGTCAACATGATTGATAAAACCAACTTTTATAAGCTTTTCTATCTCAGTCTTGACTAATACATCAACATTGGAATTGATTTTGTGGATCTTCTGCTTAACAGTCTTGGTATCGAGACATAGGATGATATCGTGAACTACCACAAACTTATCAATACTAAGAATATCCTCATATGACCAAGCAAAGATATCAGGATGAGAATGTAATAAATTAGCATGTTGTTTAGACTCTTCTAGAGAGAGACACTTTCCAATCTTAATCACTTTCTTAGAATATTTAGGATCCATGAGAACATCAGAAGTATCCCCTTTAAGGAGAGTACTATGGTCCTCAGGATGAGGCATATAAACACTATCATCCATATTAGATAAATGAGCCTTGTCATCAACACTCATAATAGATTCTCCAAAATATTTCTATTTACTCAAGCAATATGGGAATCATCATTTATGGTGATAAGAAGGTAGGTTAGATTAGGCACCTAAAAAGTCCTATAGCACTTCATCCAAAGAGAAAATATCTAAATGAATGTCTTTAGAGTCTATCTTACTTTCAATAAATTCAAGATGAATTAATTTAAGAGGAGATTTGGTGGAAATCATGTTGACATTCAACCATGGTTTCACCTTATACTTTGTAGGGCAGTATCCAAGTCCAATCTTATACTTACAAGGATAAACCTCTAAGGGAACTTTAATACCTTTCTCATTACACCCACAACCTTTACCTTCATAACCATATTTAGGAAAGAGATTGAAACCTAGACCATAACATGCTTTTAATTCTTGGAAAGAAGGAGGATTAGTGTAAATAACATAGTCCATGCTATAGGTATCACATTGATTCATAGGAACATAATTATCCTTCTTAGTAGAACCACAATCACCATTCTCCTTAGCAAAAGCTGTAAGAGTTGGTATAGAATAACTCTACACCATGCAAGATGTTGGAACTGTAAAAATATGATGTTTTCACATGTTGGTTTTACTCATAATCTTCCAGATTTGGTCCTAACATGTGCATATTCCACTCATATTTTGCCATATTGCCCCATTGAATCCATTGAGTCATGCATTTTTCACATTTTGGTTCCTATCAGCGTGAGAATACCATTGTCTCCCCGACCCATTGTGCATTTTCTGCTAACATGAGTCTGTGTTGCCTTTCGGCAAGACTCATTTGATGTCACAGCGATCAAAATTTTCTTGCAGGCACTGTTCGGTAGGAGTTCTTCACGGTCTCGGCAACAAAGGTTGATTCACATTTCGGTAGGAGTCTGGTCGTCGATATAATGTTTCTCCGAGTGCTCTATGTCTCGGTGACCGACTTGAATAAGGAACATTGGCAAGAGTCGCGACGTCGGTACAATGTCCTAGCGAACTCTTTTGGTCTTGGCGACAGGCACAATATGGATTCATTTCGGCCAAACTTGTTGGTATCAGCATAATGTTATAACGATCTTGATGTGTCTTACCGATTTTCTTGTATGGACTCACTTCGGCCAGAGTCATAGTTTGTGTCTTGGCGAGGTCTTTTTGTCTTGCCAACCGACAGTGGAAAGATTGACTTATTGGTATGAGTTACTGGCTCCGGTAAAATGTCATAGCGACTTCGTCGGGTCTCACCGATAAAAAGGGGCAAAGGGGTCTTTGTTGGTATGAAAGTAATATTGTCTCGGCAACTGGGTATGGATTCGGGCTGCTTCGGTGTAACATAATGTAATCTCCAAGAGGTCTCCCCAACATTGATATGTCTCGGCGATGCACAAAGCAAAGGGAGCGTTTCGGTATGACTCGTGTGTTATCGATAAAAGGTCTTGGCGAAGTTGAATTGTTACACTGACCGACAACTTTGGGGGATGTTATATCGTTATGAGTTAAAGCTTTCGATAAGAAGTCTTAGCGAATGACCTTCGGTCTCGCCGATGGAAAATAATGAAGGACCTTGTCAGAGAGAGCGTGATTTTCTCTCAGCGACTCAGAATGCATAAAGACTTTCGGTGAAATAGGATGAGGTCTGCGGGAGGTCTCTCCGATACCATTAAGTTACAATGACAGTGAATAAAACAAAAGTGCATTTCAGTGAGAGATATCCCTATGTCTCAGCGAATGGAAAACACGTAAGGAAATGCATATCGGTAACACTTGGGGTGTTCTACGAGAGGTCTTCCTGATATCATAGAGCTATAGTGAAACACAAAGGAACAAAAGGATGCTTCTTGTCTTCGGTGTAACAAGCAGAGTGTTATAGCGACGTATAGGAGGCAAAAGTGCTTTTGGGGAAACGTAATAAAATCTATATGAGGTCTCCCCGATGGTCGAAAGTCATGGTGAAAGCGAGTAAGGAAATGGGCAGATAACAATTGAATTTCCTTTGGCATGATGATGCGATATGTCTCGCCTACTATTTCACTGATGAATAAACAAAAATTCAAAATACTATGGCCGACATGTGATATTTTCAAAATGCCGTTGCAGGCCGACTTGGAAGGAGCCCAAATTCTACGGTGGCTGACATGAAATTTCAATTTGATTTATTTTTTTGATGCTGGTGTATAAATTAGCATTTTTTGTAATTGTAAAATCATCACGAGCTATTAGATTTCGATACACAACAAGTAGATACAGTAGAGTAAAATTATCAGATTAGAGACTATTGTTGCATGATTTCAGAATGGAGGTATTTATGAAAATCAGTTGATGTTGCTGCATTTTTCTGGTGTCAATTGTCTATTGAATTTAATGAAAATACTGCTAAGTTGTCTCCAAGATTGATGCTTTCTGGCTGTTTAAATTGTCATAACAAGTTTATGTTTAGTTTATCAATACACATTTGCTGTATCTGTGTGATTAATCAATTGGTTCTTTCAAGAAAAGATTAAATCCTTTTAGTTGATCACAGTAATCAGAGAGATTCAACTGGATTGTTTAAGTAGAGCTTAGTAGTTACATAATTGCATTTTTATACAAGTTGTAAACATAATATATGCCAGATAATTTGAGTTTTCTCCAAAGAAGTGTTGTTCATCTTGATTTTATTTTGACTCTGCATACCCAACAAGGCACTAGTCTCTACACTTCATCATTTGGATTCATTCAGTTTCTTTACATCTGCTATTTGAACATCTTAGATATTAGATCAGAAGATTCCTATTGCTATCAAGGTTAATTTCATTTGTTCACCTTCATTTGCCACTGTGAACAAATTGCTGAAAGAGGTATAATCATAAGTCAAGTCTGCTTCATTCAGAAAGGTACACCCGCCTAGGTCTAGCAGCACTTGAAGAGTAGAAGGTTAAGTTCTCTTGGCCTTGTTTATTACCCTAAAGCGTATCAAGAGATTGGCAGCCTCTTAAGGCATTCCGCCTGCATTTTTGAGAGCTAACACAAGATTTGGCTGAATATTATAGCCACCCAAGATCTAGGAACTTCATGAAAGCACAAGAGAGATCAATATGCAATGCTTAAGATTGTAATAGAATTGATTATCTAAGAATATGTTATATCAATATACATATGAGACCACCTAGTTATATATATCCAAGGTGAGACAAAGGATTAAACAAGATTATGACAAGTGTCTTAATCCCATGAGATATGACAACTTATCACAACTACCTAGGACGGATGTGTTATAAGTCAAAAGATAAGATAAGATCTAATGACAACTAACACCTTCTAGAAAGATTCCCTCCTAGGACCTAAGTAAACTAAACATGTAAATAAGTTCCCTACGTTCCTTAGTAATGAATTAACTAGGTACAATAATTTATTTACACCAACACCCCCCCTTAAGTGCAACTTAGGGAGTAGCATATTATTATGCAAATGACACAAAGATAGGTCTCAACTATGAGGCCATGTTAGGTACCCATGAACAAATGCAAATGCAATCTCTCACACAAGGAGAAAAACTAGTGGGACAAAAATCCTCCCCAAAAGAGAGATGAAATAAAACAAAATTCTCTCAATGATGCATGGGAAATACAAAACCCCATGCAAGGAAAAAATCCCCCCCATAAGAGAGAAGTAGAAGAGAGACCATGCAGCCCCCCCTCATGTTGAGTTTCCTGAAATGATGATAGAAGCTCAACACTAAATGCTGAAGGTGATCCAAGAGTGTCGAACAACATTCCTCCCCTTAGGAAGAAACAAAACCAAGATGGTATGTAGTATGTGTGATGTATTTGAAGAATGCTCAAGTGACTCCATGTTGATGTCGAAAGTTGTCACACTCTAAACAGGAATTCTAGGCCACACTACTGAAGAAGACAATCCAAGATCTCCTAGAAATGATTGTAGAACAAAATCCAAAGACAAGGATACCTCCTCTAAAGACAAATAATCCTCGTCCAAATGTCCAAAAGAATCCACACTCACATCAAATTGCAAAGAATGATCATGTAGAGAATGAACAAGAGGGTCAAAGTGTTCCCTTGCAATGTAATTGAAGAAGGATCATCTCCATCAAATAGAATATGAATGCAATCAATGATGTCTCCTAAATATGAAATGAGGGACTCACAAAAAAAACCAAAAATGTTTGTTAAGTACTCATCCCAAGTAGCCATCTCTAGAAGATGATGTATGTCCTGCTACATTGAATCACAAGGAGCCAAAACTGTGGCAATACAAGCATCTCAGGTACAACAGTAGATGAAGGAGATGGGATATTAGCACATGTCACTAGATCCTCAGTAGATGAAGCAATACCAAGATTCAAATGACCATACTGAATCTCCTCAAAAGTTTCCACACAAGATGCCTCAATGTGAACATCCGCCGAACCATTAGGAGCAAAATGTTAGAAGGTGTAGACTCGAGATTGGTGGTCAACCTCCCCAACTACAACTATATCTCTACTGTGAAAATCCTAGATTATGATAGAATATAGTGTGAACTCAACACTCTTGCCTACTCCACCATGTGTGATCTGATAGATAGAATTAATATTGGTTGATAATAAAAGCACACAAAGAATATCATTGAATGCTCCATCATACATATCAATGGATCCCTTCCCACAAACACAAACATATGTGTTGTTAGCCATCAAGATTTGTGGTGATGAACAAGTCTCAAATGAAGAGAATATACTCTCTAATGAAGCCATGTGATGTGAGGTTCTTGAATCGAGTATCCACCTAACTTAGAATTTGTAGCTGCAACAAGTGCTTGCTCCTTATGTTTGTTCAACTTTGATGAAGAAGAAGATGATGAACCCAAGTTCATGATGAAGATGTTGGAATACAAAAATCTACTGAGAGGGTGGGGGGTGAATAAGTAGATCTACTAAAATTTATCGCTTAGCCTTCTATGTAGATTAATTCATTTTATAATTTTATGTGCAAATTAAGTTTTAACTTGCAGAAACACATACATGCACAAAAAGAATCACACAACACAAAATATATGTGGAAAACCCAAGATGGGAAAAACCACGGTGATAAATGTTGCTAGGATCTACTGTCCTAATCCAGCCTCACAAATAAATGTTCTTTTACAATTTTTAAGGGAACCAAACCTAAGGAGACACCAATCCCCTAGTTTTAGGAGAACCCACTCCAAGGAAGCACCCCACTCTCTAATCTGAGCACCTACCTAGATATTTGATGGCACCTACCAATCAGATTCATAATTCAAGATATTACAATAAATTTGAACACAATTCAATGTTGCAACTTTATTTGCAAGTACACAATTCTTTGTAGCTCAACACTTTTCTTTGCAACTCTCTCTATTCTACACCTTTCTCAATTGTTCACCTTGAATGTTAACACAAATAGAAACCTCTAATTTTTTGTTTAGGTTCTACTCATTTAAAATTAGTGCATTCTCTATTTGTTTCCTAGCTCTCTATTTTTCTCTTTCTATCACACTCTCAACAACATGCGCTTTTCTAAAACTTTGACAATTTTTTGATTGTATTTTTTTTTCTTATCTCCACCAACATGCATGTTTTTCCTCGAGCCTTGCACTACTATCCAACACATATAGAATATTTTGTTAGAGTTTTCCTGCTATCTTCTTCAGGAAGCTACCTGTTCATTGAGCCAAATTCCATTAAATTCAAATTATGGTTCATTGGACTTTACTAAGTATGGAAATCTACAAAACCCTAACCCTATGTAAGAGAGAGGGACCAACCACGTTCAAGGCCCCAGGTCACGGAGGGCCGAGAGCAGAAGGCTTCCCTAATTTACCTTAGCTTAACAAGATGTTGGGGAATGTGGGAGGAGAATGATGAGGACTATAAAGTCCTTCAATCACCCTACAAACCTGAAATGCAAGATGGGGCTAGGTGAGCCATTTTTCGGGTTCAACGCTACACCTTAGGAAGCACGGTCTTGGGATGACAATGCGTCGTGCTAGCATCTCTCAAGTGCACATGTGTCCGTATGACCATAAAACTAAAGAGACAAGGTCTAACCTAGGAAAACAAGATAACGACCCAACTAACTACTACTAAAGGGCCAAAATAATGTGATTAAGTAAACAAAATACTCTCTAATGTGATAGAGTAAAAATGCAAGAGTTAAGGTGGCAAGGATGATCTCACAAAGAAACTAGTTCACTAGCTAGCTCCTTGAAAGCATGTTCACCTACACACAAAGAGGAGGAAAAAAGTTGGGTCATTGTATAGGAGCCTACCTTAGTCAAACCCCCGTTTATGTGTTTCCACCTCCATGGACAACCAAGAAAGTGAGATAAAGAAAATAATGTAATGAAGAACACTAAAGAACTACAAAACAATAAATGTGCTTACTCTACCAAGTAATAAAGGAGAGGAATGAGAATATTACCACCTCCACCAAAAGAACTCAAGGCTAATGGGGGAGAGAATAGGAGTACTCAAGCCTCTGCTGCAATGGTGTGGTCCTAGACTTTCTCTACTGAAGTGATGGAGTGAAGTTGTTGTTGCAATGGAGTGCAAGAGTGCTGCTAGAATGCTTGAGAATGCTAGAAGTAAGTGCAAGAGAGTGAAGAAGATTGCTTGAAGGTATGCCAAAGGAAGTTGTGAAGCCTGTAGGAGGAGGGAATTTGAAGAGGAGATGAAGAAAATGGCCATATTCAGGTCAGTTGGATGAAGAGGGCATTACAACTTGACCTCCAATGAGAAGTGTAACGCCTCTACAGGTTTAGCCGCAAGAATCTACTAGGGACATAAGTGCGTTGTATGAACGTCTATGCACTGTGCGGGCATCCTTGACAAAAATTCCCCAATCAATGCTCAAAATAGGCACCAAGTGGAATGAAAGCAGTGGGCTTCGGTGTAATTAAGCCTTCAAACTTGGTTTTCTAAAGTGGAGAAGACAAAAAAGGAATTTGCATAAAGGGTGCAAATTCACTCTTATACATTTTTCCCCCATTTTAGCGAGCATGAGTACTGGTACTGATGAATGCTTCGCTAAAGTAGATAGAAGAAGAGTAGGGTTAGGAATGTATACCTAAACAGTCAAGGAAGCAGACCACGATTTGATGAATCTAAAGGTGTAGGACAATCAAAGGACTTCATAGCTTCTCAGAACTATGAAGCTAAAGAAAGAAAATGTCTCACAAGCCCATGGACCTAAAAGGAGGCAACCCCCAATATATCTTGCATGAAGGAAGCCCCATGAAGTAAGTGCCTTACAGGCCCGCAAACCTATAAGGAAGGTGTCCCCCAAGAAATCTCACATGGAGGATACCCGGGAAGCGTCTCCTAGGATCTCTCACATGGAGGAAGCTAGGAAAGCATCCTATAGACCTGCAAACCTGTAGGGAAGGTATTCTCTAAGATATCTCACATGAAGAATACCCAAGGAAGCACCCTACAGACCTGCAGACCTGTAGAGAAGGTAACCCCAAAGATCTCTCACATGGAGGAAACACGAAAAAGCACCCTATAGACCCGCAAACTAGCAGGGAAGCCACCCCAAAAGATCTCTCACATGGAGGAGGCTCAAAGGAAGCTCCCTAGAGGCTCTCAGACCTCCAGGGAGGTATTTCCCAAGATCTCATGCATGGAGGAAACCTAAGAAAGCAGATTTTGTAGAGTTGGGAAGTGGCCACATAGGAAAGTAAGCAGATAGTCGCGTAGATCGTCAACAATTGTGGAAGAATTTCAAAGGGGTCCCTTTGGAACCCATCGTGAAGAAGGGGTCCACTCAAGGGACACTCAGTTTGAAAGCAGATGCCTTCTTTCTCAAATCGATCCATCATCAAGGGATCCCTTTGAAAGATGATCACTTCATCAAGGAATTTGAAAGGAAGAATATGCCCCCACATGAAGGGAAGGTCAATGCTATTCCCGCTTCAAAGGAAGGGTTTCAAGTCCTTTCTTTATGAACTCGTGACAAAGGAAACATGTTTTGTTGGGGTTCCACGTTGAGAATGCAATTCTGAAGAAAGATTTGTGAAGATCTTCGAGAAAATATTCATTGGAAAATGAATGCATTTTCTAAAAATTGGAATGTTGGAGTAAAGCATTGTCACACATGAAAGGGACAACTCAAGAAAAGAAGAGAGAAAGGTAAAGAGAAAGAAGACAACATGAACAAACAACACAAGGGGATCTAGTTTAGCGGGGTCAGATCTATCCATGCTCATATAAATAATAGGTAACTGCAGTGTAAGGCAAAAGATCACCAGTCCCCAACCAGATCAGGGAGAATGCACAAGAAATAAAGTAAAAATAAAAAATTGGGTCAACATGGAAGGGAAGCCTAAGTGCCTCCAACGCTTTGCATCATCCCCAATTTATCAAAAATCAAGCAAAAACACGGAAGAATGATGATACAAATAGAAGAAGGTTTACGACACAAAAACTAGGCCTGTATCCAAGCACCTACAAGGGTGACAAGGGTCATCCATGCACCTATAACATGATCATGGGGGAATACATCACAAAAAACACACACACACACACAAGATCAAGAAGGGGCCTCCTCCTAACACTAATTGATGAAGAGTCATCCACTTCCCACTCTAGATCATCTTAGGGGGAAGGACGACGAGCTTGTAGTGGTGGGATGTTAAGAGGAGGAGAATTTGACCCTCCCACAACAAGGGTCAAGGAAGAAGGCCTTGCAAGGTCTTCTTCACCGAGCTCTTGTGGAGCTAGGGTCAATTTTTTTGAGAAGATCATTGATAAGGTCGAAGCTTCATCCACAGAGTTAAACATGCACCCTAGAGGAGCACTATGTTTAAATTCAATGGACGGGGTAGGCTGCACTTGAGATTCACCACTAGGCTTGCTAAAGGACTCGAGAGCAGTGACGAACTCAGGGGAAGCCAAGGCTGGTTCCGTCACTAGGACAGAACAAGTCAGCATGAGACCACCTTGTGAAGAAGGTGGGATCCTATTTCACCTTCACTGCAAGAAGGACCACACTCCACCTTTTGCTTCGTCAGAGGAGATGAACTCCCTACAAACAAGGCTAGAGGTGCGAAGGAAGAGGAGGAAGAATCACAGTGGATACAACCAAGGTATTAATCATATCCACAAGCTTTGGGAAAGGATGGATATCAGAAATGAACATCAACAAAGGTGGCTCCACTGAAGGAGCAATGAACACCTATACCCCCTTGAGGTTAGGTGCATTCGTACTCGCAGTGGAAGCCGAAAGTAGTATGGGACCAGATTGAAGAGAAACAAAAGGAAGGGAAGAGGATGACACTACATGAGGCCTTGAAGTAGGGGTCATCATTTATTCCTCCTTCCTTTGTGAGGTGGATTGCTCAGCCAAAAGAGCCTTTCGCCAGCGCTTGCACTCGCACATAAGGTGGTTTCTATGACTCGCTGAGTTGGAGGCTAGAGACTGCAAAGGAATAGAAGGCTCCTGCTCAACCATGGGAATGTACACTATGGATGCCTCCGGTGGAGGAATGGATTCTTGAATGGGAGCAAGAGAAATGGATTGAGGAGCAGTGGGTGGAGTCGACTCAAGAGCCTCGGTAGCGGGCCTCTTCCCATTCACTGCTTTAGGAGCAGGAGCAGTAGGAGGCCACAGATCAAATTCCCTTCGGGAACCTTTCTTTCTGAAATATAAGTAATACCATGGTCTAGGGTATTCGTTAGGGATATTTGAGATCCTTAGCTTGTGATTGAACCAAGGAGGTATCATTGGACTCACCAGATAGCCGCTGGGCCGACTCATCCAATATTCTTCCCAAGAAAGGGGAGAGGATGAGGAAGTTCGGGGAAAGGAAACCTTCTCTTTTCCTTTATGGGAGGGAGAGGGAGCCTATGTGGAATTATCCTCTATCCTCTGAGAAGGGGGCGTGGTTAGTGCAGACTTCTCCTTCTCCTCTCGAGAGGAGGAGGCAACTGAATGCTGTATCATAGGAAGGGTCAGTTTTGGCTATCTGTTGCCCCCAATTTTATACTTTACAAAATTATTGTAAAGTAGGTCCATTCTTGGAGGAAGCAGATTGACTGGGGTGGGCCAAAAGTGATCCAATGGATATCCACCACGGGATACCAAGGGCTGATATCCAGTGTCATGCACTACATGCACGACACCTTCGTTGGATAATTTTAAACACTTGTGAACAATGGAGGGGATTCCATTCATGGAAGCTAGCCAAGGTATTCCGAGCTTCAATCTGAACATATCCAACTCTGGAATAACATCAAAAACTATGTCAACAAACCTAGGCCCAACTAGGATGGACAAGGTTATTGAGCTATAGGGTTTGAGATACATACCATCATGTGTACGAATGGTAGATTTCATTTCCTCATATTCTTCCCTCTGTAATGTGTTTAATACCAATGTTTCCTTTGTGATGACATTCATATGACTCACGGGGTCTACCAAGACCCCCGTCACAATGTTACCATTGAGGCGAGTGAGAATGTAGAGGGGAGAGGGCTTGTTGTTTAAGGGAAATTCTTGTGATGTGAATGTTATGTCCGATGAACCAGGTGCAAGTAAAGCAGTAGACGTCATTGTGACCATGTTAACATAGGCCTCAGGTTGAGTAACAAAATTAGTAGGATCGATAATCATATTAGCAAAATGTGACAAAAATGGGTCCGTGTATATCTATAATTCACTATTAGCTTTTGCTATTGATTTGTTAGCCTTTTGTTTACTCCTATTGAGACTAATGGTATCGTCCTCGATGTGGTCTTGTATCTCATGACGTAGCCACATACAACATTCGTATAATTTCCATTAACTTGATGGTACTGACAATAAGTGTTCCCATCGTACCAATTAGGGTAAGGCTCCTTAAGAGGCTTAGGACTCGACAAGGTTATGATCTTATCCTTATTAACTTTTGTAAGATAAAAGAATAAGATTCTAATAACTTTATGAAATTTCAATTACATTTGAGGCCGTTGTCATAAAAAATGACTACTACATTCATAACAGCCTTTCCTTTCCTAGAGATTGATATGATGGACTTTCCCTCAGAACGAGAGCGCGAGGAGGATCCCCCGAATTGAACCATCATTTGTTGGTATTCTTGTAAGGCTGCACACAAATGTGTAAAAGAAGGGTACTTCATAAGGGCGAACTTCTCTTGCCAAGGCCTTTGTAAGTTCCCTATGAATACCTTCTGCATGTTAGAATTGGGCAGCTGATACGAGATTTGTGAAAGAAGCGTTTGATAGTGCGTTATGAAATCAATGATTTTTTCGTTATCTCCTTGTTTACATTAGACGAGATATGAGAAGGTCTTTGACTCGATATTAGCTTGAAACTGTCTAAGGAATTGATTTACAAGTTGGTCAAATGAGAAAATAGAATTTTCTAGCAAGGAACACTACCACTCGAGTGCTATATCCTTGAGTGATTGGGGAAATAACTTCACCATTAATGCATCGTGGTGGAAGAAGTCAGTGCACAAGGCGTTAAAAGTAGACACATGTGTCTACAAATCCACTTTACCACCATATTTTTCAAACTTAGGGATCTCCATTCCTTATAGGAAGGGAGTGTTTAGGATCACTACCAACAATGGGCTATGCTGGAAGAAGGGCTGGAAGATAGGCTGGGCAGAAGCTTGGGAAAGAGTCTCTAACTGGCTCTACATCTTACCCATATTCTGAAGGAGGGTATTCATAATAGGGTCATTAGAAGATAGAGGGCCAGAGGAACCTCCTCTAGAACCACTACCGAAGCCTCCTCCAGAACCACCACCAATGTGACCTCTGCCAGAACCACTACATGAGCTATTGCCACTAGTAGGGCCTCCGTTGGAACCACCTCCACTTCTAGAGCCACCACCATGACCTCTGTTGGAACCAGCTCCACCAACACCACCTCCACTACAAAATCCACCACCAATACCAAAGCCTCCACCACTCATCCTACCAAAACCTCCACCACTAGAGGTGACAGGAGGGGTAAAGCTAAAGTCCAAAGGGACCTTGTTTACTTTGATAGTTTTGGGTTTCTCGGAGACAAAATGGATGTTGATAGAAGGGACCACATTAGCCATGTAGATAGATGTGGGAGGCATCAATACTCATAACTATCCTTCATACCATGGTCTAGGGTATTCATTAGGGAGATCCGAGATCTTGAGCTTGGGATTGTACCAAGGAGGTATCATTGGACTCAACAGATAGCCGCCAGGCCGACTCATCCAGTATTCTTCCCAAGAAAGGGGAGAGGACAAAAAAGTTCAGGGAAAGGAAACCTTCTCTTTTCCTTTACGGGAAGGAGAGGGATCTGAAGTGGACTTCTCCTCTCTCCTCTGAGAAGGGGGAGCAGTCGATGCAGACTTCTCCTTCTCCTCTCGAGAGGAGGAGGAGACCGACTGTTGTATCATAGGAAGGGTCAGTTTCAGCTGTCCCTTGCCCCTAGTATTATAATTTACATAATTATTGTAAAGTAGGTCCATTCTTGGAGGAAGCAGACTGATTGGGGTAGGCCAAAAGTGATCCAATGGATATCCATCATGGGATACCAAGGGCTGATATCCAGTGTCATGCACTACAGCACGACACCTTCGTGAGAGAATTTTAAACACTTGTGAACAACGAAGGGGATTCCATTCATGGAAGATAGACAAGGTATGCCTAGCTTCAACCTGAAGAGATTTGACTTTGGAATAACATCAAAAAATGTGTCAACAACCCTAGGCCCAACTAGGACAGACAAGGTTATCTAGCCATAGGGATTGAGACACATACCATCATGCGTATGGATGGTAGATTTTGTTTCCTCATATTCTTCCCTTTGTAATGAGTTTACTACCAATGTTTCCTCCATGATGACATTCACACGACTCGCGGGGTCTACAAAGACCTCCGTCACAATGTTACCATTGAGGCAAGTGAGAATGTAGAGGGGAGAGGGCTTGTTGTTTAAGGGAAAGTCTTGTGATGTGAATGTTATGTTCGACGAACCGGGTGTAGGTAGAGTAGTAGACATCATTGTGAACATGTTAACATAGGCCTCAGGTTGAGTAACAAAATTAGTAGGATCGATAATCATGTTAGCAAAATGTGACATAAATGGGTCCGTGTATATCTATAATTCACTATTAGCTTTTTCCATTGATTTTTTAGCCTTTTGTTTACTCCCATCGAGATGAATGGTATCATCCTCGATGCGGTCATGTATCTCATGACATAGCCGCATACAACGTTCGGTATCATGTCCATTAACTCGATGGTACTAAAAAGAAGTGTTCCCATCATACCAATTATGGTAAAGCTCCTTAAGAGGCTTATGACTCAGCAAGGTTACGATCTTATCCTTCAACAACTTCTGTAAGATAGAAGAATAAGATTCTAATAACTTTATGAAATTTCAGTTACGTTTAAGGCCGTTTTCATAAAAAACAACTACTACATTCATAACGACCTTTCCTTTCCTTGAGATTTATACGATGGAATTTCCCTCAGAATGGGAGCACGAGGAGGATCCCCCGAATCGAACCATCATTTGTTGGTATTCTCGTAAGGCTGCACACAAATGCGCGAAAGAAGGGTACTTCATAAGGGCGAAGTTCTCTTGCCAAGGACTTTGTAAGTTCCTTATGAATACCTTCTGCATGTCAGAATTGGGCAGCTAATACAATATTTGTGAAAGAAGTGCTTGATAGTGCGCTATGAAATCAATGATTTTTTTGTTATCTCCTTGTTTACATCTGACGAGATCTGAGAATGTCATCTTCGACTCAATATTAGCTTGAAATTGTCTAAGGAATTGATTTACAAGTTGGTCAAATGATAAAATAGAATTGTTAGGAAAGGAACACTACCACTCAAGTGCTGTATCCTTGAGTGATCAAGGAAACAACTTCACCATTAATGCATTGTGGTGGAAGAAGTTAGTGCACAAGGCATTAAAAGTAGACACATGTGTTTGTAGATCTCCTTTATCGCCATATTTTTCAAACTTAGGATCTCCATTCCTTATAGGAAGAGAGTGTTCAGGATCACAACCAATAATGGGCTGTGCCGGAAGAAGGGCTAGAAGATAGGTTGGGCAAAAGCTTGGGAAAGAGTCACTAACTAGCTTTGCATCTTACCCATATTTTGAAGGAGGGTATTCATAATAGGGTCATTAGAAGATAGAGGGCTAGAGGAACCTCCTCCAGAACCACTGCCGTAGCCTCCTCCAGAACCACCACTAGTGTGAACTCTTCCAAAACCACTTCCTTAGCTACCACCATGACCTCCGTCAGAACCAGCTCCACCAACACCACCTCCGCTACCAAATTTTTTGGAAAATATGCCTCAATCTCTCAGGCTGAAACCTTTGAGAAAGCATGGTCGTTGTGACATTCAAGTTGTCTGGCTGACTAGAAGTTGTAACCTTGTGTTTTTCTCATGTCGCCAAGACAATGCTTTTGTCTTGCCGACTAGTGATGTCGTTGTGACTTGCGGCCTTCATTGTAACCTTCTACCGAGTGGAGACCTCTGGCCGACAGTTGGTGGCTATTAGATATCGGTGTGACTCTGGGCGACAAGCAGTGTCGGGAAGAGTCTTGGATAGTCGGTATGTCTCATACCGACTCGGGAAGTCTGGCCGATAGATATACACATGTGGTCATCGGTGTAACTCAAGGGTTTCGATAAGATGTCTTTGCGAGTATGAAAGGTCACGCCAATGGGAGATGTCACATAGTCTTCGCGGTGACAAAAGACTTCGCTGGGAAGTCTTAGCAAAAGTCATAAGTCACACCGACAAAAGTCTTTGGGTTAACTTTGGGCGCTCAGAGAAACGTCTTGGTGAAGGGCTTAAGTCTTGTCGACTCAGTAAGACATGATGGAGCTCGATGAAATGTCACGGCGATAGAGATGACTCTTGGTGAACAGTTGTTTCGGGATAACATGGAAGCCTCGGTAAGGTGTCTCGCCGAAGGTTGATTCTCTCACCAACAGTGGAACACATCGATATGACTTAAAGGCTTCGGTATGAAGTCTTGGCGAAAGTAGTAAGTCTGGCTGACAAGTTTGAATCGGGGTGACTTGGAACCTGCGGGGTGATGTCTTGGCAAAGAGCAATTGTCTTGCCGATGGAATCCTGGCTTCAGTGTAACTCTTGGTGACTGTTGTTCGGAGTTTGGTATAACATGAAGCTCGGTGTGAGGTCTTGGCGAAAGACGATAGTCTTTCCAATGAGAAATTTCACGTCTATGTGACTTGAAGACCTTGGTGAAACCTCTTGGCGACAGTTGAATGTCTTGGCGATAGCGTTGGCGGATGAGTTCAACTGGAGGTCGGTAAGAGGTCTCGCCGATCATGTCGATAGGGTGACTCTTGCTGATAGATGGATGCCGATAAGAATACAATGGGTTTCAGCATGACTTGAAGACTCGATATGATCTCTCAGCGAATGACTAAAGTCTTGGCGACTAAGGAACACTTCGGAATGAATTATGAGCTTGGTGTGATGTCTCATCAAATGGCGATTGTCTCGGTGATGAGAATGCTGAAATCGGTATGACTTGTGGATATCGGTAGAACCTCTTGCCGATGGAGATGACTCTTGGCGACATGTAATCGGGTCTTGTGGCATTGGGGAGACACTTCTAGTGTCTCACCGACATGCAACACAAGTTAATCGTTGTTGACCGAGTGAAGATTGTCCGATGTGGTGAGATATGGACAAATCAGAGAAAGCATAATGTGAATCATTTTCTGAGCTGGATGATTTGACAGTTGTGATCTGACAATTAGAACCAAAACTGTTTCATAGAGCTGAAGCTGAAGTGAAGGAAAAACAGAAGAGCGAACAGATGTGAAGGTCAAGTGGTTGGCTGGAAGGTCGAAGCCATGAGGCCGTAACAGGTTACTCGAAGAGTTGATGAGATGTTAAGGCTGAGTGTAGCTGGCTGTAAGGCCGAGGCCATGAGGCTGAAATAGAGGAAGTGAGAGGCAGGGTGATGTTGCCGAATTCTCTCCTGATCAAGGATTGAATGCCATGGTTGATCTCTTGTGTTGATCAGTACTGTATACTGTGTGAGAGTATTGCAACAGTACAAAGATTGTTTGGTTTGAGAGGTTGATCAGGAAATGTACAGAGGGAGAGCTGATTACCAGATAGTATCCAAAATGAACAAGATGTAAACTCTAAAAAGGCTTAGAGCCTGGATTTGTATTGTAACCATTATGTTGCTGAATAATACAATGGCTCGATCTTTGGAGTGTGGGGTTTTTTATCCAAAAGGATTTTCCCCACGTAAATCTTTGTGTTCTGATTTTCTGTTTCATCTTTCATGTCTGTTGGTTCGTGTAGTAGAATATGTGAATGCTTGCTGTTGAATTTACATGTGTTTCTCTTAGATGGATCAATGTAGGAAATAAACTGTGTATGTTCCGCATTTGGACATAGTTGTTCGTGTCTTTGAGGCAACCTAATGAAAATGAAAGTTACTGAAGGTACTACTGCATGAAGTTTTCATAATATACGCTCCTAGATTTCCTTACAAAATCCACTACCACTACCAAAGCTTCCACCACTCATCCCGCCAAAACCTCCACCACTAGAGGTAATAGGAGGGGTAAATCTAAAGCCCAAAGGGACCTTGTTTACTTTGATAGTTTCGGGTTTCTCGGAGACAAAACAGATGCTGATAGAAGGGACCACATTAGCCATGTAGACAGATGTGGGAGGCATCGATACTCCTAATTGTCCTTCATAATCCTTAAAAGTGGCTCCTTGCATAATGCTAGGAGCGTTTGAAGGAGCACATGATTCTGTCAGACTAGTAAGACTAGCCAAGAGTTCCAAGCCTGTTCGATCTTTTCCAATCATGTATTTTAGTTCACTATTGATCCGAGCTACCCTAGCCATCTTCGAGTTTCTTTCTAAATGATTTTTCAAAGAATCCAACCCTTTGCTAAGGGCAGAGACATATTCTAAAAGGATTTTAATAGCCTCATACTCATCCATCGATGGCGGTGTAGGAGACACAGGAGTGGGGACGTGCTTGGTCTTGTCAGAGAATCCTAATTCACCCCTTGACAACTGCTCCTGCTCGGCCACACTAATGGCAGAACCAGAGAAAATTCCTATAGAGAAACCGGTAGAGAGCTTCATCCTTTCCATTGGAAGGTGTCGTATGCTTCTCTTGATGATATACCCAGAAGTTGTGGACTAGGTTGTGATGCTTATAAACCTTCATGACACTCAGGAATACAACAGTCATGGAGTATACATGCGAGGTTTCAACACCAACGGATGAACATATGTTCGTTCACGTCAGGTTTAAAAAAATGTAAGAGAGGGGGACCAACCACGTTCAAGGCCCCAGGTCATAGAGGGCCAAGAGTAGAAGGCTTCCCTAACTTACCTCAGCTTAACAAGATGTTGGGGAATGTGGGACGAGAATGATGAGGACTATAAAGTCCTTCAATCACCCTATAGACCCAAAATGCAAGATGGGGTTAGGTGAGCCAATTTTCAGGTTCAATGCTATGCCTCAGGAAGCTCTCTGCCCGAGGATGAAAGCATAGGGTGCTGGCGTCTCTCAAGTGCGCATGAATCTATATGACTAGACAACTAAAGAGACAAGGTCAAACCTAGGAAAACAAGCTAACAACCCAACTAACTACTACTAAAGGGCCAAAATAATGTGATTAAGTAAACAAAATACTCTCTAATGTGATAGAGTAAAAATGCAAGAGTTAAGGTGACAAGGATGATCTCACAAAGAAACTTGTTCACCAGCTAGCTCCTTGAAAGCACACTCACCTACAAACAAAGAGGAGGAAAAATGTTGGGTGGCTGTATAGAGGCCTGCCTCACTCATACCCTCGTTTAGGTGTTTCCACCTCCATGGACAACCAAGAAAGTGGGATAAATAAAATACATAATGAAGAACACTAAAGCACTACAAAACAGTAAATGCGCTTACTCTACCAAGTAATAGAGGAGAGGAGTGGGAAGCTTACCACCTCCACCAAAAGTACCCAAGGCTGATGGGGGAGAGAATGAGAGTACTCAAGCCTCTATTGCAATGGTGTGGTTGTAGACTTGCTCTACTGAAGTGATGGAGTGAAGTTGTTGCTACAATGGAGTGTAAGAGTGTTGCTAGAATGCTTGAGAATTCTAGAAGTGCAAGAGTGAAGAAGATTGCTTGAAGGTATGCCAAAGGATGTTGTGAAGCCTATAGGAGGAGGGAATTTGAAGAGGAGATGAAGAAAATGACCATATTCAAGTCATTCAGCCAAAGAGGGCATTACAACTTGACCTCTAATGAGAAGTGTAATGCCTCTGTGGGTTCAGCCGTAGGAATCTGCCAAGGACATAAGCATGCCTGTGAATGTCTACGTGCCACGCGGGCTTCCTCGAAAAAAATTCCCCCACCAACACTCAAAATAGGAACCAAGTGGAATGAAAGCAGTGGTCTTAGGTGTAATTCAGCCTTCAAACTTGGTTTTCTAAAGTGGAGAAGGAAAAAAGGGGAATTTGCACAAAGGGTGCAAATTCACTCTTATACACCTTGATATGCATTAAATGCATTTCCTTATTTTATTGATCTGATTCTAATCTCTGTTGCCTTGGAAATCTATGCTGCCACCTTGAAAAATCAAATCTTCAATGAACTAGTCTTAGAAGTAGGTAGATCATTTAATTTCATCCTCTGTGTCGGTTACTAGTCGAAACCCACGTTCATACAAGATCATATGGGCCTAGCCATTGAGAAACTTCATCTTTGAATCTGGGTCATCAATATCCTATCTTCATTCCATGATCCATTGTCTCTCTTTCCATCTTGACAACTTTAAAACATCACCGTTTGATGAAATTATTTTAAAATGAGACCGTTGATCTTATCTCATCACATATCGCTACTTCAATAAAGACTTCATTCTTCATATGCGTGATGTGAAGAGGTGCAGTGATATCCATCACATTCGCTTGATGATCTCGGTCAGTAAACTTCCATTGCATTCACTTAGTGCATCACTACTTCATATAAGCCTTCAAATTCCATTTCAACGATGTGAATGAATAGAGCGATCACTGTCGGATCGCCTTCACTCAATCTCCACTATTGAAAACCCACCGCATCCTTCTAATGCATCACTAAAATCCTTCCTTCATTTTGCTTCACAACAATAATGTGAAGTAATGAAGCAATGGAATCACATGTCACCTCCTGTCTTTAGCTGATGCCACTTTCCACTAACCGAGCCTGCGTTTAATTGGTCCCACATTACATGTGTCTTTAGCCCACTATATCGCAAGCCAAAGAATCAGGCCTCAGGCCCACTGAATATAGTCAGCGGGTTGGCAGGCTAACACCATTTTTCATCTTCTTCAACACCATATAATTTACAACATTGATGTGAATTTTCATATCGAGTAGTCAACCATCACCATCTGTCTGCACATGTCATCAACCACTACCATTGCTTCATACTTTGTCTGGTCCCACCTAACACATGTCACTAGCCCACTATCCCGCAAGGCTAGATGGGGACCCACCTTACATGCCATGGGATGGTGGGCTTCATTCGATTTAGCAAGGTTGATCATTGTCATTGATCAACCTCCATCACATATATCACCGATGCACTTTGTTAGTGAACATACAAGTTGCAATGTGAAGGATTAAGGCGATAGCCTTTCAATCTTCAACATTCAATGCACACCATTGGATATTCATCATGGGCACACCACACATTGCAATTAAGGCTTTGGTCACAAGAATGCAAAGAATGATGTGAAGGGTTTGTGCGATGTACATGTCATCGACAAAGTAGGTAACCACTAGGACAAGGGGCCAATCATCAAATGATTTTAAAGACATAAGTTGTAACTTATGTGAACTGTGACAACCGATTACCATTCGACACAAAAATATAAACTCTATTTATCCGCAATGATTGCAAACCTTGGGGTTTATTTGCAAACCCTAATTATTTTTGAGAGCACAAATAATTCATTCCTGAGCATGGCATACAACTTCTGGTCCAGAAAAACATATCTCTAAGAAGCTCTCAAAAAACCCATGTTGAATCTGGCCATAGATTTCTCTTTAGACACTTGGAAACAACTTTTGCAAACTAATGACAACATTTCATGTCAACATTGCAACTTTTTGAGCAACTTTGCAATAACTGAAAAACATGCTCCTTACTCCATCAACTTGCACCAATTCTTCCAGAACCACATCCACTACATCTCTGATCTCTCCTTTGAGGTCAATGACACTTTTGAAATCAATGACAACTAACTTGCCAATAATTCTCATTGATTTGATGCTTCTTAAGAAGACGCTTCAACTCATCAATTTGTTTTGAATAACATTGATGGTCACCATACCCTAATTTCTTGCAATATGCACATGCAAACTTCTCCTTCTTAGATGATTCCCCTTTAGAGGGAGAGGATTATAATTCTTTATGTGGCTTTCTCTTTTTATTATTTTTCTTCTTATCAAGATTCCTTGATTCTTTCTATACCTTAGACTCACTAGCAACCAATTCTTGTGACTTGGAAGACTTGATTAGACCCATGTTCATTTACTTAGCTTCCTCTTAGATTAGGAGATTTGCAAAGTCATCAAACTTAGGATCAACATATATGATGCTCCCATAGAAAGTTGATGGGTATGAAATTCAGAAAAAAACACTAAATACTTAAGACCAAGCTTGGATAACACATTCAAAATAACTTGTAAATTCTCCTTATCAATATTACAATCTTTCAACTGTGTTCTTAATAGCTTAACTTTGGAGATGTAGTTTTGGATGAGGTCAAAAATTTTAGAATCAAGATTCATCATATCATTATCAATCAGATATCCCCTAATCTTATCTATTTTTCCATGATACTATTTTTCAAAAGCCTCCCAAGCCTCTTTAGGTGTTTTGCATTATTCAACACAAAATTGTAAATCAAATGAGACTAATGAACATATGCATCCAAGTGTTTTATCACGATCAAGCTCCCATTTTTCCAATTCCTTAGAATCAATAGGTTGAGGAATGGTTTCCTTTAGATAGCCTATTAGACCTTTCATCATGAGATAATTCCATATTGATTTTCTCCATGTAGCATAATTATGTAGAGTTAGGAGTTCAATTTGAGATCTCCCCATTGCAAGAACACAAACCAAGCAAAAGAAAGCAATCAACCACTGCAAGATCACCCCCCAAATTCACTCAATCAATAAAACCCTCAAGAAAATATGATTTGTGGCACTTTATACTTAGTGTAGTTACAAGTGCCACTTGCCAAAAATAGCGAAGTAGACTTGATCTTAGTGCATACAAATTTCCAAATTTGGCCACAAGATCAAAGTAAAATTTTTACAAAGAATGAGATTAATCTGATCACACCATTGGAAAGTACACAAAAATTATGCACTTAAAAAAAACACCCAAAAATGTTATCATAGGAGCAAGAATGGAGGCTTGAAAGTTCTAAAAATGTGAACTACTCAACAACACCGGTGAGAATATGAAATTTAGGGAAAAACTAGGCACCAAAAAAAAAAAAAGATTACACCACTACGTAGAGCACAAAATTCTACCCCAAATAAAAAAAATTGCTCAAGAAAAGGAGGTTGTATGAGCAAGTTATGGGTGTTTGAAGTTTTCCTGCAAAATGAAAAATTTCATTGGAGAGGGAAGCAAAATTTTTAGGCATTGTTGACATCACAATGACATGTTGCTAATGTCAGATAATCAGGCTATTAAATTTTATGGTTTGGAGCACATCAAATGGAATATTCCTCACTTAATGAAATATGCTTATGGAATATTCTTCAAACGATACTGGCAGAATCTTTGAGTGATGGGCTAGAATATTCTTTCCTTGACTAATGAATCTTTGATTGACAAAATCTTTAGATTCCCTTGGCATATTCCTTAATCAGGCACCGGTTTTATCTTGCTGGTTTTTTGATTTTCGCCAGTTATTTAGACTGTTACCTAATTTTTTTAAAGATGATGACAAAGGTGGGTCCACCGGGGCCCATGTGGTAGGCTTTAGGGCACACCATGTGGCACTTTCTACTTGGGAAGAGTCAATGGAACTCTATAGTACCACAAACCTGTACTCAAAGTACCAGATAATAATATATATATATATATATATATATATATATATATATATATATATATATATATATATATATATATATATATATTTTGATTTTCAACAAAAAATTTCCCAAAAAAGAACTTTATGAAATATAGAAATTTTCTTATTAAAAATTTGAACAATTATTTTTACGAAAAACTAATTGTTTTTCTATCGACAACTGTATCTCCAATTATGATGTGATTGCATGGTCACATAAATGACCAAATTGAGAAATTTCTTTCCTCAAGCTCTAGGTGAAGTGCTTGGTTTTTCTCAGTTTGACAATCGATCTTAGGGTTTTTAGCCCTTCTAGACGTGATGGTAGGGTTGGTTTTGATCCAAAGTGATCCAAAATTGCAGCTACCTTTTGGATCTAGCAACTACACTTCAACTTCAAACGCTCATAGATCTGGCCTCATATGTCTGATTTGGACGAAACAAAAGGTAAAAATGACTTTCTCGAACCTCCTGAACTCAATGGTGAGCTTATATTTGCACCAAAAAGCTTTAATTTGAACTCGAAATATAAATGCACAAAGAGGAAACCCCCAAATTCAGTATTTCTTTCAAGATTTTCTGATTCTCTAGATTGTCATTTGATGCTCTAAGAAGAGCATACTCAAATTTTTAAGATCCACCAAGATTTTCAATGTATATCTCTCAATAAATACTAATAAGAAGCAATCCCATATAAGCTCTGATACCATGTAAGAGCTGGTATAGAATAACTCTACAACATGCAAGATTTGGTTGAAGATTATAGCCACCCAAGATCTAGGCACTTCATGAAAGCATAAGAGAGATCAATGTACAATGTTTAAGATTGTGCAATGGAATTTGATTATCCAAGAAAATGTTATATCAATATAAATATGAGACCGCTTGGTTATATCTAGCCAAGGTGAGACAAAGGATTAAACAAGAATATGACAAGTGTCTTAATCCTGTGACATGTGACAACTTATCACTACTACCTAGGACACATGTGTTATTAGTCAAAAGATACTATAAGATCTAATGACAACTAACACCTTCTAGAAAGATTCCCTCCTAGGACCTAACTAAACTTAACATGTAACTAAGTCCCCTATTTCCCCTAGTAATGAATTAACTAGGTACAAGACTTTATTTACACCAATAGAAGCATTATTATCCTTCTCAACAGAAAGAAAATCTTCTTTCTTAGTAGAGGAGAATGGTGTTTTTGGAAGATTTAGGTGGATAGGATTGACTTTATACTCCTCGATATAGGATTTAGTAAAGTTCAAGGATCCCCAATTCTCACCAAGACATTCATTTGATTCAAAAGAAGAAGTAGAAAGGGTAGACTTAAGACTCTTTGCTTCGTGACGATCTTCCTCAGGGATATCCGTCTCAAGAGTAGCCTTTGTGACATGAACTCTTGGAGTAGATGTCAACACATTAGAAGATAACGAAGGGAAATTTTTTAAGAGTAGGAGCAATCGAGGCTTGATCAACAACTGTCATTTCACATAAGTGTATAACATTAGGGCCAGTCTTGATTCTGATTACCTCATTATTAGTAAAAAAATTCATAGAATGATGCAAGGTAGAAGTAACTAATCCCAAAGCATGAATCTAGGGTCTTCCCAAGAGAATATTGTATGGTAATGGTCTTGGCATAACATTTACTAGGGTGGGCACAGTAACGGGTCCCAACCTCAAAGGCAAGATTATCGTGCCTAAGGTTTGTTGATTGGCATTACCAAATCCACAAATATACAAAGAAGAAGCAACAAGAGTTCAGATGAATCAATTTTAATCTCAGGTAACAAATCGATGCTAGATATGTTGAGTTCCAAACTGGTATCAACGAGATCACGTCTAATGCCAATATTGTTAATGTTAACTATTATCATTAGAGGATCCACTTGCTTCTATACTTATGGAAGCGAGAGTTCATGTGGATGGAACGTAATATTCAACAAGTCCACACGAATATGATCTATCAATGCATTAACATCTATCAACCTAGTGGAAGAAGGGAAGAGGATATTTTGCAAGGATTCTTGAAGTGCATACCTCAGTAAATCAGAGCATTCTGAAGCAAATTCCAAAGTGAGATCTTGGCAGGAGTAATGCATAGTTACTCAACAAGATCATACTCACTAGGTGGCTTAGCTACAGGTTTAGGTGCTTGAGGAAGGTTTGGTTGAGAAGGTGGTGGAGAATTTGGTTGATAAAGATTTTGTTGTTTCCTTCTAGTATTTTAATTATAGGCTACCACTCTCTAAGAGGGAGCCTTAGGTTGCATACAATCTCATGTAAAGGTTTGACGTGTCACTTGTGATAGGAACCCCACAAATAGAATGGATTCTTTTAGGAGATGGGCCAGTCAGAGTCACATAAATGACTAGTCTCTTAGGCTTTTGAGGGGTGGTAGAGACTACAACCGCATTCATGGAATCTTCGACTTGCGAAGAAGAAGGTTTTGATGAAGAAATTTGTTTAACAAATTTTTGGGTAGAAGGAGATGTTTCTAAGAAATCATCTATAGCATCATCCAACATATCAAAATCTTGTATAAAAAAAGCATTATCAAAAAGCATTAAAAATTTGAAGAAAGAGACTTGACATGATTTCATTCACGTTGGGTTCACCAAAATGTAAAGGAGGGGATTTTCTACCCTTGAGACTCGAGGAAAAGGGAGTCTTCAAGGAGAAAATAGCCCTTTCTTCTATCAAGGAATAAAGCTTAGGTGACAAGATAAAGAATAGAGAAATATTTGCACAATTTAATTAAATGGAAACTATACTACTAATAGCAAGCATATGAAAATTACTTAATTATAAAGATATACAATAGAATCAAAATCTATAGTATATCGAAATGGAATTAGCAGAGAGTACAAATTTTACCCCTAAGAGGACTAAGCCTCGACCATGGATGACAACGCACCGTGGGGACGTCTATGCCTCACATTGTTGTCTCTGATAAAACAAAGAATAAAGACCTTAAATCTGCAACATCTAACTTTCCAAATTTGTACATCTGCACAAAAAACAAAACTAAAAAATGTTGGGAGCTGTTTCGGGGCTTGCCTCAGTCAAACCCTTGTTTTGGTGTTTCCACTTCCATGGACAACCAAATAGATAGTGATAGACAAAAATACATGATATATAAAGACTTTTGATAAAAAGAAACCCATAATGGAGGAGAACCCCTACCATGAATATAATGGACGTGTAATAGAAACAATCCCCAAAAAGGAGGAAAACCCCTATTACGAATATAAAGATGTTACCAAATCTAGACAATAAATTGAATAGACAAGACAAAGAGACAAGAGAGCGTTACCAACATGTGGCACCTCTTTTGGCTTGATAAACGTGATAAGCTTGCATGCAAGAGAGCCTTGACTGTTGCTTGAGAGAAATACGTTAGAGCTTCAGTATGGAAGCGAGAGAGAGAAAGGAAGAACGAAGAAGAAATAATAGAATGAGAGAGAGAACGTAAGAATGAATGACAATGAGAGTGAAAAATGGAGTTTTCTGAGGCTGCATGGGTGGGAAGAGCTGTTACATCTATGTTTCTACTACAATGACACATGCCATAAGCAAAGGATGTGAAAAATTCTTATTTGAATCTCAAAAAGTTTGGGGATGTCCAAGCGTTGTGCAAATGTCCTACTCAAAAATTTACAAGAATGAGGTATTCTAGGTTGCTAGTGCGTCATCATTGGACCGCCTATGAAGTTGGAATTATGAAATTATGAATTATAAACTTTTGTATATTAATGCAGTGGGCTAGATGCACAAGTGTGAAATTGCCACAAGGTGCAATTTTACTACACTACACTCTATAATTTGCTTATTTTTGTTCTTCATATTTTGATGTTTTTTCTTTTTTGCCTTGTCGTGAATTTGTTGTATGATTTGATTCCACCTATCTTTTTTGTGTGAATATAGTGCAATATAATCTATTATATAGCTAATATATAAAAAACTTGTTTAGGAAAAATAATTGATATCTATATCTCTATACATGCATTGGATGAAGGGTTATAATCAATCACATCTTTACAAAATATTTGTGTAATTATTAAGTGCAAATCCTTAGATTCATCATAATCCTGTAATTTTTTTTTCATTCCCGTTAGGTTTCCTTTAGCTTTTCTTACTCTGGTAATCAAGATCTGTATTGTAGCATTATGTGCTTGTAATACTATTTGTCATCCCAACTAGGGAATTTTCAAACCTTCTATAGTATCCCTCCTCATGTGATTTAACATGGCCTCCTCCTTGGTTCTCTCAATCCTCTTTCTATACCTTGAATATTTTTTAATCTCATCTCTTCTTCAATGCTCATCTCGATTGCCATCTTAATTTGCTAAATATATCTCTTTGTTTCCTACTTCTTCCTTTGACCATGGGTGTTTTTGATTTGGTATTCCATTAGTTCTTTTTATCAATCCCTAATGGCTCAAACTAGACCCACCTCAGTGGTTGCATCTCTTGAAGATCCTTTTGCAAGATACCCCCTTTCTATTTTTCATTTCTTAGGTGCTTAACCCCCTAGATTGTGAGGCTTGAACTTGGAGTGTTCTATTATAAACCAATAAATTAGGTTCTTTCCTAACTATCCTTCCCTATTCAATCTGTTACCATTGGAAATGATTTATTCATTGATCTGATCTTCCTTAACCACTTTACTAAGGTCCAAACAATCAAACCAAGTGTTAGCAAGAACAGGGCATAAATTGAGGATTTGAGTCCAAGTTTCTTGAAATTTTTATTTATACCCCAAATTGAGGGATAAAAGGAAGTTCAAGACTTATGTGATAGAAAAGAACATACAAAATTAGATATATTTATACACCCACACACACTACATATCATAACACATTATACCTTCATTAGATGAACATGCAGAATATCATATTCACACGCACACACGCACGCCCACACACACACGCATTCTCTTTTTTTTAACTTATACATCAGTCCATCTCTTAATTTTTTTTCTGTTCTCTCTTATATTTACTAGATATGATTTTTTTCCTCCTTCTATCTTACATTCTATGTCCTACTTATATCTAAATACATTTCTATAAAAAAAATTATATTTCTTCTACTCTTCGTACACGTCTCTTTCACTTATACATCGGTCCTCCTCTTAATCTTTTTTCTATTCTCTTATATTTACTAGATATGATCTTTTTTCCTTCTTCTATCTTACATTCTATGCCCTACTTATATCTAAATACATTTCTATAAAATAATTTATCTTTCTTCTACTCTTGGTAGACGTCTCTTTCACTTATACATCAGTCCTCCTCTTATTCTTTTTTCTATTCTCTCATATTTACTAGATATGATCTATTTTCCCCCTCCTATCTTACATTCTATGTCCTGCTTATATCTAAATATATTTCTATAAAAGAATTTATCTTTCTTCTACTCTTCGTAGACGTCTCTGTCCTACCAACAACAACCATATGGTTAACAAAGTGAATGTCAGCTAAATTTGTGACGATGATAGGATGCAATTCAAGTGGTATAATAAATCTCATCAATAATTAAACTCTGAAATGGACTCTGCTTCTCTGATATGCCAGTAAATTTACGTAAACTAACAAAATAATTCTCCACTCTTTATGCAAGAATTCATGGAAGACATTGCCAAGTGATATTGACCCGAGGAAAACATGGATATCCATCACTTCAAATCATAAGTGACATGACAAAAAAAACAGTACCAAGTGAAGTGATAGCACTCTCCCCCTCAATAGTCTTCTCTAAACAGTGGCCATCGCATTTAAAATCTATTAATTTCAATCAAAGAAAAGTCCATATACCCACCCTTTTGTTCCATTGCACATTGGACAAAATCCATAACCCTAAATCAACTTCAAGTGGATGGCCACAAGTTATGAGAGAGGAGATGGGTCCATCACCCATTTCAACCGACCGTGCCTATCGCTCCAAATGTTCTCCTATTTGCAGTTAAGCCAAAAATGGAGACGGGAGGATATTGACAATGAGAATTGAAAGAAAATGAAATCTTTTTTTTTTGGCTTTAAGAAAATTTACTGTCAATAATTCATCATCAACAATTTACCTTCCAACAATTCATGGTCATGAAAAAATCACCACTAGCAATTCATCGTCGTGAAAAATTCACCACCAGCAATTCATCGCATATGCAATTATTGCTGGCGGTGAATTTTCCATGGTGATGAATTGCTGGTGGTGAATTTTCCTAAAGATAAATTGCTCATGACGATAAATTGTTAGAAGTCAAATGATGAATTTATCTGAAACCCATTTTTTAAAATCTATAACAAGAAGGTTTTACATTTATCATTGATTTCACAGAAGAGATCCAAGATAAAAATAATATAACATTATAGATAGAAGATCTAGCATGCATAAGTAACATCAACATTAAAAATGAGGCAGAGCCAACGATAGCCAGCTTGACTATGCCATTAACAAACAAGATTTGGACGTGATGTTCTGAATGCACCTTCACCATGATGTCACCTATTGTGAAGTAAGGTCATCAATGATCAAACCTGTCTTCTAGTGTGAATGAGCCTTCACTGGGAAGGCATGAAGGTATGATATGTTTCTCAGTCCAGATCATGATAATGGACTATTTCAGTCTATATACAAAGTATATGGTTTTTATCATTTTTGGATGTTTATTAAGATTTGATTTTGTAGGTCCCATTTGATATTAAGATTTCGCTTCATAGGTCCCATTTTATTATATGGGTTTTTGTTGAAAGAATTGTCTAAAGAAAAATATAGATATGAGTGCTCCAGTCCACATCTTCGAAAGCAAGATGGCATTTTACTATATACCTTGACGTAGTGTCTATTCAGACATCAGAATGTGCATTTAACTGTATTTATTAATTAATTAAAAATCAGAATACAACGTGTTTTGATTATCAATTAATTAATAAATATGATCAAATGTACATCCTGTATCTGAATAAACGTCGCATATCTTGATGTCTTAATAGGAAGAGATCATACCTTATACACTTGCATTTAATAAGGTGATTTACAGAGATATTAGTGCCCCTTAAGCTACAATAATACTTTTCTATATTGAATTAAGTAAAACATTTACAAGAAATGGTAGCAAACACAAGGCCAAGCAACAAAATTTATGATCCATTCAAAAAGCAGTGTAAAGAATAGCCCCGAGCAAGGCAGCAAAGAGAACAGTACTACATAAATGATTGGCAACAGTAATACGTTTGGCATTCAAATGATAACCAGGAATTTTAACAGTAGTACAAAGAAAGTACAACAATAGTACATTCGACATGCTGGAAACTGAATTTATGATATTGTGAAAATACAATGATACTTGCTTGTTGCTCCTCCCTCGATGGTATTAGTTACGTGTGTTTATTTTAAAAGCAACGTCTTTCTCCAAGTTTGGACAAGAATAATTCCTTTTTTTGCACGGAATAGGTAACCGGGCGTTTGTTACATTTAGATTTTTAATTCTCTGAAGTCTTCTTGTTCCCCATGAGAGTGCAATCCAACTTTTTTTTCTCTCATTTTTCTTGAGTTTTGGCTTAGGAAAATGCTTTGCTTGTGTATATATTATCACTTTCTTTGGCATACGACATCTTTTCCATGGTTGTATCATATAAACCAACAAAGACAATCACTTGCCTTTCAATTAGTAGAATTGATTTTCTAGTATGGTATCATTGTTATCTTTTGTGACTTGTGGTTTCATTGAGAACATCGGTAGAGTACTGTATGTATGTCTATATGACCATTTCTTATTCCTTGATCATTTGGCAATGTGGTATGTCATTTCAACTCAAAGCTCGATTTACATGTTTGGGGTAATTTTTAAGACTTTGAGTCAAAGTTGAATCATTAGAGGAGATTTATTGGTTCCAAGAGAGGTCATGTTTAGGATTACACCAATTTTGGAATCATAATTCACATCTAGGATAACGAAGAATCTTCTACACAAAGGATGAGCTATAAAAAGAGTTCTAAATTCATTTGTGAAAGGCAACAAAGGGCAATCCTAATTCACATCTAGGATAACGAAGAATCTTCTACACAAAGGATGAGCTATAAAAAGAGGTCTAAATTCATTTGTGAAAGGCAACAAACAGCAAGAAGAGCTCCAAGGACCAAAATATGTTCAAATAGTCTAGAGTAGAGTGAGAATATCAAAAGTAGCCCACAAAGCTAATATTCATGACCTCACTACAATGAATGTATTGATATTGTATTGTAATCAAATGATTGAGGCTTAGCATGCTGTAAGCCCATTGTAGCAAAGGTTAATGATATACTTTTGATTAAATATTTTATACATCGTTGAATCAAGTTGATTGTCATAATAGTGTATGAGATTACTGAATATGACCTATGGTCCAATATTTTCTTGTAAATGTTGGAGAAATTGACTTATTAGTTGCTTTAATGTAAAAATAAAATTATGTGGAGATAATACACCTAGAGATTATTAGCTTTTCATTGCTCTCATCACCTTCTTACATAAGAGGAAGGAGCCTCAAGAATTTCTTAACCTTTGGATCATTGATCTCTTATGGCAAGATAATAGCTTGCTTGATATGATATGATTACAAATGTACAAGAGCCTTACTTAAATAGACAAGGTGAGAGATAGGATTAGACAAGATTATGACATGTGTCTTAATCCTATAACATGAGACAACTAACATAACAAGTATTAAATGACCTAGGGCGCAAAAATTAAATGACATATAGATAAGATCTAAATGACAACTAAGAATTCTAGAAGGATTCATAGGACCTAAGTAAACTTAACATGTGAATATGACATACTAGTGGGCTAGATAGGAAAAATACCATATTCACACAAATACCCCCCTTAAGTGTAACTTAGGGAGGAAAAAAAAATGCAAATTATGCAAGGATGGATCCCAAATACTAGGCCATGTTAGGTGCCCATGTAAAATGCAATCTAGATCATAAACACAGAAAAGGAGAAAACTTAGTGGGATAAAACTCCTCTCCAAAAGAGAGAATGCATGAAAAATCATGTACAAGTGATAGAAGAAGTGATGAAAGGAGGACTCATCAACACCCCCAAGGACTACATTCATCACAAATATACAATTGATAGAACCCCCATAAGAGGGGAAGAGAGAGACTATGTGGCCCCCCCACAATGTATAATCTCTTGCAAAAATGATAAGTCCCTAAAGATAAAACATGATCCAATGTCAACAAACAAATTGTCTCCCTTTCAAAAGAAACAAAACCAGGTATAGATGTAGGAATGCTTCCCATTTTGAATAGGAATTTATAGGAAGAAGCATGAAGATGTATGATGATGTCTCTGAAGTTTTCTCATGTGTTGCCTTGTCCATGGAAGATGATGATGACACAATCAAATCAGGTACATGTCCAATCAAAGAAGGAGGTGACAAACCAAGACTATGAGAAAACCGATGTTGAACAATCTCCAAAGAAAAAGATGGTTTGGTTTAATGGTTACAATCAAAGAGGAGAGATAACCCCTCAAATGTATCCTCTAAATCTGAAATGTGAGACTCCATAAACAAGTCTAAAATATTTGTCAAGAAATCATCTCACAAAGATATATGTGAAAGAAAATGATTCACCTACTGCAAAGAATCACTGGAAGATTTTAAAGAAGCAACTTTGAACTCTAATGAAACAATAAAAGATGGATGGTTCCGCTCAATAGAATCATGGGAGCCTCAACCATTGACTCTACACAAGGAATCAATGAAGGTGAAGGTACAAAAACTATCTTTGATGGAGAAGAAGGATCATTTGAAGAAATACTGTCCTCATTTTCTAAAGATTCAAAGTACTCCAAATAATCAAACTCCTGAATAGTATCAGTCATAGGGTATCCTATTTGAAATATGAAGAGACCTAAGATCTCATAGGGTATCTTGTTTGAAATATGAAGAGACCTAAGATAATTTGAAACATGATCATCTAGGAACATGTCTAAGTATCAGGATCTTCATACATCTCCCAAATTTTAGTCCAAAGAGCATGAGGACACTCAAAATGAACAAAAGCATTCAAAATGTCATTATCAACATGCATAGCAATAACTCCTAAGACATGATTCCTTTTCAATTCCAAGAAAATTTCTTACTAGAAATACTTGGAGGGGGAATAATACCATAAAAATGTGGCAACAAATGAAGCCAACATAGATGTTTTATGATGCCATCTCTCCATTGTTTATAATTTCCCCTTTTCAAGATGATCAAAGAAGGATGAAATGAAAAACCCATAATGACCAAGATAGCTATCCAAATTTACAAAGACATAAACCTTCAACATTAACTAGAAACCCCCAAATATGATGAATACTATAAATGAAGCCTTCTAAAAAAGACATAACCTATCCAAGTGTATAAATATGCAAGTAATAAGTTATAATATGATATTAGAAAATATGAAATGAAATATACTTGGGGATGAATAGATAGAAAAAGTGTATGGACATAAAATAGAGCTCCTTAATACCTTTTTGATGCCATATGAATCATAAAAAATAAAGATCTAGGGAAAATTTATGAGATTAGAGCTTCAAATGGGAGATCTAACTTCAAACAACAATAAGATTCACCTATAGAAAAATATAGAAAAATGAACTACTCCACTATGAAGTACACAATTTTTTTTTTGACGATATCTTAATTTTGAAAAATGAACTTTTGGATCAAAATATATGGTCCTCAGAAAAAACCCACCCTATTTGGGCCTTAGGAGAAAAAATGAGGCCCCTTGGAGGCTAGGTGCCAGTCGCCCATGTGACCTTCGCTACAAAGTTGGGTAAAGAAAGCATCATCACCATGCAATACTAGTGGGGTGGTGGTTTAGTGACATGCTGATCCTTGTCACTCCCTCCTCTGTTGGGTGTAAAGCCCCCCCCCATGGGAAATATGACCATTGGCAGAGAGTCACAAGCTTAAATTTATTTTTATTTTTTTAATAATAAAAAAATCAAAATTTAAAAACGTTGATGCATACTCATTTCACATTGACACATGAGATACTATAGACTAATGCAAACACAAGGAATATGCTGAAAGGATGTTCATTCTTCATAATATAGTGTAGATAAAATTCTATGATTGTGACTTGCAACCAAATGGTATGACAACATATAAACTGTATGCTTTGGATCTATATTGTATAGATTTCATATAGACAAAATAATGGCAAGAGTCTCAAAAATTCTTTTGAGGGTCTGGGGAAAAAGTTCGTTTAAAAAAAATAATGGTCGATCTTAAGGTTTTTGGGCCTCTTGGATGCAATGGAAGGGTCTATTTTAACTCAAAATGCTCCAAAATTGCAGCCAACTCTTGGATCTGGTAACCACCTCCCAACTTCAAACCCTCATAGATCTAATCTGACATATCTAATTTGGATAAAATAAAAGGAAAAAATGACTTTCTTTGACTCCTTGAACTAAATGGTGAGCTCATATTTGCACCAACCACCAAAATTAACCTTCTATATAAATCAAAAAGATAAAACCCCAAAATATAGTATTTCTATCAAGTTTTTTTGATTCTCTAAGTCATCATTTGATGCAAAAAAAGAGCATACTTAACTTTTCAAGATCCTACAAGATTTTCAATCTAGCAATAACTCATGCAAAAAATCACCCTCAAATCTGAGGAGTTTGCAAATTTGAATCTCTGATGCCATGTAGGAGTTGAATATTAGCTCACACCCTAGAATCACCTACAAAATAAAAGATAACCTTCCATAAGAGAGAATGGCGAGATAATAGATTTCTTGATATGATATGATTGTGCAAATGTATAAGAGGCTTGCTTAAATAGACAAGATGAGAGATAGGATTATACAAGATAATGACATGTGTCTTAACCCTATAACATGCGACAACTAACATAACAAGTATTAAACGACCTAAGACACCTAAAGTAAATGGCATAAGATAAGATAAGATCTAAGTGACAACAAAGACTTCTAGAAGGATTCCTAGAACCTATGTAAAATTAACATGTGAATAGAACCTACTAGTGGACTAGATAGGTAAAATACCATATTCACACCAACACATAGTATATATTAGAGCAAAAAATTCATCTAAACTATGTAGTCCAATCAAGCCTCTACACAACCAAGCTAAAGTGACCAAACAAGACCTAGACTAGGATCTAACTCACTCTACAAGATGAAAGACTAAAAGGACTGGGAATTTAAATTCAATTACCCAACTCAAAATATCTCCATTTTACTTGTGTAGTTATTCATTTATTCAATTACTCATTTATAGAAAATATGAAAAACATCGTAAAATAAATTTGTACTAACTAAAAATCTATATAGGCATACAATGCTATGTGAGTAAAAGTACAATATATATACAAGAAATCCATATAGGATTACAACAAATCCATATAGGCATATAATGTCACATATATCTAGAACAAAAATATATGTACAAAACTGGCATATAGGCATACAAAAAAGTTCTAATGTAATCACTTCTCTCAAGGGGAAGGGAAGAGATTAGTAGGTTGTCTTTGATTGTTGAGTGGATGGAGAGGCAAGCGATGATGGTTACTTTCAAACTCACTAATTGAACCTCCTCTCATAATTTTTTTGGAACTCCACCTTAATAAAATAAAAAATATACATAAATTAATATATTAAAAATGAATTATAGAATGACATATAATGAAATAATCACTTATCTTTAGCCAATATTCTCTCAACCAATTGTTTCTTCTCTTCATTTGTCTAAGGGGAACAAACTAGAGTTGTGACCTCCTATGACAAGCATCAATAATTAAATTAAAATATAAATAAATATGATTCAAATTTGCAATAATAGACATGGGATAAAACAATTTTTTTTTTTTTTTTACTAATCTAGCTTGTACCTTTATCAAAGGCATCAAAAGTATTGCTGCTGCGATGATACCATGCTCCATTGTGGTATGAATACTAGAAGCAGTATCAATTGATGTCATAAATTAAAAATGATTTTTTTTATTAAATTACCAAAATCTACCTAATATTACTTTATAAATATTTAATGATTAAAAATACTCAAGCTTACCTTAGTGCAAGATGTATGGCCACTCCTAATGACATGTCCTAATGTTGAAGGCCCAACATCCACTTGTTGAACATTCAATGTGAGTTAAAATTACCATTCATATAAGTTTAAAATATTTAAATGTAATATATATTTACTATTTATTTACTAATTATATGCTTGTAGACTAAACATCATCATGCAATCAGAAGTTGAAGAGCTGCTAGACACAGGGGTGAACACTCTAACCCTAATATTTTATTATAATCAATTTAGTAATTTAGTTAATATTACATTTTAAAATGAAACATAGTAAATTGAATTTGACTTTGTTTAAATTTACCTATTTATAAGATTGCCAACTGTCTTGACTAGTAGCTCATATGTGAAGACCATCTGATCCAATATAGATGTGCTCCATTGCTAGCCACGTGTAACTGAATCATCCTTAGACCCATACTTTCAAAGAGATCCATAATTTTGACATATGTGAGGTGAATATTGAGACTTGAAAGACACCCTCATCATCATGTGCTAGAGGCCTAGTGTGTTGTAAAAGCCCGTATGAGTGAGAGAGTGGATGGACTATAGGGTCTTTACCTTAACACTCTCATTTACAATAGAAGGGATCATAACATGCTCAATGCATGACCTAGCAAGGGGTCTTCATGCCTAGTTTGGGGCATGTTTTCCTCCACTCCATCTTGTGTAGAGCCCCCACCTCTACCTTAGAACTCTCACATGTCAAAGTAGTTAGGGATCTCATTAAGGAAAACCTTGCAATAGAGTTTATCAAAAAGTATAGTAGGACCTCATTGTTATTTCATGGAGGATGGTCAAAAATCATCCACCGCCTATCCAAAAATTGATTGTTTATCCCTTGGTGGTGGAACCAATAGACAAGGAACCTCTTGCAAGAGCCATGTAGGGGTACATTAGTTCATGGGTTAGTGAATAATGCAAATAATTCAGATTTAATATCTTTTGTTTTATTTGTTGATACAATATTTTTTTGGAATAAAAATATCTTGCTTCTTCCCTCTTTCTTGACCACGTGTTAAATATTACACTAACAAAATCTATGTGAGAGATGATAGATTTTAGTGAAGTGGCAAGGATAGAGCAATGGGAGGTTGTTCCACTCATATCTCTCAATTTTTTAATCATTGTTTCAATCTCTTGCTTGTTGTTTTCTATAAATTAATTACCTAGTATGTTTTCTTGCATCTCAAGGGGATTTCAAGGGATTGTTGGAGGGGTTTTCTGTAGTTTTTTTTCACTAGGGTTTTCATGAATTAGTGAATGAGGGTTTTCATCAACTAATGGGACATTTTTAATTGTAGGAAATTAAAAAAAAATGACTCAAAACCACTTCTATCTAGCTAATTAATCAATTATTTACAATTAAAAACTAACAAAACTTATATCCTTGACCTTGAGGACATTGTGGAAGAATTTTGGTGGTGATCCAGTGAAGATTGGACAAATTCAATATGCGAGTGTGCTCTTGCAAGGTTGTAATATGGTGTTTTCTAGGTGAGATATTGAGTTCAAAATGAGCTTAACCTCTTGTTGTTTTATTTTTATGTTGATCATAATGTGAGCATGTTATATGCACTTGTGTTAAGCCTTCTATGGAGTCAAAAAGTGGTGTGGCCACTTTTTGGTCCCCCATGTTTTTGTAGTTACCCTTCAAGAGGCACAATGAGTAAAATTTAAATAATAGTTAATATAATCCAATATCACCACATAGGTAGATAATATTCAAACATATAAATTCATGTTCATAGATTATTGCTATATATGAGAGCCTCCAAACTCATATTTTACCGTCTACTAACTAGAAATGTTAGCTACTTCTCTTTTCCTATTAATTACTTTATTTAATTATCCCTTCCCTTTGATCACAACATAAGATCTTGCACATCATGTACTTAGTAAGCCTTTCCTCTCAAATTTTCTCAATTCATAAGTGTTTCCTTTCATTCCATTTCTAGCAATATTATTAAATATATCAATGATTCTCCACAAAGAAGAAATTGGAAAATAACACAAAATGAAGTGATAAATTTCAATATATTATGGAATTTCATTGTATCTCATACTAGATATAGTAAATGCACACAAAAGAAAAAAATAAGTGAAACTAGATAAACTTTTGAAGTGAATAAATATAATGGAAATAATTTAGTATTACACAAGTTTATCACACATTTTTTTGTAAGAGCTGAAGAAATTAGCTCAACACCCAGGAACACCTTCAAAGAACAAAGATAAACCTTCCACAAGATGATATGCAAGAAATAGCTTGCTGAATATTGATCAAGGATTCAAAAAATGAGGTATTTTACAAATGATACATGAGATTCCTTAAAAAGGCAATGCATGCACAACCCTAAACCTAACTTGAACTAAAAGATAGCTCAACTAGATAAGCTTACTTATTTCAACTAGATAAAATAAGTTCTAGAAAAGCCAACTAAGACTTTCTAAAAATGAATGTTTTTCCTAAGTAACTTATGCAAGTGGAATTAAATAATTAATTACACCAACACCCCCCCATAAGTGCAACTTAGGGAGAAGATTATTATGCAAATGATGCAAATATGCAAAAGATGGGTCCCGACAATAAGGCCATGTTAGGTACCCATGCACAAACGCAAAAAGAAACCTCTCACAATTGGAGAAAAAGAAAAAACCCTGTGGGAGAAAACTCCTCTCCAAAAGAGAGAAAACACAAGAACATGAAGAACATCACTGAAGTAGAAGAAGATTCAAACTGTCGAAAGATGACGGCTACGGTGCCGAAGAACCTCCTCTGAAGATAGGATGATCAAGATCAAGAAGACAACAATCTGCATGAGTTCCCCCAATGACACTACTCAAACAACGATTGAAAATATAGATGGCACAAAATATGTACGAGTGACCCCAACGACACTACTCAACTAATGAAAGTTGAAAACATAGGTGCCAATAGTCTAAAGAACACTGATCAACTGAGGATGGAAGATTCCTTCCAAGGTGAAACCAAGGAATCATTAGCATGAATAGTATAATACCCCCCATAATGCTGATTAGGAGAGCCTGACAGATCCCCTGAAATGTTGTGTAACACCCTATAGTGCATGAAGGAGAAGAAACAACATCTGAGAGTGCACAAGAAAGCACCTACAACTAAAAAAGTGGTGTGCAAAACAAAGCACACATGCATGAGGCTAGAATCATATGGATCCATTGTTGTTGTGGAGGGACTCATCAGAAAAAGGTGTGATGGCAAAAAAAAAGTCACTACACAACCCCCATGGCACTTTATAATACAGTGCGAGTACAAAATATGGCACAAACTTATGTGCAAAATCCCCCAAAATACATGTACAAAATAGTGTGGCACTTTATCTCAGCGCGTTTACATAGAAGATTGCTTACAAATGATGCTCAAAATGCCCACTAAGGAAAAAATACTAAAAAAACATATAATACTGCCCAAATGAAGCCATCCCATGCGAACAAAAAGATTCCAGGTGCCAACATGTCCAAGTAATTAACCAGAGTGCCAAAATGAAAAAAATTGAATTAATTATACCTAGGGCCAAATCTGGAAAAACTGCATGAGTAACTTTGAAGAGCTCATAGAGACCTTTCCAATGTCGCAAATATCGTGAAAAATGGAGGAACAATGCAAAAGTTATGAGCTCGGGAGTGAAAAACACATATTTGACTTCAACGAGCAAAAAATTCCACCAAACAATAAAATATCTAAAAATGAACTGCTCCATTAGAAAATTGGGATCGCCAACTTTTCAGCGATATCTCGTTTCAAAAATTTTGCCTCTGGGATCAAAAGTTATGCGAAAAAGAAAAAAAAGGCTATTTGGGGGAAAATCAAGTATGGCACAGGCTAAGTAGAAAAAATTAGGCACCTTTTGATTTGGACCCCAGTTTGCCATATGACTAGGTGCTAAATTTTTTTAAAAAAAACTCCACTACCAAGCGGGCTGTGGGTGGGCTAGGAAATGATGGTGTTGTTGGGTGGCACCACTCCTGGCATTGTTGACGGGTGAGCCCCCTGCTGGATAGCCCTCAGTCTGCGATGTGACCAGGGTGAAGGACAAAGGGGCGCAGGGGTTGAGAACCTGGGAAGGAATGTCGATGGGAGTAGTAAAGAAAGCCGACGGTGAGGAGGATGGGACCAATCGACCGACGGATGTGACAGGGTAGGGTACAGCCGTACGACTCTTGTAAAAGTTAAAACCTCCGCAAAAAACAAATCCCCAAATAAAACATATCCACCACACAAATAAAATAGCCTCCATATAATTTAAAAGGCCACCGTTAATAGCCCATTTTATTATTTAAAAAAAAAAATGCCTGATAGAATGTAAGAGCTGAAGAAATTAGATCAACAACCAGGAACACCTACAAAGGACAAAGATAAACCTTCCACAAGAGGATATGCAAGAAAGAGCTTGTTGAATATTGATCGAGGATTCAAAAAATGAGGTATTTTACAAATGATACATGAGATGCCTTAAAAAGGCAATGCATGCACAACCCTAAACCTAACTTGAACTAAAAGATAGCTCAACTAGATAAGCTTACTTATTTCAACTAGACAAGATAAGTTCTAGAAAAGCCAACTAAGACTTTCTAAAAACAAATCTTTTTCCTAAGTAAACTTATGCAAGTGTAATTAAATAATTAATTACACCAACATTTTTTAATTATAATTAAAAAGTTAGAATTTAGTATTTCAACATAGAATTAAAATTAGTACCTAAATTATGATTTTAAATTTAAATGGTCTATAAAATTAAAACATATATATGTATAGTCCATGAAATATTGAAATACATATTGAAATGTACTCATATTCAACATATAACATAAATACATCATAGTCCATGGTGGAACCCTAAATTTTTGTTGTTCCACTGTTCCTATTCTCAAGCCTATGAAATATTCTTCCTCAGTGTTATTAGGGTTTAGGGTTTTATCACTTTGCTCATTTATACCCTTAATCCACTTGTTGGCTTGCGTTTGCTTATTGACCAGCTGCACCAGGTCACCTTTTAAATCAATTGGAATTTTATGGCTTCCACTGTCATATTTGATCAACTTCATCATTCAAGTCACCTTTTCTGCCTAGGAGGACCCCCACTTTATGAACAACTTATTCCCACGTGCACTTTAGCACCCTTTAAAATGCCGCTCATGATCTATCGCTCATCGTGGGTTCTGTTTCAAAATGTAGCACTCATCACGTGATGATCGATGTACTTCCTTTGTAGCACCGTCTAAGTCCATCACTACTAGTTCATCGCCTGTCATAGGTTGTGTTTTCCCTACCACAGGATAACCTGCGATGAGCAATGCATGGCTTTCAAGAACCACATAATTTCATTTCCTATTGCGTGTTATGTCCTTACATTTGGAGGGTAACATGTGATGAGCGATGCAGTTGAATTTTTTGACCCATCACTGGTTCCGAAGTAAATCGCCAACCGAGTGTTCTATTGATGCTGTAGGAGGAGGAACACGCGATGAGTGATGCGGTTAATTCTTTAACCCATTGTTGGCCCTTGCACTATCACCGGTTATCTCTTGTCTTTTAGAAAGGAACCCGTGACTGCCGATGGGTGGATTTCCTTACCATCGCGTGGGTTTGGTCTATCACCGATTGAGGCAGTTTAACAAAGAGGCAACCCATGATGGGCAATGGTAAAGGTGAGAATCATTGTCTGTGATCTTCTAATGGCCAAATCAATAGGCAATATTTCATCGCCGACTCTGAGGCCATCGCTTGATGAGGTCCCAAAATGGATTGTGAACTGGTGATGGGCGATGCCTCTGGGATGTGGTTAGGATTTTCCCATGCTCAATATGATTGACAATAGACAAGTCAAGGATGATTGGGTAAGGATTCAGACGAACGCATGGTAGCTTTAAAGCACCTCCTCATTGTTTCCTGGTATGATCCATAAAGCAAGTGGCGACTCTTAATGTGCCTCGTTGATTGAGTTTTAAATCCACAATGATTGACAATGGAGATGTAGCATGCAGTAATTAATTTTTCTACTCATGCGAGTGAGCTAAGATGGATATTAATTGCAACTAGATCTACATTCCTCTATTTAATGAGGATTTGTTGTGGCTTGATCGAATCATTGATGAATTTCTAGAGCATAGAATTAATTGATGTGACTGTTGGAGAAATAATCGCAGAAGTTCTGAGAGCAGGGATTGCAAAGGTGGTGGCATGGTGTCTTTTGGTATGTAAGTGTATATGCTTGTTGCATTACTTGTTGCATTTCAGATTTTCTTCGCAATTTAAATCTGTGGGTGTTTTCGCTGCCTATACATGTGGGTATCCTAGAAATTATGTTTTGTGTTCTTCTACATAACTGGCATTGTTTTTCATTGTACCCCAAAAAGATGAGCAAGCCTAGTACTCCTGTTGCAACAGTTCAAAGGTCTTGAAGGTTGAGTATGCAAGAACTAGTTGCATACGTTCCTGAGGATAAACCCCTCTTAGCTGAGGTGCCAATTGTTCCAAAGAAAAAGAGAAGTGCCCTAAAGAAATGTGAGAAGGTGGCTCATTAGGAGCACCTATTCCCTGAGAAGCAGAAATGTGTCGCAGAAACCGATCGAGATGAAAGAGAAGGGATCTTTGTTTGTAAAAGAATTAACAAGGTTTGGTTCGGGTCCTGGGGTTTGTTCTAAGAAACCTACCACTCCTATCTTAGTTTCTTATAGCTCTTCAAGTGAAGAGGGAGGAGCTGGCCATGGCCCTAGTCAATGACGTACTTCTTTGGTGCCTTATAGTGATTCAGAGGACAAGACTGTTATTGCAATTCCACTCTCTATTATAAGATCTGGTGAGGGTGGTTACTTAGTGACTGACAAGGCCAGGTAACACCTGTACCTTTTCTAATGGTGTTGGGTTTTGAGTGTTGTGGTGATTAGGCTTCTTGGTAGCGAGTTTCATTGGTTCATTTTGTCGGTGACTGGTTCATAGGTTCATGCTGATGACTGCGATGGTGGTTACTCCGGTATTGGTGAACGTTCCAATTTTGGTGATGCCTTTTGGAAGGCTTGCATGGAGGCTTCGACAAATGGGATGATGCTCCTTTTTTCCTTTTTCTTTTCCCATGATAAAGGAATGATTAAAGATGTAACGGTTTGGGAAATTAACCCTGATGAAATGAATTTTGAAATTAACATGAAATGTAATTAAACTTTGATCCAGATGCTTTGTCGCTCCCTTGTGTTATAAAAGGGATTTCATGGCTCAATCAAATGGGTTCTATCTAAAATTTGTGAGTCCAGTACATCCTAGGTAGAAGCTGAATATAGGAAGCAAATGATAATGTAGAATGTTGGATGAATTTGCTGGGAAACTATCCTAGGTAGAAGTTATATATGTAATAGTCTTAAAGGGTTTTACATAGATTATTGATATTGGAACAAACTACAAGGCCCAAATCATATACTCTCCTTTTGTACATTTTCACAAATCGTAAATAAAATTATCAAAGATCATTTCATCTATCATCAATGGTTCAATTGAATGTATGGCTTCATTTGTTTGTTTTAACTCAAAGGGTTAAATAAAATGCTTGGGAAAAGTCATGGGTACATGTGAGAATTTACAAGGATTTGATAAGAAGTAATGTTTTGGATAACATGAGTCTTTGTAGTGTAAGGAATTACAGAGATAGTTTAAATATATCAAAATTAAATAATCAGTGTATTGCTAGTTGTTTCATATTTGACTCCATTTACCCAATTGATGAGGCATTGGCTTGTTTATCGATCATTCATGCAATTAAATGAATAAATCATATACCTAGCTATGGATTCAGAATCAGAACAACATTTATAAAATTTTTCCAATTCTGAAATATATGTTTGAAATGCATCCACATTCTTGGCAAAATAGACATTAATTCACTCAAGGGCTTGCCAAATATTTAGTGAATTTAGTGTGTTTTCCTCAAATAAGAATGAATCTGTATTGAAGTGTTCTTGAGAAGTTGATATACCAAATGAACACTATAAGGAATACCCTCCTTGGTCCTACAAAGCCTAAAGTGTAGGAATAGAGACCTCATAATCCTCTATTCATTGTGTTGGCCACTAACCCTTGGAAATTTTGAACATAAAGGTTGGCTACCTTTTAGAAGATTCCAAGGTTAGCTGGAAAAATTGCCAACAATACATGAAATAAATACTGAAATGTACTCACAATCTATGAAATAAATACTAAAATGTATTCATAGTCAACAATAAATAAATGCTTGTCATAGTCCATGAAAAAAATGTCAGATCACATTCTATGTTTTATCATATTGAAAATTGTGAGGCCTCTTTGTTCTATGGGTGAATTAGATGCACCTAGATCACACTATAGAAGAAAAAGAAACTTGAAATTAGACATAATTCAAAAAATTGAAGGCATATTATTTAAATAAAATTATTTAGTTTAAAAAATCATGAAATTAAATTTTTAAATTTAGACTCAAGCATGCATACATATGTACCATATGATTCTCATTGGCTCCCGCATCCTGCCACCTTGGTATAGCTATCAATTTTGTATCAAAAGTCTCATATCCTAATTCATAGATATTCAAATAAAACACAAATTAGGCTTGAATATTTACTGAAACATATAACCATATAAATACCTAAAAATTAATGAAAAAATTACTAGTAAGAACTAGAATGTTGTGGAGGACTCGTTAATTTGTCCCTAATTCTAGTGATAGGACTAGTAGCTACCCTGATAATGATATTGTGCTACCTATATATGAGCATAAATATATTTATTTAAGAATGATTTTAAGATAAAAAAATATACTTCAAGTAAACTCAAAGTATAAATGTGATTTTAAATTACAAACTAGGGATTACTTGGGCATATCAGTTGGTGATGGAGGAGCACTCACCAAACCTTTTGGTTGGTCTGACATGGAAGTGTCATGACCTCCTAATTGCAATTAAAATGTTTCATTTATTTGAATTAATTTATATAATTATTAAAATATATCTACTTTGATTAAACTTTAATTAAATTTATATATTTAATAATAAACTCTACACAAATGGTTTTAAGGTCAATTCATTGGTCTACCCCATAAGGTGTGCCAATTTGTACAATTATTGATGCAACATAATTGATCTAATCGACATGATGTTCTCAAGCCACTCATTTGCACCAAATAGTTCACAATATATAAAATTTCATTATTCATAAATTGATAAATGATATTTTAACATAGATCAAGCTATTTATTAATTTTAATATGCACATTCTACACAAACATTTGAAATTTATGAAATGTACTTGCATAAGATGATCATATAGTGTATCTAAGAATGAGTGATCCTCTTCTATAACTCTTGAAGTGGATGCATGAGTGATACCATAACATTGTTGATTCAAATTTTGACAAAAATATGGCAACATGTATGAGGTGCTATGATTGGCACCATATCCTCCATGCTCTCTACCACCAACATCAATTACCATGTGGGTATCTTGGTCAACAAGAGTTCTTGAGAGTGTACTCAATGCTCCTAATATCTAAACCATTTCTCACAATGAATGGGTGAAATAATACATGGTGAAGAAGTAGCAATGATGGGTGGAATAGACATGGGTTGATTTGGATCAAATTGTGTCCCTACCCTATGTTTGGGTATGCCACCACCACCATCACAGAATGATTCAATGTCAAAATAATTGGCCTTCAAACTCAGTTCAAACTCAACCCTTAATTTTCTCAAAGAATACAATTACACCTCAAAATTGGCATATGGTGTATGGTCAAAGACCATGCACCATCACTTCCAAAATTTTGCCACAATCTATGGATGCCTACACCGCCTAATTGAAATTATTTTTTGTTTTTTTTTGGAGGGATAAGTTTATTTTTGAAAGGGTCAATAAAGTATAGGGCTATAGTTTATATAGTCTTGTTCATCTTCCTACTAGGCATAGACCTAGGACTATATATATATTACTACAAGGAAGAGGGATTTGTTCATGTCAAGTTTCATGTTGTAACTATGTTTTTATTGCACCAAATTAGTACCATAATGATTATTAATATAATGAAGAGGGACTTGATCATGTTTATCATAACAATTTGCACATTAGGATAAAATTAGTGACAATGAGGCTAGAAAATTTTGAAAAGTTCCTAAATAAGGTACATGAGAGGATAATTGAATACCACTAATATGCGTTCCATAATAACAAGATTGATCATTATGTGAAAACTATAATGAATATCCATAGGGTTTACATGAGGTGTAAAAGAACATGATCATCATGAAACATATCAACGTGTATAAAACAATGCAACATATACATATTTAACACAATTATATATGGATGTAGAATTACATGACATGTAGAAGTTTGAAATATCATCATAAGGTGCAACAATGTTAGAATATGTGAGCTTATAAAATAAAACCTATCTTCCATGGGAACAAGATAAGATTTTAGTTCCATGGTCCAAATAAGGAAAAAATCATCTCAATAGGAATTTAGGGGATGAAATCAAGTTACCTATGAGTTCTTACTTTCATAGGTTTAATTTATAGAGTTTAATAGGTTCTGTATACACCTAAAAATGGTTTGGATAATCTAATTAATTAAATACGACTTATTTGATTAATTAACCTTAATTTCATCTACTTAATAAATAAATAGAATATTTATTTATATAGTTCACATTTAATTCTTCTAAATTCTTTTATTATTCCATCTTAATTAAATAAAAAAATTTAATACTTTGTTTTATTTAATTATCAAATTATTCTATTTTAAATCACATCATTCTATCTTAATTAAATAAATAGGTTCATATACTTTGCTTTATTTAATTGTTCATTTCTTCCATATTTAATTTGATAAATAGACTTCTATAGTTTGTTTTATTAAATTTAATATCTTATTTCTTCCTAAATTTGAATAAATCCAAAATATTCAAATCCTATAGCTCATCATACCTCACCAATAAAATTAGATATTCTGTCTAAATTAATTCAAGTGGTATTCACGGGAAAGCTTTGGAGACAAACTTGTAGGCAATCCTCTCAATTTCATTCCTTTGATTCTTCCTATCATCTGGCCTGATGGTTTCGTGGGGAGAAACCATTCCCATAATCAGCTCAAGCTTCTCAATCTCTTACCATTCAATTCTCCAGATTGAATCCAAGCCTTTGCTATGCTGCCCCATCACAATGTGCTGACGTGAAATCTATATATACAACCTTTCTTCATAGGAAATGCATCCAGAAAATCTAAACTTTGTGCAATCTTACTATGCAGGAATACCAATCAAGCAATCAAGCAATCTTAGCAATATCAATATTATCAATAGCAATAGGAATCATAGCATTAGTAGAATCATAATCATGGCTACATCATAGTTTTACTGTAGCTTCTTTTATCAGATTTCATGTTAGAATAGATTACAATAGCATCATATCATCTAGAAATCACCATATAGAATTAGATCATTGCATTTAGTATCATTCCATTCTCTAGATTGACATTTTAACAGTCATGGTGCTTACCAAATCTGAGAGCCCTCTGTGATTTAATAAATCTTTGGAGATAGGAAACAATGAGACGCTTTCAAGTTTTCTGTGCTTTAAATTAGTTAGTTGTTGTTGAATCTTGATATAATGTTTCATTAAGAAGTGTTTTTAGTTGTTTTACTTCATACTTATTCCACACTTACATTTTGGCGCCCACTGTGGGGCCTAACCCCATGTTTTTAACAATTTTTCTGAAAAGTGTTCATACAAGATACAGGCGTGTTTTCTTTTAGCACGATCAAAATTTTTTGTAGTGCATCTGACACAAACTATAACGCTTCTTACTGTTTTAGCACTTCTAATGAAAACTATAGTGCTTTGGAAGACTGTTTTAGCACTTTGATCAAAAGATTTCAGCATAGAAAAATAGTTCATGTTCAAATCTATTTTAGCGCATGCGACGAATTCTATAGCGCTTATGCCAAATTCTGTAGTGCTTCCAACAATTTCTACAGTGCATCTAAGCATTTCTATAGCGCTTCTGATCTTTGTTATAGCGCTTCTGTAAATTGATGTCTGGATCCGATGTGACCACAACCAATAACTTCATTTTTTCAATTGGATTGAAAATGAATCAATCCTAGGGTAGTCACTTAATTTAAAATATATCAATCTAGGGTTGTCACCAAACTCAATTTGGGATTAAAAATGAACACCATCTCTTTTTGTGAAGCAACATCTTCACATAGATAGCAAATTGTCGTTTGGGCTCTAAAAATTGAACAATTGATTAATATGATTGTGTGGTGATAGGCATATGCTCTCCTCTTAACTGGGTGATCAAAACACCAGACTCATCCTTTATTTTATGCATTTTAAAGGTTTATAAAATCCTTTAGAAGGATTCCATAGTGGGAACAAGTACTCACCCTACGGGAACGACCTGAGTGGGAACAACCAAAGCTAGGTTTTCCAACCCACTATAAAATATAAGTAAATCTAGACAAATCCTCATTTACTGGAAGTGTGCAAGATAACCATCCCCAAAATCTTTGTTCTAAAGAATGGGAGGTCTCCTGAGGGAGTTTATTATTGCCGCTTCGAATGGAAACCCTATCTACGAACCATAGTGTAGTATCCAACTTGTCAGTTTCTAAACATTGTAATACTCAGTAGTGCTGGGGAAGGGAAGAATGTACCCCCAAGACACTCACCATATAATTGCCAAGGACCGTTTGCTGAGGGGATCGAGAAATCTAACCTTGAGTATGTGCCTAGAAAAGACAAAAATACGGGCGCCCTCTAGGGGGTGACACGACTGTGTGATTCGACGCAATTTTAAGATATGGGCTGATGAAGTATAACAATGACCTACTTGTCCTTAAGAGTGAGTCTGTCTGAAGTGTCTTTTTGTCAAAAAACCTGTGAAAATCAAGAAGGATCTATTTGATCCTTGAACATACACTCATTGTTTAGATCTTAGGACTTAAAAACACTTGTTCTACAATTGCTTGTTGTGTCTTCAAATCATTAAATCAGATAAAGATCATCCAAAAAAACACAAAAGGTTGACAAGTCAGTCCATGAAAACTTATGATTAGGGATTGGAAATCCACAAAATTTGTTAAGAAATCCCTTGCAAAAAGAGTTAGAAAACCAAAAAAACAACTCAGTCACAAGAAACTGTTGGAAAGAAGAATTTTTTTGTATTAAAATAGGAAAATCTTACTTCACCATAGAACCTTCATCCATAGATTTCACAATTTTGCTAAAGGATACACAGATGATTATGCCATAGAGCCCTTATATTCATAAGCCTACATTCAAAGAAGAGCTCTTTCACGAAAACATAATCATATTCAACCTATTCATCCATCTTCCATTCCACTACCAATGGTAGAGTATTCTAACAGGCCAGATCAATTCATACAATAGAGGAAACATTTGAAACATTGGGCTTGTTATCAAAATCAGGAAATTTACCAACAAAAATACTCTGTCAAAGTGCCCTAGATTTCGTTCAAAAATCAATCCATTCATTGAGAAAAAAACACTGATAAATCTTGAAACAACACATCCGTAGTTTGTTTTAGCACTTTTGCCCACTGTTTTAGCGCATCAACAATTTTTCATAAACATCCATCAGTGTCAAAAAAATACCAGAAACTTTAGCGCATCTACTGTCTGTCTTAGCGCATACACCCTGTCTGTTAGCGCATTTAGTGTCTGTTTTAGCGCTTACATAGTATGTTCCAATGCATCTGACAAAAATCACAGCGCATCGACAACCTGTCAAAACAAACTTTTACTAGTAACCGAAATACCAGAAACTTTAGCGCTTCTACCCATTGTTTTAGCGCATCTACACTGTTTGACAACACTTTCACCAGATATTTTAGCGCATACGCAGTCTATTTTAGTGCTTCTACCTTCTGTAATAGCGCATCCACAAGACCAGAAAATAAAGAGCTGTTAGAAACATCTGTCAGACTACAGACATTAGAAACTCGGGTTTTTACTAGTTAGAAACATTGTCCATAGTACCAACAGAGTCTTAAACCTGAATCAAATAGGATCATACAAATTAAAACTTTTCAAGTTAAACCTAGATCTTGCAAACTCTAAAAGTGTCCACAAAATCAAACACAAAAACTTGGTTATTAGGTTAAGTTTCATCATCAGGATATTATCATCATATCATCACGAAACAAACATAATAATCAAAATTTTAACTTAGTCTCATCAATAGGATATATCATCCTATTTGACTTTGTTAAAATCCATTTGACACTTATCCAAACACAGAAGATCAAAGTTTAGTGTGGAAAACAAACATTTGTATGCCAATTTTGACAAGGTTACAAAGTAAAAAACTTAGAGAAAAGGAAATCGAAACACCAAATATAATGGCTGAAGAAAACCCCTTTTCCCTGATTTCATCAAAATGATCCCAATGAGATAACCCAAGAGGATATACAAACCACCCAACAAGATCCAAATTTCCATAAATTCATGGAAAAGGTCTTGGAACAAGATATAGAAAAATACCTCTTGATGTTAGCAGAATTGGGTGCAAAACTTCCAAAAGACTTCGACATCAATCGATTAAAGGAAACACCTAGAACAACTGAAACAAAACAACACAAAGACATAGATCAAGTGGTGGCTCTAACCACTCAAATGCAAACCTTACAACAACAAATTCAAGATATGAAAAAGGGAACCACAAAGAGGTATTTATTACAGGACATTTGTCCTTATCCCTTTCATCCGAGTGTTGACATGATACCCTTCCCTAGGCATTGTGAGTTTCCCAAATATGAAAAATACAACAACAAGACAGATCCAATTGACTATGTAAGAGAATTCAGAACGACGAGTTTAGAGTTTTCACAGGAAGACACTTACCTAATGAGGTTATTTCCTAGGAGTTTAGGAGCACATTGTATGGAATGGTTCTGAAAATTACAACCAAGGATTCGATCCTTTGAATAACTGGTTAACATATTTATCACACAGTTCTCCTTCAACATTCAACATAACATAACCATAAAAGATTTGTACAAAATGAAAAAAAAAGAAGGGAGAGACATTCCTATCATTCTTACAATGTTGGCAAAAGTTGTTCACTAGATATCCTCAATCTATTCTTGAAGAGGAAAATATTGAATTATTTATCAACAACTTAAATGATGACATGAGTTATAGACTGGATCTACAATGTCCCCTGACATTTGAAAAGGTGATTGAGAACGGGCTTAAAATTGAAGAAGCCTTAGTCAAAAGAGGAGTGATTGAACATTACAATGATACATCAAACAACACCATTCCTCAAATCACTATGGAAACAATGACAAGCCTAAATTTTGGCAGAAAAATAGGAATACTGGAAACAATGATACTACAACTGACACACAAAATACAAAACTTGTATTCAATTTAATGAGAACAAATGTGAAAACAAATCAAAATGAAAACTAGAACAACAATCAAGGTACCACTCAAAGCAATAATCCAAATAATGGAGAATCTCGACCGCCACCATATCAAAGACAATCCAATCAACAAAGATTTACACCATTAGGACAAACCTTGGAATCAACAATGAGAGAGCTTATTGCAAATAGACTTATTACTCTACCAGAAGCAAGAAATTGGGAGCCGAATGTGAAACCATCTTAGTGGAACGATGTTGACTATTGCAACTTTCACATAAATAAAGGACATAAAACAAATGACTATATGCAATTAAAGCATTTGATACAAGATTTAATAAAAGCAAAGAAGGTGTTTGTCAAAGGACCTCAAACAAACAATGATCACACAACATTTACAAATCCTTTACCCAACTACGAAAAAGGAGAATCATCTTCAATTGGTAAAGGAAAAAGTGTAAACTATATCTATGACACCACCATTCTTTGCATTTCTGAGGTTGAGAAAAATAGTGTCATTAATAATCAAACAAATAATATTAACATTATTGACACTATATCCCTGAATATGATTCCAAACATAAACACATTTGACAACCAAATCAACGTCATAAAAATCTGGGAAACACAAGACTACCAACCGGTCAATGCAATGGCAAGGGGGTAGTCCAAAGTGATACTGAAAGGAGTTTGACCTAAAATCACTACTCCCCCATCACATCAATACAACATTGTGGATCAACTACAAAAGAGACCTGCACAAATATTCATACTGGAACTTCTACAAATTTCATCATCACATAAAGAGGTTCTAGAACAAGCTTTGGTAGCCATCACGACACCCAAAAAATTAGATGTCTATCAATTTCAAGCTATGGTGGGACATTTGACCACACCTCATTGTTTGTCATTCTCTGAACAAGATGATGTATGACTAAATCACCCACACAATGCAACCTTGCATAGAGAGGTTCTAATCCATAAACACTGTGTCAAGTGTGTCTTAATAGATGGCAGAGCTGGATTAAATATGTGTACTTTAAAACTAATTCATGCACTAGGCTATTTTGACAACGCCATTGATTCCAGGAGAAAGATAACAATAAAAGCATATGATGAAGAGGAAAGGTCTTCCAAGGGGTTGATTGTACTACCAATTAAAGTGGGATCGATTGTCAAAAATATTGTTTGTCAAGTGTTAGACAAGGAGCTAACATATAACATACTCTTGGGACGTCCATGGATACATGAGATGCAAGCGGTACCTTCGACATATCATCAATGTTTGAAATTTCTTGTCAATGGACAAGAGGTCACAATTTCAGCAGACAACAATAATCCCCATACATGTAATATGCTTAAGGAAAATCAAGACATTTTGGTACCTCACAATAGAGAAGGTAGCACATCCACTTCATCCAGTGGTGAAAAAGAACTCAATTTTATATCCAAGTGGGTTGAGAAGAAAGACCAGGAAAAGGAAACAACTGTTATTGACTCAACTATATCAAACAACAACGGTCCCCTGAATACTCTATCATAGCAATTTACAGATAAGATCCAGTTAAAGGACAAAGGCTTGGGAGAATATTCCCTTGAGCAATCTTTATGCCTTTCACAATTGCTACCATCCCCAAAATCATATGGAAAACCCACAACAAACACATGCCAATCATCACAACCCATCATGGTTCTGGATGAAAGGTTTGTAAAAGCAGGAACTCTAGAAGATGAATCCGAAGACAAGGCCATTCTCAATTAGCTATACAAGGATGAAGATGCCTCAACATCAACAAATATCAACATTATAACAGATCAATATGGAAAAGGAAAGGCTATCTTAGAAAAAATTGGCTATGAAGGGCAAGGACCAATTGCCAAGAGGAAAGATGGTATTATAGAACCTATTCAACCTCTAACACTTCAGCCTAAGGACAAAACAAGATTAGGCTATACAAGGAATCAAGAGAAGAAGTAACTCAGAAAGTGGTAGAAAGGATTCTGCAAATGAGGGACGGGTCTAAAACATATTCAAATGAATATGAATGGGATAATTTATCTGCAACATCATACACTGACAAACAAATTGATGTCATCCAAGCATATACACTCACACGAGAGGATGGACATAGTTTAAGAACTAGACCACTTGTTTTGGGATCAACAAATATCGATGACTCAAGTGAGGATGAACAAACATTGAGTGAACTAGACAACTCAAAGGAAGGTACTATCATAGACCTCGACCTTCCCACTAAAATTTTTGACCACTTGGCTATCAGAACACTCACAGCCATCAACCTTACTCAACTTGATGACTTATTACCATTGATCCATCCTGAACTTATTGACTGGGAACCAACCGAACCTATTAATATATTAGTCTTTTCAAATGATGATGCCATCATAAATTTTCTTTGTAGTGATGAACCTGATACGAGTTCTATCCATAACACTCATAACGACACTTCAAATCGAGAGGGTGCCAAATCTTCCAGTTGCAAAAATGACAATAGAAAAATGATCTAATGGTGAAAACCTTTCTAAGGTAGCATTAGATTTTGAAAAAGAAAAAATAAAGAACATATCTAACAGTGAAAACCTTTTTGAGGCACTAAAAGATGGAAGATTTGACACCCTTCCAGAGCATTACCATGATAGATCATCAATACTAGTGGAGCCTATGCAATCCATAAATCTTGGAACAACATAAAAGACAACGATTTTACATCTAGCAGCATCCATGATAGAATAGGAGAAGCCCGCATTCACCAAATTCTTTGAGAGTGACATATCAATTTTGCTTGGTCTTATTTTGATATGCCAGGATTAGATCCAAATCTCTTGATGCATCATCTGTCTCTACCATCTGGAATCAAACCAGTAAAGCAAAAATTGAGAAAAATGCATCCCCAAATCACCCTGATGGTAAAAGATGAGCTGAAGAAGTTGTTGGATGCAGGATTCATCAGGTCCATCGATTATGCTAAGTGGATCTCCAATATTGTGCCTGTATCTAAACTAGATAATAGTATTAGGATATGCACAAATTTCAGAGATCTAAATAAAGTGTTCCCAAAAGATGATTTTCCTCTACCAAGCATTGACATCATTGTGGATCTAACATCATGCCATGCCATGTTGTCATTAATGGTTGGTTTCTCAGGGTACAACCAAATAAAGATAGCACTTGAAGATCAAGAAAATACAACATTCACTTGTCCTTGGGGTACATTATGTTGGAATGTCATGCCCTTTGGGTTGAAAAATGCAGGTGCAACATATCAACGAGAAATGACCACTATTTTTCATGACATGATGCATACTTTCATGGAAGATTATGTGGATGACATATTAGAAAAATCATACACCCAAGAAGGACATCTGGAAATCCTTGGAAAAATCTTTACTAGACTGGAAAAGTTCAATGTTAGATTGAACCCGAAGAAATGTGTGTTCGAGGTAATATCAACAATTTTTTTTGGATACATAGTGTCAGAAAAAGGTATCGAAGTGGATCCGACTAAGGTCAAAGCAATAATGGAGATGCCATTGCCTAAAAATATCAGTCAATTATGGTCTCTACAAGGCAGGTTACAATCCATCAGGAGATTTATCTCCCAATTGGCAGACAAAAGCCATCCTTTAAATCATCTACATCATTAGAATGTTTCATTCAAGTGGGATCATAACTGCGAAACAACTTTTGATAAGATAAAATAATATTTGATGTCGCCTCCAATACTCATGCCACCTGCAACAGAGAGACCTTTGTTACTATATATCACAACAATTGACATTTCTTTAGGAGCTCTCTTAGCACAAGAAGATTTTGAGGGAAAGGAACAAGCCATTTACTACATCAGCAGGACTCTCAACAGATATGAAATAAATTACACATTCATAGAAAAGGCTTGTTTGGCAGTGGTATTTGTAACCCAACAGTTGCAGCACTACATGTTGACTCATACAGTTAGACTCATCACAAAAATAGATCCATTAAAATATCTACTCAGCGAGACTATCAAAATAGGTTATGATCTTAAGTGAGTTCGACATCCAATATGTAGATTGGAAAGCCATCAAAGGACAGGTGATAGCTGATCAATTAGTTGAAGCTCCATTACAGGATAATCATCCAATGAACATTGAATTTCTGGATGCATACATTCTTAATATTACCACACAACAATGGAGACTGTATTTTGATAGATCATACACACAAAGAAGGTCTAGTGTGGGAATTCTATTGGTTACACCTCAAGGACACATCATCCCAAGGTCCTATAGACTAATGTTTCCATGTACCAATAATGTGGTTGAGTATGAATAATTTATTATCAAAATCAAAGTGGCTATTGAATGGAACATCACATAAATACAAGTGTATGGGGACTCACAGCTTGTCATCTATTAGGTAAATGACGAGTATCAAACAAAGGATGAAAAACTTATGCCATATAAGAAAATGATAGATGATCTTAAAAAGTACTTTGTGGAGATCAAGTTTGAATAGATACCAAGGGCAGAGAACAAGCTGCAGATGCCATGGAAACAATTGCTTCTCTCTTGCAATTACCAGAAAAGCAAGGTCGTTATGAGTTTATGGTAGAACAAGTATCTAACCTGGCCTATGACAATCCTGAATCACAAACCATATGCCAAATAACCGATGTTCAAAACTCACTATATGGAGAGATCTATACTTACCTCAAGGATAATATCCTTCCTATTGATCTTTCTAGGAACCAAAAGCATAACTTTATCCGCCAATCCGCTAGAGATACATTGATTGCCGATATCCTTTATAGTCGAGGTCTAGATGGTACTCTTCTTTGGTGCCTAGAACACAACGAATCTGAATTGGCCTTACATGAGGTACATGAAGGTATTTTTGGAACTCATTCAAGTGGACCAACCCTAGCAAAGAAACTCCTTCATTTGGGGTATTACTAGTTGAACATGGAAAAGGAGTCTTATCAATTTGTTAAGAAATGCCAGAAATGTCATATACATGGTAATCTAATCCATGCGCCAACACAAGAGTTACAACCATTTACATCAACATGGCCCTTTTGTCAGTGGGGACTGGACCTGGTAGGTAAGGTAAATCCATCTTCATCTAATGGACACAAGTTCATAATCACAACAATAGAATACTTTACAAAATGGATAGAAGCAGTTCCTTTGACAACAATCATTGGGAAGCAAATCTTGTCTTTCATACTAAACTACATAATCTATCGGTATGGCATACATCAGTCCATTGTTACAGACAATGGAAGACCATTTAAGAACCAGGACATCTAAAAATTGTGTGAAATTTTTTATATCCAACATCGATTCTCAACACCGTACTATCCTCAGGGAAATGGACAAGCAAAGGCCTCAAACAAGACAATTCTAAAAATACTAAAGAAAACGGTTAACGATGTTGGATGTGATTGGAATGTTCAGCTAAATCCTACATTATGGGCCTACAAAACCAACATTAGAACACCAACAGGAGCTACACCATATGCCTTGGTATATGGATCAGAAGCTATACTAATTGAGGTTGAGATACCATCACTTTGTGTCTCACTGAGAGGTATCATTACAAATTAGGATTATAGAGTCTCTAGACTACAAGAACTGGAATTGTTGGATGGACATCATCAACAAGCTGTCAATCATTTGATGGCATACCAACAAAGGATGTTAAAGAGCTACAATCATAGGGTAAAACCTAGAGTCTTTCAGGTTGGAGACTTGGTCCTAAAGGAAAACCCTAGAAATCAGTAGGACAAAGAAAATAAAGGAAAGTTTGAACCTAAATGGCTAGGTCCCTTTGTCATCATATCAGTTTATGGATCTCGAGCATATCAATTGTCTACACCTAAAGGGGATCTGTTCGATGAACCTATCAACAGTATCCATCTCAGAAAGTTCCACACCTGAGTCACCTACTGCACGAATTAGTTTCTGAAAAGGGTTACCTTGATGAAAACCTGGAAAACAAGTGTCTTGGTAACAAAAAAATAAATAAATAGGAAAATACAAAAAAATAAATAAAAAAAGTAAAAAAAATCATAAAAACAGAAAATACAAAAAGATCAGAAAAATAGAAAAATAAAAAAAATCAAAAAGATTGAAAAGTGTAATAAAAACATATGGTGAAAACCTAGAAACAAGATTTGTGATTTGAACCAACTTTTCCATCTATTGGACGCATGTCATGGTCATTATTTTCAGCATCATTTTACATCCATTATCATATCATTACAGTGGTCATGTCTCACCATAGCTTGGGGGAAACATCTGGACCTTACTGGGGGCAATAAACATCGAGCTTAACAAAATGGACAAACAACAGGAAGACAAACACAACAAAACAACAATCATCACAACCCAACATGGAACATCAATTAACATCGGAAACACATTGGACATCCATATCACAACAAAAAATACAAAAACAAGTCAAAAAGTTAGTATCAAAAAGTCAAAAACATGAGTCTGTGTCATTTGAACTACATGGTCTCTGCGTGTATAACGTAGGCAAGGCTAATATTTGATCAGCCCCTGAGGCCCCTAGGATAGGTCTTTAGGTTAGGTTTGATCCAAAATCTCAGAAAATCACATAAACATCAGAAAATAAAAATCAAAATGGATGATCTAATTTGAATAATGATTGAAATACTTTAAATAAAGGTTGAATATGTTGTACTTTGATCATTGTTATCATTTCTTTGGAGCGACTCAATGATGTATTGAACTAGAGAAGCTAGGAAAAAGAATGGTATTTTCTTTATCTGCTATCTGTGAATTAATCATTATTATTGTGTGAATTGTCGCAAGACTTGCTCTACAAAGTATCACTGATGACATTCCAATTCACATAAGAAAGTGATTGATTCTTGTCTGTTTATGGAAGAAATGCTCAGGTCATCTCAGTTTAATTATACCTAGATGCTTATGTTCGCTTGCAATATCAAAAATCATGAAAGTAGTACTCAGGTCATCATTTGTTTACATTATACCATTGATGCTTGTACTCACTTTCAACATTTTAAAAGCTCTGTGATGATACAAAGCACCATAAAAGGATTGTTAAAATTCCAATGTTTGCATGGTAAATTTGATTGCATTCATAATAGTGTTACATCTGCAGAGTATATTTGTTACAAAATTGGTGAATCATTTAGTAACGATGATAACTTTTCTCATTAATGGATTGAGTATACTTGACGTTAACAAAAACATCATCATTATCATAAAGCTGCAAATCATTTTCATTGCATACATTAGAAACATTTAATTTATCATTTCATCATTTATCATTTAGATCATATAATTTGCATTAATCATGTCATTTCTTCAATTGTACATCACATCATAAAATTGCATGAGAAAACTATCAAAACAAATCACTATGTAGGTGCATCTTCATTATTCATTCATCACATTATATATCATACATTCAGAATAACATTATATATATCATTCATTATTTTCATCATTCATTCATCACATCATAATTTGCATTGATATCACAAGAATAAAAGTGCACACATCCCATTTACATCATATGCCATTTCTTAAACATTAAAAAAATCATATCCATCATCATACATATATGTACATTATCACGTAACATTAAAACATCATAATCATACATCCACGCATCATACATCCATACATCATGAATCCATACATCATCATAATACACATCATAGATAGAACAACATAAATCATAAAGCATATCATCATGATCATAATTTGCATCTATAACATCATAAATAAAATCATCACATGACATATAGAACATAGAAAGTAAATGCATCCACCAAAAAATCATATAACACACATGATAGATCAAGAATAGCCATTGCATATCATATAGATCTCAAAATCATAAATGTCAAGTATATAGTGATGTCTGAAATGAAGAGAGATATATCATCAAAAAATGGCTGTAATCAGAATGTACATCATCATCTCAAAATACAATAGTGAAATCATATCATGAAAACTAAATGCTGCTGGCTCCAAACAGTGTAGGCATCACACGAACAGGTCCTCCACCACCACCAGATGTACTAGGATCTCTCGGGTCTCTTGGCATAGGTTGTGTAACACCTACATTGACAGTCCTAGTATGAGTCCTGGCAGATCGGGACTGCACGTAACTCACTCTCTGCTTTGAGGGAATGACATCATAGTATTTACCTCTATAATACTCTACCTCCTGACCAACACAAATAGCCTCCCACATATAATCTGCAATAGTGGTACCATCTGCCAATCTATTGTAATCTCTTGACTGTACCCTGAGCCTCATCTACAGACTGTCTAGCATCATGCCTCTTGGCTATCAATGATGCAATCTGAACCTGAGCTTCCTCTACACTTTGCCTAGCGGTATCCCTCTCCACTATCAATGCTGTGATTTGAGCCTGAGCTACATCCAATTGTGCCTGCATCTGAGCCTGAGTTTGGGCCAATAAACCTTGAGTTTGAACAAGCTGAGCCTGTGATCTCTAACTGCACCTGAAGGCTCATAATCTACAACTGCTCTGTTAGATCTCCCACTGCTTGCCTCTTACGAGGCACTGTATGCTCATGCACATCTAACACTGGACTCGACCCACCTGCAACATCTCCACTGTTGAGACCATAATCATCCCCATTGCTCTCATCACCACTACCCCTCTCATCACCATTACCCTCCTCACCACTGATATCCTCCTCATCACCACCAACCTCAACATCCTCCACCTCAACCTCACCAACCTCCTCTCTCCTTCACCTATGACCATGTGCCACAACAACATCCTCCTCTGTAGGTAGTGGAGCAGGATCATCAGGAATGGTAATGCATGGGAAAGGATGCAAAACCAGATACTCGGCATAATCTACTATCACAGGTGGCTCAACAATGTCTGGACGGATATCCCACTCAAATAGTTACAAAGACTGATACTCCTAAACAACAACATCATATGAAAAACTAGGCCCCCAATCTATAGAATCTCACTGACAACGAGCGTAATGAGAAACACCCTGAGGCATGCCCTGCACCAAACCATACTGCCTTTGTACTCGTCTGATCAAGAATCTCTCTAACACCTAATGAGTCCAACCAATCAGTAACATAGACTGATAGAGAAAAGGCACATGAATATCATCCTCATCCCAATGCTCACAATCAAGGTAGGGATGCCATGTCACAGAATCTATATCATCAATCACTCTCCTCCAATGCTCTAACTTACCCAGTCTGGACTAAGTAAGGTGACCTACATATCTGTACACATATGGTCTCATAGCCGGTCTCTGTCTAAATGGCACTAGACACGTGACAATTATGCGCTCCCACGCCCACACCTGTAACAAAGTAGCTCCAGATGACAAATTGCGACCTCGAAGGTAAACCACCGAATGCAAATCATGATACAAATGGGAAAGCATGCACATGCCCCAAGCAGGTCTCATCCTATGAATAACCATGCTCTCCAACACACGGCCCCAACCAATAGAAAGTCCCTTTGACCTATGATCAGGACAAAGGAACCCTCCAATGGATCCAACCAAAACAACAAGAAGGGTGGCATAAGCATGCACCATCTCACACCATGGAATCCAATACCTGAAAATATGATTGTTATGAAACACTCTACAGAGAGTATCGGTCCCACCCTGCTCTTTAGAATCATAAACAACCACCTCTCCAACAATGGGAATCCACAAAATCTGCCAGACATCCTCGGGGGTGACTGTCATCTCACCGGTAGGAAGGTGAAAGGTGTTATGCTCCCTATGCCACCTCTCAGCTAACACTGTCAAGAGACCCTGATTAATCCTAATATGGGGCATGTATAATAGAGAAGACAATCCACAATGTGTAATAATAGCTATCTTAGGAAGGGGAAAACTATGGTATCAGATCGAATGTCCATGGGAATCGCTCTCGAACCTTGAAGGTTCTCTAACCGCTCCTATTATAAGGAAATCTTCAAAATCAGTACTCTTTGTCAAATCATCAAACGTCAAACATCCTATCAAATCTAATTAGCTCTTGGTGAGAATTTTAATCAAATCTTGTGAGAGAACATCATGAACCTCACCTATCATGAGGTAAATCATCAAACATCATTGAACCTCGACTATCATGAGGTCAATACATCAAATCAACCTCGCCCATCATGAGGTTTATCAATCAAACTATAATTATTCCTCGCCTATCATGAGGATAATTATCATCAATCAAATATCAAACCTCTCCTATCATGAGGTCGAACATCATTTACTTGATTAGGATCATCAATCATATCAAACCAACAATTGACACAAATTTTTTTTGACAAAATCAAGGACAAATTTGACAAACTTTAGCAAACTGACTTGGATGCGCTGAAACAGAGTTTCTATGTGCCAAAACATCATAAGTGCCATTAAAACACTTGCATGCGCTAAAACAAGCGTTCAAAGTGCTAAATCACTATATGCGCCTTTTCATCGGTCAAAAGCACTATTATAGGAGGTCAAAGTGCCATTTCACCTTAAGCACTATTCTATTGGGTCAATGCGCTAATCTATTGGGCCGAAGTGCTAAACTAATCAAAACGCTAAAATAGAAAGTCAAAGCACTAAAAATTTGGAAGCGCTAATTTATCCTACCTAAGCGCTAAATTTCTAGAAGTGCTAAAATAGTTCATCTAAGCGCTACACCGGAAATCAAATGCGCTAAAAGAATTGAAAATTTTAAAAACCAAAAAATATGCGAAAAATGAGAAATGCATGAAAAACGAGGGGGTTTATGGGTATGTACCAGAGGTCCGTAGGCGGCCGGGTGCTGGTGACATCACACATGCTCGAAACGGTGGGTGTGGTACGAGATTGGCATTTTTCTCCAAGTTGCACAAATTGCTCTCTCTCAAAATTTCAAAAACTCAAATGCACAAATGAGTTTGAAAAAGATCTTTTTGACCTTTTATAGGTTATTTTTGGTGGGATTTTTATGGAGTTAATTAATTTTTTTAAGGAGAGATTAATTCAAATTCACACAGGGGAAAATTTCTACACTTTCTATCAGGAGATAAATTATTTCACCATCAAATCTTCATTGAATCTACATCAAATCATTGAAAAATAAGAAAAAATTGAAAAATTCCAAAAATAAAATAAAAAAATCAAATTTTCATCAATTTATCTCTCGAGGGGGCATATATCCATCATCAGTTAAAATCAATGTCTAGGGTAAGTCTCAGGCATACTAATTTTTTTTTCATCGATACTAGCAGCAACAACAAATTTTTTTCTTTGAAGCAAATACATAAACACATCAATTCAAAGGGGGGAAAAATAATACACCTAAAAATGGTTTGGATACTCTAATTTATTAAACACGACTTATTTGATTAATTAACCTTAATTTCATCTACTTAATAAATAAATAGAAATATTTATTTATATAGTTCACATTTAGTTCTTCTAAATTCTTCTATTATTCCATCTTAATTAAATAAACAAATTTAATACTTTGTTTTATTTAATTATCAAATTCTTCTATTTTAAATCACATCATTCTATCTTAATTAAATAAACAGGTTCACATACTTTGCTTTATTTAATTGTTCATTTCTTCCATATTTAATTTAATAAATAGTCTTCTATAGTTTGTTTTATTAAATTTAATATCTTATTTCTTCCTAAATTTATTATAGGATGATGGTTGTGAAATCAGAAAGGGAAGATCCAAAGTCTTGGTTGTAGTGGGAATAAGGATAGAAGGAAATGTTTATCTGCTCAAAAGTGCTAGTGGTAAGTGCTTTATGAATGAAATCAATAAAATTTGGTTGTGGCACAAAAGAATGTGTCATATAAATTTTGATAGCCTAGTAAGAATCACTATTCATGTTGTGAGAGACTTTCCAAGAATTACAAAGCCTATCAATGCAATTTGCAAAGAGTGTCAGTTTAGAAAACAAACAAGGAACATGTTCAAAACTAAGGAACATACTACTACAAGAACTTAGATTTGGTGTTGTAGAATAGGGTAAAATCAAGGTACAAATCATGAATCAACAATATCAACCACCAACTACCTAAAACTCAATCCCTAAAGACCATAATCCAACAATGAAGGACAAATGTACATAGAAACATAAATAATAAAGCAATAATACCATAATTCCTATGCCATGGTTGAATCACCTTCATTGCTCTTCTACATTTTACTTTATATGCTTGCTTTCCCTCAGATTTGTAGCATGCAAGAATAAGCCTAGTGATAGTGACAACAAAATATCAAAGATAGCAGTTGTAGGGTTGAAATGAAAGTGATAGGTCTCTTTTATAGAAAATCAAATTTGAATGAAGGGCCAAAATTAAATGATGAAGATCAATGGATGAGATTTTTTTGACATGCAAGGAAATAGGGTTAGGACGAAAATAGGGTTTAGTTAAGGATGAACGGTGGAGATTAAAAGGTAATAAAACCTTATCAAGGGTGGAGGTTAATTAAAATAAAATGGGAGATTAGCACAAAAAAAGAGGTTGCTGGAGTAAATTAATAATTATAAAATTATTTAATTTAGGAGGGAAAGTGAATAATTAAATAATTAAAGCAATTATTTAATTATAGAAGAGGGAAAGTTGAATTTTAATTAAAATAGCTGAAAAACAACTATTTAATTAAAAGTGGAGGAAAAAGACAAATTAGTTAAATAATTCAAATAATTACTTAATAGTGGAGGGAAAAGTGGGAAATAATTAAATAAATGAATAATTAAATAAATGAATAATTAAATAATTAAAATAATTATCTAATTATAGAGGGAAAATGGAAATAAATAATTAAATAAATAAATAATTATTTAATATAGAGAGAAAGGATTAATTAGTGACATAATTAAATAAATATTAATTAATTTAATTAATCAAAGGAAGAATATAAAAAGGGGGAATGAATTAATTCAATAATTAGAATTATTTAATTAATAGAAGAATATGATTTTAGAAAATAATCAAATAATTAAAATTATTCAATTATGGGGAGAAGAAGGGAAATTGATGTGAAAAATGGTGTTCGCATGCTCAAGACATTTTTCAGTGTCTATATTTTTCCCCTCTTTGATACAATGTGAAGTCATCTGAATATTGTATCAAAGAATAAATAGGAAAATTTAGTTCAGAATATGCCTCAGTGTACCCTAGTGAAGATGGGATAGACCTATGCCCCCTCAGATTTTTTTTTGCAAATTTTGAAAAGTTTGAAAAATTGTTCTGATAAGCAAATTTGATAGTGGATAACAAATTTACAACAAAAGGTTTCAGTTCTAGGACATCTAGGGTGTCCACATTAGGGTTTGAACTCAGTATTTGATACATCTAGTTAAAAGGAGGGTAAAAACCCTACCTTAAGGGGGTCAAAATGGTCATTTGTGCATTTTAACTTGAGTGAATAGTGAGCTCTGCGGGTGATTTTGTTGCAGACTTGCAACCAGAATGTCACTTGTACTAGTCGCCTTGCACTATAGATTCAGAGTTTGGACCTACAGATAGCTAGCGGACTTAGGGGATGTGGTATGTACACCTTTCTTTCTTCATAATTTTGTCAATTTTTGGTAGTTTTTAGGGCTCAATCTTGAGAAAATAGATGCAGTGCACCTTGTGCACTACAACTGTTATCGCTTTCGCTGTAAGTGTGGTTTGGTTTGCCACATTTGTATGGTGTGATGCAAGTGTTAGAGTCACCCAAATGTGGATGACTCACAAATGTTAAGTGCAACGCATGTGACTTGTACGATGCAACTGTGATTTGGAATGATGTATGTGATATTGTAAGTCACATTTGTGGGTTTGTGCAATGCATGTGCGTTATTGTGACACAAGAGTTGGTTTGTATGTCATAATTGATGGAAAGCTCACATATGTGTAGAGGTTTGATTCATTTGCAATTGTAAGTTGCATATGCTAGTTTGTGTGATTCATTTGACTACTAAGGTCCATGTGTACGACAATGTGACACATTTGACTAGTTAGGTTTTTTACCCAGTTCGCGAGAAAACCTTCTTAGTGATCAAGCTCCAATAGGTTTGGTTATGCTTCCTGATTGACATAATGTGATTTTATTATGATCACAAGTGAGATACCTACCTATCTACACCTAAGAGAGTCAGTCATCCACCATCAGATTGTGAGACTGATTGACCAACAAGGAGAGGGATCATCTTGATGCCCTAGGGTTATATCATGTCGCCTTCATGCCCATGATTTGGGCTAATCGAGGCCTATTAATAGCTCTGATAGAGAGATGGAATTCAAAGACTAGCTCCTTTCACTTTCCCACTAGAGAGGCCACTATGACCCTTGAGGATGTTTGGAGGATTCTAAGACTTCCTACCCATGAAGAGCGTGTGGATTGTGATATTGACTGTGGGTTTTCTACCATTCAAAGGTCCTTTGAGAATGAGGACATTAAAAAGCTCAACGTGAAGGAGTATGAGATTCATTAGGACTTGCTAGCCAATAGATATGAGCGGTTCATCTTGATTGTGTGCATCGTGATCAGTGGGGTCATGATACCTGATTGCTAAGGACATGGATTCCCTGTTGTATGGGGGGAGATGTTGATTGGCATGATGACTCAGGCGACCATCTATGCTTGGGGACCATGCCTTCTTGCTATGCTTTACTTCTAGTTGCATGATGTGGTCTACAGGTAGGCTCAATCTATCAGTTGTAGCACTACGCTGCTTATGATCTAGGCTTGGGAGCATATTGCTATATTCTGACCTCTTATTTCGAGACAACTTATAGTAGGACTACTGTATGTGTACTCATATGGAGGAGTGGTCACACAAATTAGAGTTAGTGACATCAGATATTGGCATCATGCCATTGATATTTTGGACGGTTTCACACGGAGACCATACCGCCAACGCCAACCAAGGGAGGATGATGGAGAGTACTTTCCTTAATGTTGATAGACACAAAACTTGATTGGGAGGATGGCTTAGTCACAACACATCATTGAGCATTATCTTCTAGATCAGGTGTTGCATCAGTTTGGGGAGTGACAGGGGCTTCCTATTGGTACAACAAAGCATGCTAGATCCACACGGGAGGTTTCTCAGTGGGGACCCCTGATTAGTGTGGCAGTAGTAAAGTAGGAGATTGATGCTCTATAACCAGTTTAGTGGGGTGCTGGTGCAGACGTGGCTAATGCAGGTACTACTTAGGAGTATGATGCATTGTGGGTTGAGGATAGGCCTATTCATTACATAGAACCAAATCAACCTGCCCCAGTGGAGAGGATGGGTAGAGGTCCATGAGGCAGATTTCATGACTGAGGATGGGGGCGAGGAGGTGATGGAGGTTAGGGTGGTTGAGGGGATGATGGAGGTGATGGAGTCAGAGGAGGTAGAGGTGGTGATGGAGGAGATGGAGGTAGGGGTAGGCATAGGAGGGATCAGGGTCAAAGAGTAGTCAGACCACTATCACCTATCAGGGAGGAGGCAAAGTAGGAGGAACCCAGGGTAGAGGCATAGTAGGAGGGACCCATGTAGGAGATAAAGTAGGAGGGACCCATGTAGGAGACAGAGTAGGATGGACTGAGAGTGGATGATGTTAAGGAGGAGAGAGAAAAGTAAGAGGATATTATGATGGGTGAGGGCCTAGGCGAGGGCTTCCAGGATGTGCCCATCCTAGAGGCCATGGAGGAGGATGTGGGAGATAGACTAGTGGATCCCTAGGTTATAGCTTTGCAAGCACAACTTCAAGCTACAAATGCTTGGATACAGGGGCTATAGGTAGAGGTGGATAGATGGACTGCCGAGTGGGAAATGGTAGTGATCAGGGTACAAAGGGTTGAGCATCGGTCCATCAAGTTCATGGCTACTATCAATGGGCCCATGGAGGATTTTACATAGATTCTATACAAAGCTAGCCAGGGGGAGCAACATTATTGGAAATTGTATAAGCAGGTAGTACCAGTAGCTGTGAGAGCACCCAGTTATGCATAGAGCTAGAGCCAGAGCAGGTCTCACTCGAGAAGGTCACGTTATAGTGGGGGTGTCTCACAACCTAGATTCTCACCATATTAGCAACCAATAGGGTCAAGACATAGTACCTCAAGATCTCAGTAGCGACATGACATGCCACATACACCTAGACTATCCCCATCAGAAGATAAGGGTAGCATGGGATAAGCTTGTTTTGACATGTATTAGACTGATATTTTTGATTTATCTTGTGAGCTCCATTTTTGAGACGTTTCACAATATTGTACTATGACACCATTTTTTTGATATATGCAAGATACATGATTTTTGATGGCGATCATTTAATGCATGTTTACATTGTATGCATATTTCTATGTGATGGATTATGATGTGATTATGAGGTGATTCTATATGTTATGGTGCATAATGGATGTATAATGTATGGTTTATTCTTTTATGTTTATGTGATCTATATGCAGGATGGTACTATATGGCTATGAAATGTGATGCTTATATAGATGCTTGTATGAATCTTTATGATGGGATGTTATCTATGTACTCATATTTTATAATGCAATATGGATGACCTAATATGTTTTATGGTAATGCCTATGATGTTCTAACATGATTATGTATGCAGGATATTTTTGTGTGCCACAAGATGCCATCAAGATGAAAATGGAAGTGTTAATGCAAGGGGGGAATGGATGTTAGCATGGAGTTAGTCGACCGAAGAGGGATTAATATTTTTCTTGATAGATATTAGGAATGCATGATTATCATCATTGGGTTTTGAATTATGGAAATGGATAGCAAACATCATGGTATGACATAGACCAAGGTGTGAAATGTTACCACTTGCAAAACAAACACTTGACAGATAAGGAGTCATGGCGTATACTAGGACCCAAGTTTCCCTAGTATTTTTTCCAAGACAAATCACAAACAACAATCAAAAGGAAAATAGGCCATGATACATAATTTCTCCTCTAAATCCTTCTTGGTACATCCTCGAGGTGCATAGTAACATGACCAAAGATAAATAAAAAAGATAAGAACAACTAGACCAACATAGTCAACAACCATTTATATCATTTGCTAGTGATTGTTTATTGATAGGATTGATACGATTGGCTGATTAGCTGATTGATATTGCATAAGACATCAAGTCTGGTTTCGATCATGTGGCCACCTATATAAGGTAGATGATAGGGTTGATAAATGATGATGTCTGGTTTTAGGAAGGACACATCTTGTAGAAGACAAATGATAGGATCAGGTTTGGTTTCAAGAAATGAGGCAAGTCATATAAGACACTGAGTCTAGTTTTGAAAACTCCACCTCTTGTATAATACTATTGATGGCGAGTAAGTGTTGAGGGATATTTATGATTACACAATTTATTGGTTTAGATTGAAGACTAGTTCGATGGTTACTAGTCTGTCGGTTCTTGATTTGGTTGATGCTCTGATATTTGTTTGTGTCTGATCAAAGTATCGACCTTAGCAAGGGAAAACTTGTTGTGAGATGATGATGGAACATGACAGACCTAACAAACCCTAAGGGACTGACCTAGTGCCTCATGGGCTCATTGAAGATGGCCTTTCCTATGTAACATGCACAAAGACATCATAGTTCAACTGACCTTGACCATGGATAATTTATTATGGATTGAATTATGATAACTTGACAAACCCTAAGGGATGAACCTAGTGCCTCAGGGGCTCATCGATGATGACCTTGCCTACGTAACATGCGTAGAGACAGAGTAGTTCGACTGAATTAGACTAACATGACTGATACTATTTTTGAGATTTTGAATGCTATTTGATGTTTTTGGATTTTTGACTTCTTTTGTTTTTTTTGGATTTTTGACTTATTTTGATTTTTTTGGATTTTTGACATGTTTTGATTTTTTTTTGGCTTTTTGAAAGATTATTTGGATGTTTTAGGATTTTCAAAATTATGACCTCCGATGTCAAGCCTAGGATCCCATTAAGACATAAGTTAAGGATTTTTCCCCAATTAGGTATGGGACTAATTATTAGGAATGGAATTGGATAAACCTTAATATGGATGGACATGAAAGGTGAAAGACCCAAAATGTCAATTGTTCACAAGCCATGAGAAGGACACCAAAGAATTATTATGGGTGAATAAGGAAGCAGGAGGGTGAATGCATGGATTATTATGGGTGAAGGTGAAAAACTAGATAGAATGATGGAAGATGATGGAGCAAAGACCAACTACACATGGTGCTTGTTTTCTAGGTTTTCAACATGGTACTTATCCAAAGTGCCACCGAAGTGATTTTCACTATTGTACAGGTTATTTTTGTTTACTTTTTTTTCAATTTTTGATATTTTTGTGGTAAAAAGAGATGCCTATTTTCCATATTTTCATCAAAGTGACATTTTTTTTGTTTTTTGTAATTTTTTTTCTATTGTTGACTTTTGAGAGGGCTCTCTAAAAGCTAGGTGTAGTACTTACGAAGGTGCATGCTATTAATAGGCTCTAGTAATGGTTCACCTTTAGGAGTAGAAAGTTGATAAGCATTAGATCCATGTGTCAATGTTATGATGTAAGGACCCAACCAATTAGGCTCAAAATTTCTAAGTTTCTCTCGATCTGTTTGGTTCTTAGGATTCACTTTTAAGACCAAGTCACCAATGTCAAAATGTTTGACTAGGAAATTCTTATTGTAGCTACAATGAAGATGGTTCTGATAGGCTTGTAGATGGACCATTGCATTCTATCTTCGCTCATCTAACAACTCTAGCTCATGCAATCTAGATATGTGATACTCTTCATCATCAATAAACACTTGCATGGATACTCTTAGGGAAGGTAACTCGACCTCAATAGGAAGGATGGCTTGAGAACCAAAGACGATATAGAGTGAATCCTGTGGGAGGTTGGATGCTAGTTCGGTAGGCCCATAAGGTGGGATTGAGTTGGAGGTGCTAGTCATGAACAACATCATTGATAATATTCTTTAGGATTTAATTGATGGTCTTATTGGACACCTCAAATTGTTCGTTACCCTAGGGGTAATATGGAGTGGCGAAGTGGTGCTGAATGTGGAATTTTTTGCATAATTAAGAGACATCTTGGTTCTTGAAGGGATGGCTGTTATCGATAATAATGGATTGTAGGACACCATACTAGCATATGATATAATTGAGGATAAATTTGGATATCTTCTTGCTAGTAATGTATGCCATAAGAATAGCCTCAATCCATTTCGTGAAATATTCGATTGCCGTGATAATGAATATAAGACTGTTGGTTGAGGGGGGATGGATCTTACTTATGAGGTTGACTCCCCATTGAGAGAAAGGATATGGTAATGTGTTGGTTAAAGCTCCTGGGTTGGTGTGTGCAAAAGATCCCAATGTATTTGACACTGTCGACAATTCTAAACAAAGTTGTAGGCATCACATTCCATAGTAGGTCAATAATATCCAGTTCACATGATTTTCTTGGCTAAAGTAGGACCACTTGGGTGAGATCCACATATACCTTCTTGTGATTCACATAAGTTCGCTTTTGATTCATTAGAATCAAGACATCTAAGGAGGGTGTTATCTAGGCTTTGGCGGTAAAGGGTGTCACTGATGATGACATATCTGGAGGTGTAATGGATAAAGGTTTTGCATTGATTCGTAGACAAGTCAGGAGGGATAACTTGGTCATGGAGGTAATTGTAGAAATATTTGTACCAAGGGGAATTGGGACCAAAAATTTTACACACCAACTCAGATTCAGGAATATCAAATGTGGGGATCAACAAATGTTCTACCAAGAAATCATACTACGATATGTTGTTTTGGATGTCCAAGAGAGATCCTATTGTAGCCATTGCATTGATTGCCTTATTCTAAATTCTTGGGACCTTCTAGAAGATGATATCATCAAAGTACTACTTAAAGTTGTCAACCATTCATTTGTAGGGAGTAAGTTTCCTACCCTTTGTGTTCTAATCGTTGTTGAATTTTGAAATAACCAGCTGTGAATCACCATAGACTTGAAGACTCTTAATTTTCTATTTGATGGCCTTATAGAGTCTTGTGAGTAGTGCCTCATACTTTGCTACATTATTGGTGCAAGAAAAGGCTATTTTGAATGACTTTGGTATCATGTCTCCTTGGGGTGTAATGAAGAGTATTCTTGCTCCTAAACCATGACTTGTGTGGGATCCATCAAAGTAAAGCTTCCATGTGACTGAAGCATCTAATGTAAATATGGAATCATCAGGAAAGTTGGATATCAATGGATGATCTATTGTTGTGGGTGCATCTACAAGTTTATTGGCTATGACTTGTCCTTTTATTTCCTTTTGATCAACATACTCAATGTCATACTCACTTAATATCATGACCCATTTGGCTAATCAACCTATTAAGGCCACTTTGTTGAGGAGATACTTCATGGGATTGATCTTTGCTACAATCTTTGTTTGGTGATTCAACATGTAATGTTTGAGCTTTTGAGTGGAAAAAACCACCACAAGGCATGCAAATTCAATAGGACTACAATTGAGCTCGTATCCAACAAGTGTACGAATGATGCAATAAACTACTTTTTCTTTTCCATCATGATTATTTTGTGCTAATAGTGCCTCCAGTGCTGATGTGGTTGTTGATATGTATATTATGAGGTGTTTATCATCAATGGGAGGCATGAGAATAGGTGGTGTTAATATATAGTCCTTTATTTGTTGAAATGCTTCTTGACACCATTTAGTCCATACGAATGGTACTCCTTTTCATAGAAAATGTCAAAATGGTTGACATTTATCTACTAATTGAGCAATGAACCTTTGAATTGACTATAACCTTCCTTGTAGTATACACAATTGACTATGCTTGTTGGTTGGGACATTTCCATGATAGCCTTCAGTTTTGCAGGATCAACGTTGATGCCTCTACGACAAACAAAGTATCCTAGGAGCTTGCCCGAAGTTACCCCAAAAATACTTTTATTTGGGTTTAGTCAAACCTTGTATTCTTCTAATATTTTAAAAATATTATCTAATACTCGTAGATGATTAGACCTTGACAATTATTTTTCTAATAAGTAATCTACATAATCCTCCATAAGCATGTGCATGAAGTGAAATATTATAGTCATAGCTCACTGATATGTGGCTTTGGAATTTTTCAAACCAAATGGCATAACATTCCAATAGTATGTTCCCCAAGGACAAGTAAAAGGTGTCTTATTTTGATCCTTGGGAGTGATCCTAATCTAATTATATATGGAGAAATCATCCATAAGTGGTAACATCTCATATCCTACTGTCAGATCCACTATGATATCAATGTTGGGCAACAGGAAGTCATCCTTAGGACATGCCTTATTCAAATATCTAAAATTAGTATAGATTCCAATTCCACCTATTAGTTTTGTTATGGTCACTAGATTGGAGATCCATTCCATGTAGTCAATGGGTTGGATGAAACCAACCTCTAATAACTTCTTCAACTCTATTTTTACCAATAGTGCAATTTGGGGATGCATTTTCCTTAGCTTCTGTTTAATTAGTTTGACATTAGGGAATAATGGAAAATGATGTAGCACTAATTCAAGATCCAATCTAGGCATATCGACATAGGACCAAGTGAAATTAACTTGTCTCTTTGAAAAGAAGGTACTAAATTATGGTCGCTCTGCCTTTGTCAAAGATTCCATGAAATGGACGATTCTAGGATTCTCATTGGTACTAGTGTTGACTTCCATAGATTTCTCTACCAAAAAGGGTGATTTCACTTGACTTATGGGGAGCATTTCCAACCCTCCATCCTCGGGCGCCTCAGAGAGGTTCTCACCCTCAAATATTTCCTTTATTTTTACTTTTTCCTAGTCTAGGGGCGCCTTTCAGTTTTCACCCAAAGACATTTCCTTTTTGATTTATTGTTTTCACTTTTGCGACTAAAGGGTGGGAAAAAGTCTCCAAAGTAGGCAGCATTGTCAAGATCTATAATGAAACCTTCGTTATGATCCCCATGGGGTATACCTTTATGAAGTCCCATGAATTTAGCTGTTGCTTCATCATTTTCAAATATGTCAAAGTTGGGTGGTCCTTGTTGATCCCAATCTATCAATTATGAGTATACTAAAGACATGTCATCATTGAAATTAACATAGCTTATGGATGAGGTAGAAAGGGTTCACACAAAGGTGTTATTAGGATCCGAAAAGGAATTGATACAAGCTTTGCTGCTCATGACTCTAGTTGAGGAATGGTATAAGTCAAGTTCTTGAAAGATCTCAGCTAGGTCCTAGTCACTAGATGTATAAGAATCTCACTCCCATTCATTGGAGTTAGTTTCGGTATAGTATCCCTTAGATGTCTCAATATCCTTCAAAGCATTAGTGTCCTCATTCGATAACACCTTAGTACTCAGACCAATCAATTTTGGTGGTACATACCCTAACCCTCTATTCATTAGTAGCTTAGGTGGCATTAAGGTCTCTTTCATTCTGTTCTTTTGTAGACAAAGTCCACTGTGTCCATCATAATCCTTACGTTTCATGATCTTGAAACCTTTACCATATTGCTTAGTTGGGATCTATGGAGGTTCAATGTCTTCTTCCTCTTTGTATATACATGTGGAAATATCCTCTTCACTAATAGTCTCTTAACTTAATTCTCCCCATTTGGTGAAGGTGGTGGTGTGAGATGCTCTGATAATGACTTTGGTCTCTTTTTGATAGGAGAAGGCTTGCCATGAGATTTGGGAGATATTGGTAGCTTGTTGATAAAATAAGAGGTTTTCATGTGGTACTCTCCACACCCATTGTCTTGAACTTGGACCTTGGAGTTAGAAGATGGGATGGTGGAAGTGGATACCTTAGTTAAAGTGGAAGGGTCAATGTAATGGGATGAAGTGGACAATGAGCTCTCTCAATTGATGGGAACTTGTTGTTCGAATGTCCCTCTTAGGTTGCTACAATACTGGAAGAGATTAGGGTCACCCGTTATTGTGATCTCAATTCCATTATGGGGAAATTTTAAGCATTGGTGGTATATAGAAGGGGTAGCCTTCATGACATGAATTCGTGGTCGACTAAGGAGGAGATTGTAGGGAAGGTCCAGGTCCAATACTTGGAATATTGTATCTAAGATAGTAGGTCCAAATCTGATAGGTAATGAAATCACACCCTTATGAGAGTGTTTTGCATCATCATAATCCTTTATGATAATATTCTTTGACATATCGACATAGGCCTTAGAGAACCCCAATTTCATGACCAATTTTAGGGTGCAAATATTCAGTCCTACCCCACCATCTACTAGGACTCGTTTGATTTTATGTTTGTTGACAAAGACTTCAAGGTGTAAATGATCATTATGGTTAAGCTTTTTTGAGGAGAAGTCATGGTTTGAAAAGGTAACATGGTGGGTATTAGCTAAGTATCCCACCATTTCCTGGAACTGATTAAAATTAAGGTCTTTGGGTACAAATGTTTCTTGCAAGGCCTTATCCAAGATGGATTTGTGCTCAGGAGATATGTGCGAGTGTCTTTCCAAATGGTCTAAAAAATTGTATTGGGCTTTCAACTACTATTTAGGAGGAGATCCTTGTAGGGTTTCCTTAGTTCTTTAGGTTGTGACCACACATTCTGATCAGTTCTTGATTGTAACTATAGCGAAATTGTCATCTAAGGCTCAAACATTATTTATAGTAGGCTCATGGGTGACATGGGTGTAATTGGCTTGCTCATTGATCTTAGTACCTCAACTGGAGGATTTTACCGTCTTATGGTCTTCCAAAGGATTCTTGAAGATAGTGTGGTCATTGTTAGAGGTCACTTGTTGATTGTCCACTTCTATGTCACTATTTTCAATAAGGTCTTGTGCCCTTTAATGCAGTAATAGTCACAAAAAGCATTTTCATCCCACCAAGATGGTTTAAAAGGAAATGGATCATAATGTTTGACCTTTGGAAGTTGGATGACATTGGATTGCAAGAGTTTCTTCAAAGCGGATTCGATAGGTTCCCCTATGGGAGTGTAATTATGTGTCTTGGTTGGTTATTTCTTGGAGTTTCATGTCTTTGGTTATTTTAAACCACATTCATTGTTTGATTGGGAAAATGTGGATTATTGGATATATTGGGTCCCTTAAGAGTGATTGTAGAGCATTCTTTATTTATTGTCTTCACATCTATTTCCCCATTGTTTGTGACATTTTTGTTTCGAGCCCAATATTTTCTTTTTTCATTAGAGATGTTTGGGAATTTTGGTTCTTGTTGACGATCTTGATTTCCCCCTTAGCAATAAGTGTTTTCTCAATGGTAGTATCTTTCTCAACAAGGTCAACACATGTGGTACAATAATGGATTTGTAGTTGATGTTTCAATTCTGTGATTAGGTTTTTAATGAACACATGTACCAAATAATTTTTAGATATTTTACAATGAAAGTTGCTAGCCATGATTCTCCACCTTTGAAGAAAGATATAAAGGTTTCCCCTTCTTCTTGTTTGGTTTGATGCAATGTCACTAAGGTTATATTATTTTCAATGTTGTAGGAGAAATGTGTCACAAACTTGTTAGCTAACTCACTCCATGTTTGTATTCTTGGGGGTAAGTTGGAAAACCACTCAAGTGCTTGTCCTACGGGACATATTGGAAACAATCTCATTAAGTAGGTGGGCTCAAATGCAATATTTATGCAAGCAACATGGAACTCTCTTATGTGTTCTATTAGACTTCCTTTCCCCCAGAATTTTTTGAAATTTGGAAGAGTGTAATTATGAGGAAAGGGAGGCATATATATGCTTTGATCAAAAGGATATGGGCATAATTCTTCCATGGAGTAAGTTTTCTTTGTTCCTAATACTTGCATATTGGAAATTTTGTGTTGTAGTGCAAGCATTTGATGTGCCAAGACTTCTGCAACAGACAATGACGTGTCTATAGCATTAGCAGGTGTACTATGATATGGATGACCCATGTTTGAGGTAACATTTGTAATCCAATATTTGGGGTGGAAGATTTGAGGTTAGTGCCAAATGAATTTAATGAGGATGAATTTTGGTTTTGGAAGTTAGAAGTGAAAAGTGGATTTTGGTTGATCCGTGGAGTGCATGATGTGAATGGGGGATTGGCATTGGATTTGTATTGCAATGGGTTTGAACTTTCTTGACCATGAGGGTTTTGATTTCCATGTTGTTGAGAGAAACCTAGATTGTTGTTTTGTGGAGGAATGCCCGAATTGAGACCTTGTTGAGATGTGTTGGTGTTTTGGTTTTCCCCCAAGTTCAAATTGGTATTTGGTGCAACACTTGTCATTGGAGGTTGTGTTTTAGAAGCACTAATGTAAACCTTTCACATCTTGGGTGGATTGGCATTCATCATGTTTTGACTTATGATGTTGGTGAATGGTGGTATGAATTGGGATGAAGATGCAAAGGGATTGGTAGATGAAGTCCCTATGGTGTGGGATGATGAAGCAAAGGGATTGGTAGATGTAATGTTAGGTGCTTGTGATATAGGTTGGGTACCTTGTGCTCCAAATATTGATGTAGATGTTAATGTTGACCATTGTAGTGTTTTGAGTAGTTCCCCTTAATGATAAAATATCATGTACTTATGAATTAGTATGGTTGGGAGTAGATGTGATGTGTCCTTGGTCTTGTGTAACACCATTTTTTTGTGATTCATAAAGAGTGTTGACATCAAAATTGAGAGGGAGTTTGGTTTCACTTTGTAGAAGTTTCATAAGATATCGTTGGGGATCTGCGCTACTATCTCATCTACAATGCATGCTACAATAGGGTCTTGGTAATCCTCTTCAATTTCCTCTTCAATTAGTTGTCTTTGAACCTCTTGTAAGGTGTAATTCTCGAAGGGATGGGGAAGTTGAGGTTGTGACTTGGGTAGCTCATTTGAAGAAGAAGACCCAAAATTCATGTTGCTAGTTGGATTAAAATAGGGGTCCTTTGTGTAGTCCATCTCTTTTCTCTTCCTTTGTAACCTAGTTTGGACCATATAAGACTTGCAACTTGGTGAGGAGTATGCAACCTAAGGGATGAAAATGCAAGATGGGTATGAAACTATGCTATGTTTTTAATATTTTTTGGATATAAGAATGCCAAATGATGACACCACTATGACCAAGATTAGGATGAAAAGTGATAATAAGTGAAATCAAGATATGGTAATGTCACTATGAACAAATTTTATGGTGCAAATATTCTAATATGATGGTGTAACCAAAGCTAAAATATGCAAGGATGCAATCGTGAGCTATGGTATGACCAAAGCTATGATGTGAAAATAAGACTAAAGGATGACCAATGAAACTATAGCTATGCACATTTGGACTTCAGAGAAGGATGATAAGAAAGCTATGATAGCTCAAGGTAACAAATCAGACTGTCAAGACCTTAAAATAACCAAAGCTAAAAGGATGATGATGATTGGAAAAAGTGAACCTTAAACTAGACATATGGGTTTTAAGGCCCAACTTAGATGATGATGATGATAAAAAAAGGACAAGGTGAAGGGAAATCTAGATATGTGGAAATGAATTGATCAAAGGTATGGTGAGCTTCCTAGTCTAAAATCTAAAAGGTGTATGCAACTAAGAATGACCTAGGAAAGACTAAGCAATGCAAGGATGGCAATATGGTTTAACTATGGAATGCAAGGAAACCTAAGTGAATGCAATGAAATGGAAAAAATGGACTAAGAAAGTCTATGATCTGTAGATATGGTTACTACTAGGAATTGACAAAAAATGAGACTAGATAGGAATTTCCTCGATAATTTGAAAACTAGTAGTTGCGTCATTTTGTCTCACAGTTATAGTGTACTATTTTAGCAAATGCGGTATACTTTCTATCAAATGTGGTTTACTATTCTTGGAAAATGTGGTGCTTTGTCTAAAAAATGTAGTGTACTATCTTTTGGCTCTAAGTTGAATATTTTCAAGTGGTTTTTTTTGGGGGAAATTTTGAAATGTGATAGAAAACACAACAAACACTTGACAACCAAATCTTGGCTAGTTTTTTACTTGTTTGATTTCAAGGTAGGAAATTATTTTGCAATTTTTCTCCCATAAAACCCACTTGGCCTTGGTTCACAAACAATGAAGACAAGCACAACCTAAGGAATAATAGGGTTTGTCTAATAAAGTTGGGCATACCTTACCCTCAAAGGATTAATTTTAAATCTTCATCCAAAAGAGTGTGTGAATAGGGTATACCAATGTCATGGACCACCTTGATACCCCTAGCCTTAAAAGAGTGTAAAATATTACAATTCACCTTACATCTCAACCATGGACAGATGTGGTATGTAACTTCAAGGTATGATCCACATCCCTTGCGCCAACAATAAAGACAGCCAAAAAAGTCTAGCTTCCAATAACAATGACTTTCTAGGAGGTCGATGAACACTAGAGGTATACTTCAAATGTGAGAAACTTCAGCATCTAACCAACCTATGTGTGGTCTATACACCCACATCAAAATTGGCATGCAAGGTATAATGTCCCTAGATAGAGTTACTGAATTTCACCTTCACCCCTTTGATATAGCCCACCTAAAAAAATGTGCTTTGAGGTAGTCTCCATTGAGTTCTCCACTAGGATGTGTCTCAAAGGAAGACCTCCTAAAAAAGAAAAGAGATTGATATGTGTTTCTCTTACACCCAAGATCACATAAAGTGCAAGGGGAGATGATACACACACACCAATCTAGGATTTAACACAATGTGAAAGTGTACCAAACATGAAAAACACTTGTTCTTTCTAATCCCAAATACAAATGTTCTTATTTTAAAAATAAAGACACATAAAACCTTGCAAGAACATGGATTAGTAGTCTAGATAACAATGTCTTCTCCCAATGATTACTATAGGCTAAAAATTAGATATTAGTAACACTAAAACCCTCTATCCTAATGAATGGAAATGACAAAAAATAAAAAAAACTCAAAGCTTATACCTTTTTACCTTATGATAGACAATTGTGTCACTCTATGTAGAAAATTTGGCGGACTAAGGCAGACAGATGCATCGAACTAGAAAGTGACTACGACAGACTATTTGGCAACTGCAGTGGACTGTCACACGAATGTGGTAGACTATCATTCAAATGTGTTGCACTATTTAATAGATGCAACTCACAACTCGAAAGCTTAAAAATAAGCAAATCTGACAAAAGATAGAAGAATATGATGATAGAAGTGATGCAAGCAACTTGTCAAGATATCAAAATAAAAACCACAAACCAAAATAATGGTAGAAAAACACCATAATGAAAGGATTTGATAATTTTTCCCAAGATGGAAAAATACGGTGCTCTATCTAGTAGATGTGGCATTGAAAACCTTAGATGCATCTCACCATACAACGATTGTGTCACTTTGTACAATGATTGCATCATACTATCAAACAAATGTTTCATTTTGTCTTTCAGATGTGTTGCAAACCTGAAAACTCAAAACTTCTCACAAATTTCTTCAAATCCGGTTAGTTCACATCGGGTTCACCAATGTAGATTAGGGTAAAATCTAGGTACAAAGCATGAATCAACAATATCAACCACCAAATACGTAAAAATAAAGCCCTAAAGACCCTAATCCAATAATGAAGTATAAATGAACATAGAAACATAAATAATAAAGCAAATAATACCATAATTCCTATGCCATGGTTGAATCACCTTCATTTCTCTTCTCCATTTTGCTTTATATGCTTGCTTTCCCTCAAATTTGTAGTACACAAGAATAATCCTAGTGATAGTTACAACAAAATATCAAAGATAGTGGTTGTAGGGTTGAAATGAAAGTGATAGGTCTCTTTATAGAAAACCAAATTTGAATGAAGGGCCAAGATTAAATGATGAAGATCAATGAATGAGATTGCTTTGACAAGCAAGGAAATAGGGTTAGGGGAAAAATAGGGTTTAGTTAAGGATAACGGTGGAGATTAAAAAGTAATAAAACCTTATCAAGGGTGGAGGTTAATTGAAATAAAAGGAGAGATTGACACATAAAAAGAGGTTGCTAGAGTAAATTAATAATTTAGGAGGGAAAGTGAATAATTAAATAATTAAAACAATTATTTAATTATAGAAGAAGAGGGAAAGTTGACTTTTAATTAAAATAGTTGAAATAGAACTATTTAATTAAAAGTGGAGGTAAATGAAAAATTAGTTAAATAATTAAAATAATTATTTAATAGCGGAGGGAAAAGTGAGAAATAATTAAATAAATGAGATTTATTTAATTATGGAAGAAAAAGTTAATGAATAATTAAATAATCAAAATAATTATCTAATTATACAAGGAAATGAAAATAAATAATTAAATAAATAAAAAATTATTTAATTATAGAGAGAAAGGATTAATTAGTGACATAATTAAATAAATATTAATTTATTTAATTAATCAAAGGAAGAATAGAAAAAGGAGGAATGAATTAATTAAATACTTAAATTATTTAATTAACAGAAGAATATGATTTAAAAAAAATCAAACAATTAAAATTATTCAATTATGGGGAGAAGAAGGGAAATTGATGTGAAAATGGCATTTTTAGGCTTAGGACATTTTTCAGTGTCTACAGGTGCATACAGACCTATGTGGACCTACTGTTGACGGTTAAAACAACACAACAACATTAAACATAATATCACTATTCTATTTCTCTTGAAAGAGAAAGATAACATATAGTAATGTAACTCCCAAGGTCCTGGTAGTTGGTTCTCAAGTGTGCTAAGAATGGCTCAATGGTTAATGTAACAGTAATATGAAAGGGGCCTTTGCTGGTAATAAGGAACAAGACTGCATTAGATCAACTAATCTATGTTTGGGGGGGTTGAAATAAATATAAAAAGATAGATCAAAGCTTTGAAACAGAAGATCATGAACCAAGCTACTTAATATTTAGAAATGCATATCAATAATGAGTGTTTCTTCATCCAATCATAACCACAACATGATGCAATCCATAGAATAATATATACTATTGCATATATCCATAGTGCTATTTGAACAATCACAACTATTCACTAAACCTTATTTCAGAAACTTTAAGACAAACCATCCACTCATCATCAAAACACAAATCAAATAAATATAACAACACTTTCATTCACAGATAATTTAATGAGATAATCTTTAAATCCAATTTTCTCTATTGATTTTCACCAAATAGAAAACATTTAGGCACAACAAACTATTGGCATACAGATTGATCATGAATCATTAATATTATCAAATAGGTCCAAACTTAATAACAACATAAAAAATGTATATAGAACTCTAAAAATGTAACCAAGTTCAAATGAACTTTTCAAAGTATCTTTCTAATTGTCAAACTCTAAAAACTATAATTCCTACTGCTATCATCAGGTGGCTAAACTTTCTTCAATCAACCGACCTTTACAAAGTAGAGCCAAGAGATACATATAGACATTGCTATGCACAAGTTCCTCTCAATCAAAACTTAGATTCACAAATCAAGGAACCAGAACTGAATGAAGAACTAGACTGCTGAACTTTAGTTACAAGGCCAGATTGCTCTGTTGCACAAAATTATGATGTCAAGGAAGAAGATAGAACTAATGGATCAAACCGGAGTCAAATTCATATCAAAAACCTGCAAAAGAGGAGAGAAGAAGACATGTCAAGTGAAGAAGGTGTTTTGCTGCCAGCTCACTTCTGCGTTGCATGCTCAAGGATGTACTCATCATAATTGGGAAACACTTGTTGAAGAGTATCTGCATTAGGCCCATCCAACCAATCATCCTCAAACTTAATCCTCTTTAATTCTACTGAAACTAATTTCTGTACCTCCTTTAGTTTGATCACTTCTCTTCTAGTAGCCTTTGCTTCTTCCCTTATGTCCATAAACCTATCTAATAACAAATCCTCTCCATCATCTCCTTTTTGCATCACCTCTTCAAATATACTCCTCCACTTCTCCCTCATCTTATCCAAAGAAAGACCCTCCTTCACCAAGGTATCTAGATTGACCAAAATTGCCGCAATTGCCTCTAATTCATCAATCTATTGATTCAAGTCTTTACTCGCCTCTTGAATTTCATTCTTATGTTAAAGAATAGTCTTGGATTTTTATCCTATTATACTCAGTTTTCTCAACAAAATCCACATTATCATCCTCAAGAATTGAATGCTCAAGTAGAGTTGACTTAGGTACCTTGCTAATGTCCTTAAGCTTTTTAATATACTCCTTATATTCTTCATCCCGCTTGTCTAGACATTCAGCATGCTGATTCAAATCCCCTGCCAACTCAAGTGTTGTTTCATGAATCTTGAAACTATCAATTAACACCTCATCAACCTCTTGATGGAGCTTATCAACCCATCTTTCCAACATTCCCACCTTACTCCTCATATGCACCAAGTCATCAACCTCCTTCTTTGTTAATAAAAATGGAGATTCAGGGGCAACAACTTGTTGAGAAATAGGAGTTGAAACATCCTTCAAAAATCTATGCAATTGATCCAATTGAGCCTTAAGCTCATCTTTCTTTTGTTTGTCTTTGATCATCCTAGACTTGGTAGAGGAAGCCACAATATCAATCAAGTTCATTTGCTGATTTCTTGTAGGTCTTCCCAAGTTCACCGTACCTAGTTGATAATCAGACATTTGCATTTCATCCCAGTTCTTATCCATCATTGGTATTGCACATTCAACAATGATCTCTCTTGTGTCTGTAAGCTTGGTAGAGTGAAGAACCCTGGCCTTCTTTTTAGGTCTCTCCTTCTCAATTTCCTTCATCATTTCATCCCAATTAAGAGGTTGGGGCTATACTATTTGCTTCTTTTCCAAGTCCAACTTTAACCATGTAGGAGCTGTAGGAGTAGTAGCTACTTGCATAGAAGAAGAAGCAACAGTGGTAGAAGATAAAGGTTGCAATATTGTGTTCTTAGGCCGAGAGTCAACCTCTTGCACATTTTGCTGCTCTTTATGTACCTCTTCTTCTGCAAGATTTTTAGCCTCTTCTTTATCCTTCTATTCTTGCATTTTCTTAGCTTCCAGTCCTGCTTCAGACATTCCTCTTCCAAACTCTTCTCTTCAAGCATCTTATCTCTCCGCTTCTTCAATTCCTCAACATAATCCCACGCTTCCTTGGACTTCTCATATTCAGCAAGCTCTACAGCCTCCTTTTCACTTTTCAAGCATTCTTGCTCTTCCCTCTTCTTATGAGCCTCCTCCACAACCTTAAATTTGGCTTCAAGGGCTTCTTTCTCTCTTCTCTGCTTGGCCTTTTCCTCCTCAAGATCATGGATCCTTTGTTTCAAATCCAATTTATCCCTTTCTTCTTTCAATCTAAGCTCCTACTCCTTTTGTTGTTGTTGCTTAACAAATTCATCCATAGTAGCTCGAGCTTCCAATTCTTGTTGCTTGGTTGATACCTCAGATTGTGCCTTAGCAACATCTTCTTGTTGTTTGGCCAATGCCTCAGCTTGTTCCTTGGCATCAACTTCCCTTTTGGCATCCTCAAAGAGTTTCCATTGATCCTCTTCTGTTAACACATGCTATATTCTTGCATCATTTGTTATATCAAGAGAAGCTAGTACATGAGTCTCTTTGTTTGATGGGGTAGCCTCAAAATTTGTTGCAATATCATGAATTTCTATTTCAGGCTCTTTTTCCTTCAACAACTCAACTTCTTTATGAAGGGTTCCCATGGTAATTCCCTCACTTGGTTGCTCTGTAATCAGGGGCTAAGTGGATGCTTCTTCTGTAATAGATGTGGAAGCCCCATCTTTTGTAATGGTATCACCTTCTTGTATCTCTGGCAGATCTTGGGCAACCACCTCCTCTTCTGCATTAGAAGGAATAAACTCTAAGGGCTCCTTAGGAACCATCCTTCTCTTCATCCTCTAGTACCCTTAAGTGGTACTTGCAACTTTCCTCTTTTTGGATGGCTGAGCTTCAAGCTAATTAACTCTTAAGCTAACCCAATGCACGCTTCTATCCAAGACTGGTCTTGCAACTTGTTTTATATCAATAGACTCTTCAACATTCCAATTCACTAGATCAAGATCCTCGGTGCCTATCTTATCTGTATCATATTGGGGATCCAAAGTTACCCATCATTAGACAATGTATTTGGAAAGTCCTCCTTGATCCCATACTCAACCATGAGTGGGATAAGCAATCTTTCATAATTTCTTCTCCTGAGATCATACTCATCTTGCAAATCCATCCAAAAGTCCTCTAATAAATTGAAATGTTTATAAAAAACACTAGGAAGGAAAGCCTGCATCTTGTGCCCAGGATCATAATGCTTCTTAGAAGTATATAGACCCAACTTCAAATAAATTAATTCATCACAAACAACCTTGGCTGACACAATGTGTGGGTAGCTAAACTCACCCAACTTCATGGGGAACTTGTGACAACCTATCTTGTGTTTGTTGCCAAATTTAAAGTTGAAAGCCAAAGATTGATATATGAACTCCATTAAAACAATTCTATTGTTGCAGTACCTAGGGAGCAAGTGGGGATGACCATCAAAACCTCCCAATTTGAAGTAAGTAAAAGTGGGGTATTGAATAAACTAGTGTCCCCATTCATTGATGAAGGCCATTGCCTCCCTACTCAATATGTACCCAACATCTCCTATAAGCCTATTGATGGCAACATAAAGAAATGCATCATTAACTCTCCTATAATGTGACTTTGATGTTTGCAAAGTAAGCTGATTATAGTGCTCCCACACCTTCTTTTGTCCTTGGGCTTCTCCCAAGATGCCTACTACATTTATTCCAGGAAAGATACCCATTCTAGCAGCTACAAAGACCACATAAGAGGTCATAAAGAAACTCTTGGTTTCCCTCACTCTCAACTTTTGATTATGAATGCTCTCACACACCACCATAGGCCAGTCAAACTGTTGTTTTCCATCCAAGATAGCTTGGATGAATGGGAACATCCATTCTTTAAATTGGGATGCATCTCTGTTCCCAAACACCCTAGAGAGCATCATGATTATGTCCCCAATCTCTTTGCTGAAGTCTGCCCTTTTAGGCTGATCAGGAAGCTTAGTGAGAGACTTCTTCTCCACCCTCATCCAATGCTTATTCATATGATTTCTACTAGCTTCCTTCTTATCACTGTATAGCTTCAATGTTTCTACTTCATTTAACTGTCTTGGATCTTGTGGAGGAAGTACATCAAACATGAATATGCTCATTTGCAGTGTTAGATCAATGATAAAATTTCCCTTCACATCCACACACTGCCTGGTAGCAGGATTGTAGGCCCCAGCTACTGCTAGTATCAATTTCAGGCATTGAACAGACAAAGGAAAAAGTGCAACGTGTGCCAACCTAGACTGAGCAATCCTTTGTCCCTTGGTGTAACATCTTCATTAAAGGTTTCATCCACTAGCTCCTCATAGTTGAAAGGGCCTAAATTGGTATTAGTAATATCTACCTAGTCAAAATCAATCTTGCTAGCTATAAGGGTAGCTTCTTTATGTTTACACCTCAGAGTGTAGGGAAGTTGCTCTACTTTAATCTTCTTTGGCCTGGCTCCCTACCTTGAAGTTTCTGCTGGTTGGCTCCCTTGAGAAGCCTCTTCTGATGCTCCATACATTTCTCAATCTCTACAATAAACTTCTATATTAGATGATCAAAAACATAGAAGTCAATACATCAGTCAATACCTACCTCCATCTCCTTGAAACAACGTTTAAACTTAACCAAACTTCAACCTTTATCAAAGGTGGAGCCATAGAAGCACTAGGGACATGAAATAGTTTTTCAACAATAGCAGGGTCAGAATTAGAACCAGAACAATACCAGAACTGGGACTGGAACAAAAACCAAACCAAAAACTAATCGCTAGTTCCAAGTTCAACCTCCACTTTGGCTCCGACTCCACGTAAGAACAAGCGCGAGGATCCAACTATCAACGACTAGAAGAAGAAACATTTTAGGAATGAATCTCGATACTAAACATTCTCGAGACAAGTTGGGTCTCGAGTCCGCTTCCGCCAATTTTACCATAAATCAGAGCACTTCATTAAAGGCTTGGTCACATGGATCTAAGGACCTAGGTCACATGGGCTTACGAGGAAAACCAAATAAAAGGGCCTAACCCTACCTTCCAACTGTACAAGGACCAAATTTAAACCTAAGGCAAGACATTTTGAAAAGGTTGTCGAGAAAACCCCAGTTTGCATGACATGCCGACTCAGAAAATTAGGACAAGATTAACCCAACGTGACAATCACAGAGTCAACATGGAATTGAAACGAAAAAAGGGTTTCCAAATGAACTTAAAACATTTAAAGTATGGAAAACCCTGGTAAATGGAAGCCCTAATTAATTAAAAACTAGGGCATGACAAAGAACACCTACCATGAAAGTGACAACAAACAGAAAGCGACAAACAAAAAATAGGAAAACAAAACACAAAAGAACAAAAAACAAAACAAAATAAAACAAGAAAGAAAAAATGAATAATTCATAGAGGGAAACTCTGCAAATGCGTGAGAAAATGACACAACACAAGGAAAAGACAACACAACAACGCAAAATGGGAAGAAGGAAAAGAGTCCTACCTTAAAAACTCTCTTTGGGAAAGATTGAAATTCGATCAAGATTCGCTTTACAACTTGCCTCCGCAATGAAATCGATCCTGTCAAAGTTTTCTAGCTTTGGTTTACTTAAACGCATTGAATAAAAAAGGTAATGAGCCAGTTAAACATAATTAGGAATTTAAAATCAATACGCGCGTGCAAAGAGGCTACAATTAATGCCATTAATACGGTAGGTCGGAGGTGGAGAAAAATATATGAAGAAATAGTTAACCCAAGTGAACACCCAAAGTAGGGCGGATACAGACCCAGGTTTGAGACAACACAAAGAACTTTAGCAAGTCCCTTACTTAGCTCCAAACCCAGTTTTGGTCCCGCAACAAAGACAATGACGAAGAAAAGAAATAGGGGCGAAATCAAAACCAAAACTAGAACTAGAACTTTCACAAAGTTCAAAGTTCGGTTTTGACCCTAGTTCCGCTCCTGACCAAGAAACAAGAAAAAAAATAAGGATGAAAAAACACGAAGGGAAGTGGGACCGGAGTGAAAACTGGACCTGGCCCAAACAATAACGATAGTAACAAAACAAAGCAAATGAGCAGAGTTAGAATCAGAATGGGAATAGAGCCTAGAAATTTTAGAAAGTTCTAAGTATGATTCCAACTTCGGCTCCGCTTTTGGCTAGAAAAAAAAACCCAAGGAAAATGACAAACAACTCAAGGTAGAAAGAAACCTAATAGTTCCAAAAACAAACCAACAAACAACGGAAAGGAATAAGGAAGGAAGGAAGACCCGAGTTGGAATGAAACCCAAACTTAGACTTTTTTTAGAAAAGTTCAGAGTTCAGATTCGGTTCCGGCTCTGATTTTGTCAGAGCGAAAGAAACAAAGACTTAGGAGGAAAAAAAAAAGACAATAAAAAAGACAAGGGGGGCCCATTTTGTTCCAAAACAAAATGGGGTGGTTTTGCAAGGAATAACACCTACCAAAACAAGAAACCCTCAAGCTGACAGGTACTTTAAGTTGTTAATAGATGATTACTCTAGAATGACTCGGGTGACTTTTCTCAAAGAAAAATCAAAATCTCTAAGATAAGTTTAAAGCATTTAAATCTATGGTTGAGAATGAATCAAGTGCTTAAGGTTTGAATAAGATGGTGAGTGATGAGTCTAGTTTATGGTTTAATTTTGGTAGAATTTATGATCTATTTGCTGAAGTTGTCATGGACCTTGATGTTTGAATGTTGATATTTCCTCAAAACCATATACATTGGGCCTAATTTTATTTCTGCAAATCTTTAATGAAATTGACATGTTATATGGACTATCTGTGTTATTTCTACATGTGGATTAATGAATGTTCATTAAGATAGATACAGATATGTGATTATTGTGTGTACTAATATTTCCATGCAAATATGATTAGAGGCCTGAGAAATGGAGGAAGACTCTGATTGCTGGTCATTCACCATAACGGTCAACAAGGTGGTCATTCAAAGGGAAATGGAGGGAAGACTCTTGATGGCGAGAGATTCCTCATTTAAATCAAAGTTGTAACAACCTTGTAAATGGTCTTTATTGTTGTTGAGCAAATATAGGTGTTACTGTTGTGCTAAATCTACGTTAAGGTAGCATGCTTGACCAGATTCTGTGCATGCATAACCACCTCTCCACTTTTCATGCTTTCCCTAAAGTGGCATCCTCCTAATCTGTTGGAGTTGACTGCCTTGCTAGGTGATTAGTTAGTAGCATATTTTCCTATAAATAAGACCCAAATGCTCCTTCTCAAGAGGTTGTGCGATCTGATGATGTACTTGCATTTTAAGTTTTCAGTAATACAGTTACACTGCTCTGTTGTACACATGTTTTCCAATGAATAAAATGAGTTTATAAGTTCATGCATCTGAGTATACATTAGTTTTAGAGGATACTCATCCAAGGGGGCCCACTTGGTGAGCATTCTGTTCTTTAGTTTAGGTTAGTTTAGTGATTACTTTCTGTTCAGTAATTAGTTAAGAATCTGGCATTGACTGTTCTTGTAGCCACTAGAATTCCATTCTATGACTATTCCTACAGCTAAAGCAAACATTGTAGTTTCCTGTTTTCTCATATTTTCATTTTTGTCATGAATTTTAGCTTAGTATAGTTGTTGGTTGATGTTAAGAATTTATGTTATTCCTTTCCAAGCAATTTACGTTCAACATTGTGTCTTTCCTAGCTATGGAATGAAAATGGCTACTTTGGATCCTTAGTGCACATACTGTGTTGACCCATTTCAAGTTCACGTCCCTAGGTTGACAAGTTAAATGCACCTTCATGATGATTGAAATGGCTATTCAATTTAGATGTCCAATCTCTAAATCACAGCTGTAAGGGCTTAGTTTTTAAATCATTGTTGAAGGCCAACATTTTTGGCACCATTGCCGGGGATGGTGTGAAACTAGGGAGTTCTTTGGAGTCATTGATAGTTTTTCTTGCTGTAGTATTTCTGAAAGTTGTTCAAGTAGTATACCCCTCATTTAGGAAAGTAATGATCCACTATTCTTTTTCCAATTCTTTGTGTGAGTTGTTTGATAGTGAGTTGATACCGCATGCATAGAGGAAGGAGGAGAGATGCTCATGGGAGATTCCTTCCTAACAATCCCGATCCATTCCAGCTAGTTGAATATCAGAACCTACCAAGAGAAGAAGAAGAAGATCCACACCCCTTTGTTGATGCATTTCCTAATCTGACTAGCTCTGAAGTTTCCTCTAAAGATCAAAATCTGATTGATAACCCCTTTGCTTTGGAACTACATCAGGGAGTTATGGGTGATGTAAATAGAAACAAACTTAACCAACTGGATTTTCCTTTCCCCATTGCTCATTAGAATGAAGTAGATAGCCTCAAAAATATATCCCTGCTTCAGTCCTTCCTAAGTTCTGTGGACTTGTCATAGAAGATCTTGATACTTTCTTGTTCGAGTTTGACATACTCTACAGGAGTTATGACTATACCACTGATGCCCATAGGCTCAAGCTATTTCCTACCACTCTCAAAGAAGTTGTATTAAGATGATTCATGAGCCTAGGAAGAAGTACTATGGAGACATGGGATGTCATCAAGACAAAATTCCTTGAGAAATACAAGGAGTATTTCAGGGGCAGTGACATGAGAGGAGATGATATTTTTAGGATGCAACAAAAGGAAGATGAGAGCTTGGAGGATTACATTGCAAGGTTTCTATTTTTCCTACAGAAATCTCCACACCATACACTCAATGAAGACTCACAAAAGCTACTTTTCTTGAGAGGAATTAATGACAACTATACTGATGCCTTGGACCTGATGGGAGGAGGAGATATCTCCCAGGTTCCTTGGGAGGATATCAAGAGGATATGTCAGAACTACTCTAGGGTAGGTTCAAAGAAAGGGAGAGCCTACCAAAATTCTATGGGTAAGTCATCTACTAGTGGAGTTTCAAGAATGGAGATTACTCATTTGTTGGTTGATTCAAGCAAGACTTTATAAACAATCTAGCTACTCAGCTGGATACACTTCAGGCCAAGAAGAAATAAGGGGAGGTAGAGGCAATGTTGGAAGAATATTTCCCTCATTGCAGACAAAAGAAGAAGGACTGCATTAGACTTGGGGATGGATATCTCTGAGGCACAAAGAAAAAGAATCATGCAGCTGAATGCTTTGGATGAGATAAGGAGAGAAGCCTTACACCATACAAAGGTAGTGTAGAATCAGAGAATAAGGTGGCATGACAAATTCATCAAGGACAAGAAATTCCAGCTAGGTGACTGGGCACTACTCTATGACTCAAGGTATCAAGATAATGCATGAAAATTGCAGACGAGGTGGCTAGGACCATATGAGGTTGTTGAAATCTTCCCCAATGGTGTTGTTCATCTCACTACCATTGATCCTATCAGATTCAAGTTGATTGTCAATGGTCATTGCCTTGGATTATATCACAAGCCAACTTCCAAAGAGGTGTTCCTACAACAATTCACTCAACATGCAACACCAACTTCTTGCAGCCAAGGGAAGTGGACCTAGTGTCCCTCCTTCTAGCTAACTAAGGTATGTACCTTGTCATAATAAAGACTTCCACTTTTGTGGGAGTCCACTTCTTCACCCAATGACCCATTTTCCCATCCATCTCCACCTTTCTCTCTCTTCCACCACTTTACTTCATTCCACTTCACGCTCGTTCCACCCCATTTTCATTAGTTGCTCAAATTATTTCTTAAAAAGTGACCGATACTTTCTCCACAATCTTTGCAACGAATCTTCCACAAATCCAGGTATGTGCGCATGAATTGCTATATCTTAATTGTCTTTAGTGCATTCATTTAATTGCTATGAATTAATATGGATGTTCACCATAGCATGTCATTATTCCCTGTCCATGTCAAATCATCATTACCACCTCCCATGTGAGGACACATGCTCAAATTTAGATTGGGGGGAAAGATATGAATACTTTTCCCACATGTCGGTCCATGCTAGTCTACGACAACAAAGTTTAAATAGAGAAAATTTGAATTATGAGTGAGATGATGACTCATATGTGTGAGGTGACACCAACCAACACCACCATTTTTCTCCATAACAACCTTCCTTTATTACTCCTTTACTACCATCATTGATCCTATCATAATCTTAAGTTGCCAAAAGGTAAAAAAAAAGAAGGGAAAATTCAGACGACATTGGCATTGGAAATTTGGCAGTGTTACAGGAAGGAAAACTTTGCAAAGTGATTGTTGATTGCAGAAAATGGGAGATGGGTTAATCAGGAATGAACCCATGGTTCATGATGTATTACTGTAGGATGCACTTTCACAGGCCGAATTCAAAAATTGCGGTTGGTTAGACTACTTCCTAAAGCTTAATTGTTTTAATGAAGAAATTGCATTAGAATTTTCCTAGACATTGTCTGAGGGAAAGGCCATGGTAAAAGGGCTGGAGGTCATGGTGATTGAAGAAAGGATTGCAGAAGTTACAGGGTTGCCTACCAATAGTGAAAATTACCCTGCTTCTAGAGACGTTAGGTCAGCTAGGGCCAAATTTACAGAACCTGGTGACCCTCCATTGAGCGTGGACAAACAAGGTGTGAAGAGAACCTCTCTACCTGAGCCATGGAAGAAAATAGCTATTTATGTTATAAAATATATCACCTGTGAAGATTTCCAGTGAAATCTACATTTTGTGCACTTCAAACTCTTGAATCACATGAGGCACAGGAGGAGGATGAATGTGCCGAACGTGTTATACCACTTTCCTTCAATCATGGTAGTCAAGACTCAAAAAGGTATGGAAAATTATGTTTCCCACCATTGTTTGATCAAATTGTTAGTTGAGAAGTCTCTACATGATGTGTCTAAGATGACTTGGGAAGAATTCGTAAATATTGATCAAATTAGACCAGAGCATTTGTGACCTAGGTTTTTACCTCAACCTCATAGGTCTAGCAAGAGATTGAGTATGATAGAAGCCACTCCTGGTGCTTCAACCTCTAGTGTGAGCCCTAGTGTAAACCCTTTTGCATCAGAACAAACCATAGAGATTAGTTCTTCTGAGACAGAGCACTCAGAAAAAGAAAGTTCCTCTCCAGGTTTTGATGATGATGTTCCTCTTGGCATCTTAATGAGAACTAGGGCACAAAAGAGAGAAGCATAAATAAGAAAAGGAAAAGCTAAAAAGAAATTGGTAGAAAAAGAAGTACCAAGCTCTAAGAAGTGGAAGGCTGACACTGTTCATCCTACAACAAAAGAAAAATGTGAAAGCCCTCACAGAAAATCAAGACCAGCTGGGTCAACCTTTGATATGCCTCCATAGGAAAGTCCTAAGCCTAGAAAAACATCACAGGGGGACACAAAAGCTCCAATGGGGTAGGTGAATGTCAAGGAAGAGGACATATTTGAGAAAGCAACAAACATAGCACTGGCAGATCTTGCTGATATTGTAGAACAAATTGAGAATCAAGGGTATGAGGAAAATCAGGAGCTCCTGCAACATGAGCAAGAATAGGAACAAGGGGCCCTATAGCCATAACTGGGAGAACAATCAGTTCCCCTGCAACTGGAATTGACTAAACAACCTGAATCCCTTCAGCTGGTACTATATGAAGAGAAAGCATTAGTGCTAGGAAAAATGTTGGTAGGAATACATAACCCCCCTGATTTTATAGTACACACAAAAATTCTGAACTTATTGAAAGAGATACAAAGGAGGGAGGAAGAATGGAAGGAGGAGAAAGACAGACTGAAGAAATAAATTCAAAAGAGAGATGAGGAGATTGAAGATACAAATGTAGAAATTGATACTTTAAAGAAGAAGGTGGACAATATGATAGCCTTGGTAGCCCAGACAGTAGAATGTAGGATCCCTCCAATGGTCTATGCTTTGCATTTGAAGGAGAAATATCTTTCTTTTAAGCCGGCAAGGATTGTCTCAGGTTTGAACCCTTCCATTGAGACTCCTATTGATTTTTTCAATGCTTATCGAATTGCTTCCCCTGAGATGAAGAATTTGTTGTGTGAATTTTTTTGCATAATTATGTTGTGACTCAAGACCATGATTGGAATCCACTGTTGTATGTTGGGGATGTCCAATTAAGGACATTTATGTCTTGGGTACAGAATGAGATCAGTTGGGGACAACAATACATGACTTATATATGAAAATGGAATCCAACATCCCTCTGCCCATCAGGGCTCAATCAAGAAAGCCAAGGGACATTTACAGGGATTGGCACATAATTCTTTTCAGACCTAGCTATGGTAATAGGATCATGCCTTGGATAGAAGCAGTTTATAGTGAATATGAGGTGGTGGAAAAAGCAAAAGAGGAAGCTATGAAGAGATACCTGTCACAAAGATGGAACAACCTAACCGATGAGCTAAAACAAGTTGAGCCCCACTCTATACAAAACTATGTTGCAACACTTAAAAGAATTGACATATACATACAGATTGGAAGGACAAAGGGACAATTTTGGCTTCCACTGACTTTTTAGCCACCCATCCTGATGTGGCCTGTGCCAAATTTTAGGTACTCCCACTATGATATTACTGTAGAGAGACAAAGATGGAATAGATTGGATAGAAAACAAGGGTTATATTGGGATCCTGATTCACGCACAACAAACACTGATGTAGGACAATTGGCGGTTGCAAATTTTAGGGAATTGACTAAGTAGAAGAACAACCCTTCCCCTATTGGAGGACCAACAAAACCTTAGGTTCGGGGGAGTGATGTGTCTAGTTTATGGTTTAATTTTGGTAGAAGTTATGTTCTATTTGCTGAAGTTATCATGGACCTTGATGTTTGAATGTTGATATTTCCTCAAAACCATAGACATTGGGCCTAATTTTATTTCAACAAATCTTTAATGAAATTGACATGTTATATGGACTATCTGTGTTAATTCTACATGTGGATTAATGAATGTTCTTTAAGATAGTTACAAATATGTTATTATTGTGTGTACTAATATTGCCATGTAGATATGATTAGAGGCCTGCAAAATGGAGGAAGACTCTGATTGCTGGTCATTCACCATAACGATCAACAAGGTGGTCATTCAAAGGGAAATGGAGGGAAGACTCTCGATGGCAGGAGATTCCTCATTTAAATCAAAGTTGTAACAACCTTGTAAATGGTCTTTATTGTTGTTGAGCGAATATAGGTGTTACTGTTGTGCTAAATCTGCGTTAAGGTAGCATGCTTGACTAGATTCCATGCATGCATAACCACCTCTCCACTTTTCATGCTTTCCCTAAAGTGGCATCCTCCTAATCTGTTGGAGTTGACTGCCTTGCTAGGTGATTAGTTAGTAGCTTATTTTCCTATAAATAAGACGTAGATGATCCTTCTCAAGAGGTTGTGCGATCTAATGATGTACTTGCATTCTTAGTTTTCAGTAATACAGTTACACTGCTCTATTGTACTTATGTTTTCCAATGAATAAAATGAGTTTATAAGTCTGTGCATCTAAGTTTACATTAGTTTTAGAGGATACTCATCCAAGGGGGCCCACTTGGTGAGCATTTCATTCTTTAGTTTAGGTTATTTTAGTGATTACTTTCTATTCAGTAATTAGTTAAGAATTTGGCACTAACTATTCCTGCAACCACTAGAATTCCATTCTGTGACTGTTCCTGCAGCCAAAGCAGACATAGTAGTTTCCTGTTTGCTCAAATTTTCATTTCTATCATGCATTTCAACTTAGTATAGTTGTTGGTTGATGTTCAACATTTATGTTATTCCTTTCTAAGAAATTTACTTTCAACATTATGTCTTTCTTAGTTGTAGAGTGGAAATGGCTACTTTGGATCCTTAGTGCACATACTATGTTGACCCATTTCAAGTTCACGTCCCTGGGTTGACAAGTTAAATGCTCCTTCATGATGATTGAAATGTTTATTCAATTTAGATGTCCAATCTTTGAATCACAATTGTAAGGGCTTAGTTGTTAAATCATTGTTGGAGGCCAACAGTGAGTTCACCTCAAATGAGTTTAATAGTTTCTATGAAGATCATGGGATAAAAAGATGCTTATCAGATCCTAAGACTCTGCAACATAATGGGGTTATGGAGAGGAAGAATAGGATAGTTCAGGAGGTAGAAAGAACCATGTTGAAGGAAGCAAATATATCAGATGTCTATTGGAGAGAAGCTATTCATACCGTAGTTTACATTCTCAATAGAGGACAGGAAAGAGTGAATAGTTTAAAGAACCCCTATGAGCTATGATATGGAAAAAATCCTATTGTGAAATATCCTAGTTTTTGAAAGTAAATGTTATATCACGAGGGATGAAGAAAACTTAGGAAAGTTTGATGCAAGATCAGATGAAGGAATCTTCCTTGGATACTCTACAAAGAACAAGGAATACATGTGATACAACAAGATACTGAAGACAATAATTGAAACCATAAGTGTCAAAGTGGATGAAGAATCACATTAGAGCTTAGTGCTAATAGAAGGATACAAATCTAATGAACCCCTTTATAAATAAGAAGGAAAAGGAGAAGTAGAAGAAAAAGTGACGCTAGTGGAAGAAGAAGAAGCTCCAAAAAAGAACCCTAAGACTCCTAAGTATGTGCAGAAAAATCATTCTGAGGATCAAATAATTGGAGACAAGAGCAAGGGTGTGTTGACAAGAAGAAAAGTTGCTATGGCAAAGGAACAAGTGAATTTTTGTTCACTCTCTAAAATAGAACCTAAAATAGTTACTAAAGCATGCAGGGATGAAATTTTTAACAATTCTATGGAAGAAGAACTGAGGTAGATTGTGAAGAATTGAACATGGGAACTGGTCCCAAGGCCAACAAACAAGAATGTGATAGGAAATAAATGGGTTATTAAGAACAAGTTGAATGAGAATGAAGAAGTTATCAAAAATAAGGCTAGACTTGTGTGCAAAGACTACTCACAAGTGGAAGGAATAGATTTTGAAGAGACTTTTGCTTCAGTAGCAAGAATGGAGGCTATTAGGTTATTTTTGGTTTTTGTGATGCATAAATACTTCAAGGTATATTAGATGGATGTAAAGTCTACATTTTTGAATGGTGAGTTAGAAGAAGTGTACATTAAACAACCATAAGGTTTTTAGTTATCAAAATATCTTGATATGGTCTACAGTTTGAAGAAGGTATTATATGGGCTTAAACAGGCTCCTAGAGCCTGGTATGCAAGATTTGATAGATACTCCAGTAGGGATTCAAAAAGGGTACCACATACAGTAACTTTTACTTCAAAATTGAGAAAGATCGAATCCTGATTATGGTTGTGTATGTTGATGATATAATGTTTGGAGGAAATGAGACTGTGTAAAAAAATTGTAGAGGAGATGAAAAATAAGTTTGAAATGTTAATGCTTGGGGAGATGACTTTCTTCCTTGGGATACAAATTAGTCAATCAAAAAAAGGTTATTCATTTCACAATCAAAATATGTAAAGGACATGTTAAAGAATTTTGGAATGGAGGATTCTAAACCAGTATGTAATCCCATGGTTATTGGTTGTAAATTAAGCAAAAATGATGAATCTCTTAAGATAGATCAGATTAAATATATATCCATGATTGGTGGGATTAATATATATAACTACAACTAGACCTAAAATTATGCATGCAGTATGTCTTGTGGCAATATTTCAAGATCTTAGAGAATCACATGTGGTATCAACATTTCAAAAAATCCTAAGAATACTAAGAATACTAATTTCTCTTTGAGTGCTTATATAGATGCAGATTGGGTGGGTTATGCAGATGATAGAAGTACAAGTGGAGGCACTTTCTTCCTTGGAAACATGCTAGTTTCTTGGATAAATAAGAAGCAGGATCTAGTGTCATTATATATTGTAGAGGTATAATATGTTGTTGCAACATCTTGTTGTACACATGTGGTATGGATGAAGCAGATATTGAAGGACATCAAGATAACATATGATGAACCTATTCCTATCTTTTGTGATAATACATGTGCTATCAACATTTCAAAAAATCCTATAATGCATTCAAGAACAAAGTATATCTCTATCTGGTATCCCTTTGTAAGAGAGAAATTTGTTGAGAAGGGAATGAAGTTGGAGTATGTTCCTACAAAGGATCAAACAACATAAATTTTCACAATGGCTCTTCCAAAAGATGCATTTGAGTATCTCAGACGTAAGCTAGGGATTATTTCCCCTCCTTTCATCTAGATGCATAAGATTGTGCATTTGTCTAGGGGAGAAATTCAATATGTATTCTTTGTTCTAGATTGATGAAGGCTACCTCTCAGGAGGACTAGGTAGTGGTGTTTTTGGCTGGTCCAGTCAAGGGAGCACATTTTTTGCCTAAAGTGAAGTGTGTAGGTGTTGCCCTTTGCTAGTGATGTGAAAGTGGGAGAGAAAGAGAGAGGGAGAGAAAATTCTAAAAAACATAGGGAAATAAATGTTCAATTAAGGGGGAGATTTTTTTGAGTATTGGAGATCAAAGTTGCTTTTATTATTGATGGTTTTTCAGGAGATGTTTCCATCAATGACAAAGGGGGAGATTGTTGCACTATGTTGTCATCGATGTTATCATTGGTGTCAACCTATGGTGTGCATATGTTGAGAAGGTGTGTATGGTGTTGAGTAGGTGTTGTAGATGCAGTAGGGCTACTTGGTTTCCAAGTGCTTTTGAGAAAATTTACATAAAGATTGTACAAGGTGACTAGGAAGTGTTTTGTATTTTTCTCTACATTTATTCATTCTTGAAGGTGTGCTTGTATAGTTTGAAAGTGATTATTAGAGGTCTTTTAAGGACTTATATCCAAAGTTTTAGGTTCTGGATCGTGTGACAACATAAGATATGTTTGACAGTGTGTTGGACTATCACTGGCTTGTGAAGAGGGATATCTAGGAGAAATGGAATTGCTCTTCATTTCTCTGCATTGAAGTTTATTATATTATGAATTTGGGAATGTGCTAATATTTGCTGTACCCAGTTTCCCTTGGTTTTTCTAGTGTTCAAGTATTATGTAGGCTTAGTTCATGAGTTTTATCACTATGGTATGTTAATTGGTTGCACAAGATGATAATATTCTCAATTTCATGTGTTTGCGCTAGTGCTTTGAATATTTTGTTGGTGCTGGAATATTATAGAATGTTGTATAATGTGGCTACACTATCCACATGATGTTTTTAGCCTTGGTGAAGTGTGAATTTGGTTGCTTGTTAGTATTTTTGGTTTGGCCAACCTAGTGTGTTAGCGTTGTTTGTGAATGAGCTTCATAGTTTTTGGAAGCCTAGTGTAGCGTGTTGGTATAGATTTGGGTCTTGGTTAACCCATGTGGTCCACCTTCAATTCTTTCCATTATGGAGGTGTTTGGTGCCAATCTATTTGGTGGTTGCACGTTTGAGGTGCATACCTTTCATCAAAGCTGACCTGGAGAAGGTTATTCGAGGTTACGGAAGATGTATATACAAGGTAAATCTTTGGAGATGTGTGTTGCATGGAATAATGAATATGTGATCATGTGTTGAGATTTGAGTGTGAGCAAGAATGCCTAAGAATACCAGAAGTAGTGAGCACAAGGTGTCTACAGTTTAGTGTGATAAAAGTCATTGGAGGTAGTGAGCCGAAGGTTGCAGATGGTAAAGAGACATTGTGGTGGTTTCTCCAATTTCTCTAAGGTAGTGAACCTCCTTGTAACTATTTCTTTGTAATCTGGAAGAAGTGATCTTCCTGGGTAGTGAGCCTTTCTTTTTGGATAGTGAGTCCTCTAGGCAGTGATCTCTTCAAGCAGTGAGCCTTTTGTAATAAGTTTTCATTTCATATATTAAGTTAATCCTCATTGTGGTTTTTCCCTTATAGGGTTTTCCACATAAATTTATGGTGTTCTATTGTGAATATTTGTGGATGTGTTGTTTCATTTGTCTACATTCTTAATAAGGTTTTGAAGGTTTTAATACACAACTGATTTACCCCTCCCTCTCAATTGTCCTGTGTGTCTAACAAGATTAACATCTATTAGGACTTCACACACAACCCTCTTAGCTCCATTGTATTTCCTTTTGAATGAAATCACGTGAATAACTCCTAAAAGTTTATATCTTTTTTTCCTATTTAGTAGTGATCCAATGTACTCCCAATACTATATATGTTACACCCATGAGAATTCAAAACATTAGGAAATCAATTTGATAGTCCCCCATGGTTAAGTAAATGCTATAGTATTTTCCTGAATAACTAACAACACTGTCATATATAATTTGGACCTAGAATTCTAGAGCAGGGTATATAAAACAATTTAGATGAGCAGCTAACTTCTTGTTAATGAAGTTGTGAGTGACTCCTAAATCAATCGATAATGTTAATCTCTCTTTCATTAGGAAACTCACCACTTTAAGAGTTTGTGGGGAACTAAATCCAACAAGAGCATGACACAAAATGATTGGGTGAGTATCTCTAGATTCTTCTTCCATCTCATTTCCTCCATTTAATGTTATCTTTTCATCCCCTTCTTCCTCATTTGGACCTTCAATATAGAATAATTTCTTTTTAGCACCTTTATGACCATGAATATATTTTCTATCACAACTAAAACATATATTTTTTTCTCTCTTCTCTTGTTGTGGAGTCAACTTTGTAGGTTGAGGTAATGATTGTGTAGGAGAGCTTTGTTGAACACCCAGAATATTGAGAGGGGGGGTGAATATGTATTCTTTGAAACCAATTAAAAATTTAAACATTCATTCCACATATCATATTCATTTTTTAGTAAGGAAAGAAACCATGGAAACAACCATCAAAGCATATAACACATGAACAATAGATATTTTACGTGAAAAACCCAAAAAGGGAAACCACGGTGAGGATTAGCTGGCACCATATTATAACTAGTTATAAGATATTACAAAAGGCTCACTTCTTGGTGGAATCACTACCCACAGAAAGAAAGAAAGATATAAACAAGGGGTTGGATCACTGCCAAGATCTGAACTGCTACAAATTCATCTACAATAAATATAGTTCTGTTGAAGCTCAAAAAACTAAGTCAAAACACTTCATTTTACTCTACTTTTCTCTAAATTCACATCCCATTCACATTCTCCACTTAGGAATTTGTACATGTCACTACTTAATCATTTGTTATCATCACCAAAATGATCTGATACTTATACCCATTACATTTGCAATCACCTACAACATCAAATATGCCAATTGATTATCCTCAAATCGACACATCAACCTCCAAAATACACACCACTTGGAACATAGATGCAACTAACATCTATAAACACTTCCACAAATCTGCAAGACCAAATATTATTTTGTAGTGGAGTGCAGACTAATCAAAACAATTATTATGTACAAGAATCATTGTCACTGGAAAAATTGATATACTGTCACTCATAACTTTGACACCTTAGCTAAAAACATCATGAAACTTTGGATTTAGAATCCTATGATATCCAAAAAAAATTCCTTAGAACTGCATACCAAAAGACTTCAAGGGGGATAAACAAGGACCAAAAACCGGATGCACAAAGAATTGAAAATTACTGTTTTGGACGTAGTCAAATATTCAACATAACTGTTATGCACTAGACCAAAAAAAATACATCTACATATAGGATTACCATGTCTTCAATCACTAATATGCACTAGACCAACTTCACATCACATCACAATGTTGACATCAATGACAACACTGTAACTGCACATTGTATATCTCATGATCATGTTGCCAATAAGCATGTCAATGACAATCTAATGATAATCTCCTTAAACTTCCAACAATATCCCCCTTTTTCATTGATGGAAAAATGCATAAAATCTTCTTCATATCTTCTCTAAACTATTCTCCCCCTTTGATATCAAGGGAAAAGGGCGAAAAACATAGTTTTTGTTCTTTGCTCATCCTTTGATATTATACACATATTTTGTTGTTATCTTCTCTTCTCCCCCTTTTAATAATTTTACATTATCAACCAAATATCCACTAGATTACACATATACTCCCCCTAACTGATATATACATGTATACATGAGAGTAACAAACTCCAAAAATATGACCAAATCCTCCTAATAGTGCTATCTAGAAAACCTGATCAAAATTGTTATTGAAACATTATCGTCTAACTTCCACATATATATAATGGATTCTGAAATGCATAAAAAGAAAATAAATTTATAGAAATCAACTAGAAGAAGATGGAACATTGGTGTATAACACTTGCAATTTTGCAAGGTGTGCCTACTAGACCTTTTTACCATCTTCCCAATGATTCTTTACCAACCCAAGCATGTAGTTCACAACCTCAAACTCTATGAGGATTTCTTCACCTTCATTCAATGTATTAGGTACTAGATTTAACTTCATTTCTTTCTCCGCACTAGTTAGAGCACAAGATATACATGTGAACTTTTCATTTACCATATCTCTAAGCTTTCCAAATTATACTATAATCTTTTCTTTTTGCTCTTGTAGCTAGAAGAATTGTTCATGCATATTTTCAATAACTACTCTGGTGAATCCATCTACATTGAATTCACCAGATCATAGGAACTAGATTCCTTGTCAATCTAAGACTCAATGGAGTCCATCTCATCCTTAATGTTCTTGGTTGAATTGGGCCACTTCATGCAAAATTAAAATAACACCTTGGCCTCATCAAGACAAGTCTACAGATCCTTAAGGTTGTTTTGAAATTCATTATGTGCAGTAGCACACTTCTCTGTTATATCCATCAACCTCTTATCATTCACCCTTTTATTAATCTCCTTTTCCAAATTTTTCTCAAGGGTATTAGAATAATCTTTAAGAAAATCAAGCAATTTTTTAAAATTCTATACACTAGATAATGAATTATCAATACTTAAACTAGGTACACTCTCTTGCAACACTTTCACTGCTTCATCTATTAACTCTGTGCTCTTTTGATGTGTTTGCAAAATTTCTTTCCTAGCGGAGGTGTGGAATGCATCACCTAACTACAATTTATGTAGAGGGAACATCTTGTCCATATCCACTTGTCCTTGTTGCATTGGTATTTGTAGTAATTGGGAAAAACAAAAGGTTGGAATTGGAGTTGTATGCTTAATAATACCTTTAAGGAATCTTGTGAGGTTTCGAAGGACTCTCCAACTTCTCATCAACATCTTTCTTTTCCAAAGCCTTTTGCTTGTCACCAATGCAATCCTCTACCTTTTCATCCTTCTTCTCCTTGTTTGCAGTACTAGATTTACATTCATTCTTCTTCTCACCAACAACTGATTTATCACTGTTATCTGTAGGAGGCATGTTTTCTATGTTATGTGCCTTATGTATCTTTAGTTTGTCTTGTACAATCTCTTTATCATTATTTTTTATTTCCAGAGGAGGGGGATGTTACCTATTTGAGTATGCCCCTTTGACAATCCTTCAACATTCTCTTCTTCAACAATATTTTCTCCTACCAGAGGAGTCTCATTAGTAAGATTTTCTTCTTTTTCTAGAGGGATATCACCTTGCACATTTTCTTTCTCTGCTTCATGCTTGGGTTGAACATCTTCATGCTGTGCAACTTCTGGTATGTTAACTTTCTTAGACAAACATATCATCATGCATTTCCTCTTCATTGTCTAGGGTCATACCCTGCTCCTTTGCCAAGTTGGAAATCTTCTCAATAGTCTCATTCTTTAGCCTCTTAATTTCATCTTTGTCTCGGCTCATCAATGTAGTGACCCTTTGTTTGGTCCTAAACTCTTTGCTATATAATTGAGCTAATCTAGCTTTATTCTCATATGAGAGGATAACACTTTCTCCAAGGAAAATGATCTCAACTTTTCATCTTCATTCATTGCCTCTTCTCTTATTGCATACAACACACTCTTAAGATCTTCAAGTAATTGAAATTCAATATCCTTCATGCTAACATCAAAAGTAACTATTGTAGACATTGAAAATATACTGATTGACATCGTGCATCCGATCCTAACTTACTAACATCGTTTATTCCTAAATCATCCCTCGGTCTAACCATTTAATCAAATTCCCTTATCTGATTAAATTTATCAATATTCATCTCTTAATTAAATAAATTATTTTGTCTAATTAAGTCACTTTCTCTTGTTAATTAAATCAATCCATCTAATCTGATTATCCCTATTTAATTAAATAATCAATTTATTTGATTAAATGTCTAAAGTCTATCCATTAAATTAAATAAATTAAAACCTTATTTAATTTAATCTAACACCATCCCTTTTAATTAAATAAATCAAAATCTTTATTTAATTAGCCTTTTATCATATTCCTCTCTTATTTGATTTAAATAAATCCATAAATCTAAGTCAAATAAGTCACATCATCTAATCTCCTATTAAATTAATTAACCTTTGATTAATTGAATCTAATCTCATGTCACATCCTATAGATAATGCAAGTTGCACAAGAAAATAGATTTAATTCATTTATTAAATCCCTATTTTCCTCACAAGACATCTTTTGGAATATTCTCTCAATTTGAATTCAAAAATTCCAAGTCAACATGTACATCCAACAAGGCATTTAAAACCTCTTAGATGTCCTTTGTCTTGAGCCAAGTGGCATTTATTGCATTTTCCCTTCCTTCTTACATGTCATTTCAACAAATTTGAATTTCAAATATTGGCATTTATTGGCACAATCCTCAAAACTTGCTCAACCTTCATCCTCTCACATGTTGACAAGTGGCATCATATAATTGGTTGAATCTTTGTCCCACATTGATCCAATTTGGACATCTCTTCAACTTATCAATCTATAAATGAAGAGATCCTCTCCTCATTTTATCATCCACAATCCAAGCAAAGTTACCATGCTAAAATACTTAGCCATTTCCATCTATCATTTGAATTCTTAGCTAGGCTTTTTGTAGATTTAGCTTGGAGTCTCCATCTTTCATCAACAAAGTGGATCAAAAATCTCTTCAACATTCGAATCTTGCATCATAGGGATTGGGAAAAGGGCCAATTTTCACATCAAATTGGCACCAATTCCCCCATGGGATCAAGTGTTTGCTATTTAAATTAGGATTTAATATTTTGTTTATCAGTTTCATTATGTTCTTATTTTATTTCCTATTTTAAGTTTGCAAATGGATTTCATGGGGAATCCCTCTTTTAGCTTGTATTTCCTTGTCTAACTTGTTTATTCATATTGTTTTGCAGGTACTAGGAAAAGGGTTCGCACATTTGGTGCTAGAAGGAGGGCTTGACATCAAAATTTCTAACATCTCAAAATTTTTGCATTTTCTTGACACACAGGAAATTCCAATGTAGGCTCGTCAGTGTCGCTGTTTTAGCACCACGGGCTCATCAGCATCGCTGGGCTCATCCCACCAAAAAAATTCAAATTCTTAACTCCGTCGCTGGACTCACCAATCTGCAAAAGTTTCAAAAAATTTCTAAACTTTGACACTGGCTGAAACTGCGAAGCTAGGCAAAACAGCAACGCAATCATGCTCTCTGTCTTGACACAGAGCGCTGCTGACTGGTAAGCGGCCTTGGGAGGAAAAAATAGCGATGCCTTCACAAGTTGCGACGCTGGAAGACAGTAAAAGGGAGAAATTTAATTTTTAGCACGTACTTTAATTTATGATTGCTTCTTCCTTTGTTTTCTGCTTTTTAATTTCTGTGTTTTTCCAGAACCTGACTATTTTTCTCCTTTGTAGGTTGGAAATCGAAAACTAAGGGAAGAGGAGCATGGTGATAATATTTTGTCCAATCAAAGTGTTTTTTAACACTGAAGTGTTTGTTTAACACTTCCTTAGGAATTTGTCATCTTTTCATCTTTAGAATAATAGTTTTCATTTGGGCTTAAAAAGAACCTTTCAATTCCATTTCTTGCAAAGGTTAAAATGAACAATAGGATCAACAACTTACTAGATTTTGTTTATGGGATTATAAAATTGAACAAATGTTTACCACTTGTCTTTTTGGTGCTCTAAAATGAACTCACATATTGCTTTGAGGATCTAAAAAGAACAAGTGTAGTTGTGTTTTTTGTGAAGGATTACTTAGACTAAAGCCATTGGAAAATGACGTATTGGCTTCTCTCACGCTTTATAGCGATCTTGAGAATCAAAAGGCCTTTTTCATGACTTTGAGTTAAGATAAAGCAATCACCTCCACACTTTGATTTGGGCTTAAAATTGAACAAAATCTTGTGTGAGTGTGAGTGGGGGCTTTGTTGCGTACATTCTCTCTCCTTGTTGCCAACAAGGATTGATTGAGTTAAGAATATTGTTCTTCATTCGCTATTGTTTATCCTAGAGGGCCTGCCTTGGGGAAAAAGTACTCACCCAAGGGAATGACTCAACTGGTAACACTCTAAAGCCAAGAGTATTTCCAGTCGGGATATAAATGTGGATATTGGAAGAAACACCAATATCACGTGGTTGACTCCGACATGATGGATCCGAAAGGGGACTCTTGTCACATTGGGTCAACTCCTATGAACGGAAAGTCCTTACTAAAACCTATGTGCTAGAATTTTCCAAAATCCTTAATCTATTTGTTGGTGCAAGAACGGTCGTTCTGAAGCCACCCCACACTTTTATGGTCTTCTAATAGAAATGGAAAGCATGCCATAGGAGTTTCATGGGTGTTGATGCTTGGCTGCCCCATATGAGTGAGTGTCGTGGAGGGGAGCCAGTGGGGTCAAGCATCTAACCATTCGCTAGAGATAAGTGTAGCTGGACTTGTCCAAGTGGGAATCCAACAAATATCATCTTACACATCCATAGGATTGTACTTATTCTTGGGTTACAAAATGCATTGCTTGATTGAAAACATCTCAAAAACAAACACTTAACATCATCCAAATTTCAAACCCTTTTGAGGACAAATACAATTGACTCAATCCATATGTTATTTCTTTCCCTTGGGATTCACGTCCTTAGAGATTTCTAAGCATTGGGTTAGATCTCAATTTGTCTTCTTGAGTAAACAATAGGAAACCCTTGCATTAAGTTCATTGAATTTCCACATAATATATCTTGTTGGGTTTAGAGAAATTAAGACATTGGACATCTTAGTTTGAAAACCTAATTGAAGAAAGTGTTTTTGGTAAAATAAAGACATTAAGAAAATATAATCAAAATGAACTTTCATATGTGTTGAAGACTCCAAATCCCAAAATCACAAATCATTGATTGGAAATCCGAAAATGAATGTTAAAAAAAAATCATTTCTTGGTTACAAAGGTCATTAGGAAGCATTTGCATGCTCTTCAATACCTAGGTCTAAGCAAACAAAGCATATCTTTTTAGGTTCATCTTAGGATCAAAACACATCAAAATCTTTTCATCCATCCATCAAAAGATCAAAACAAAATCCATCTCACCATCACCTTTTGGAAAATCTTGAAATCATCCTTGATACTAGGCTTTGTGGAAAAATCAAAATCCATCAATATCAATGAGACAAAATCCTTGAGAAAATTTATCAAAACACCTTTGGCTAGGCATGTGTAGATGCATCCTTTTGCATATACTTAGTCAAAGTTATCAAAATCATCTTGCCTAGCTTAGTATATGTAGATGAATCCTTCTCCATATGCTTAGTGAAACAATCATCTTGTTTGAATAGGTGTGGGTAGATGCATCCTTCTCCTCACACATATTCAAATTATCATCCTTTGAAAAAAGCTATCCCTTAGATCATCATCCAACATCTTAGGGTCTTTTTGTTCAAAAATCCAAATCAAAAGCAAAATCAAAATCAAGGAAAAAATCTCAAATCTCAAAATCCAAAATCAAAATCAAAATCCACAAGTCCTAAAAAGCCTAGTGTCTCATTCAAGATTGATCAAAAGTCAAAAGCATCCATATCATACATCCCTAACATCATCATCATATCATCACATTTGATCCTCAAGGCATCCTAAAACTTTATACTTTGGGACATAAAATAATGATTGATCCAAAGAATCCAAAGATTCATCTCTCATTTTCTCAAAGATTGATCTTTGTTTTATGGTTCAAATGAGATCTCAATACAAGAAGAGTATGGAAGCCAACAAAGAAACACCCGCTTGACGTGATCTTAGCCAAATCAATGTAGAAATGAATCCAGTAGAATCAAGCAATCCATTGACCCTCTCATCATCGCAAAATCCCCAAGAAGAAAATCAAGGAGAGGACCTCACTTTCAGAATGTCTAGCGAGGAAATGACAGAAATGCTCCAAAATCCAGAGAATCATAAAATCATCAACATCATGATGAGACTCAACCCTTCATTGTACATGCTTGAACTAGCAAAATAAGGGGCCAAGTTGCCTTCGGATTTTGATGTAAGTACTATCATGGACACATCATTTCCCCCAATCTCATCCACCATACCCATCTCATCTACACCTCCATCTCAAAACATCACACAAAATATTCCACAAATCACAACATCATTTGCTCCAACCCAACCAAATGTCAACAAGGGAAACACATTCCTCAATGCTCTTCAATCACATCCCCTTGTTAATAATCAAAACATGGATGCAAACACTGCATTGGAACAAAACATACCCGAAAACCCCTTACACAAAAATGTTCCTCTCACATTCCATCATGATCCATCATCATCATTTTTTCATGCAACACCACAAACACCTCTTCTCACAAATTCACAAGAAGAGGGAGATACGTTCGGACTAGGGGGCTTATTCAACACCACGAAATTCTCGCAACAACTCATGCCCCTCACCTTTCCACCTCTTCCACCATTGCCATTATCATCCACACTGCTCCTTGGTTTAGGGCTTCCTCCCCTACCAAGTATCAATCAAACCTACATCCCAACCATCAATCAAAACATTACACCAAACACTCAAAATTTATCGTTGATATCACAACAACAAACGATAAATACACAAGCAATGGCAACATCATCAAACACACCCCTAACATCACAAAGCATGGTCTCTCAAGGACCAATCACATCAATACCATTATCCAACACCCAAAACATCAACACAACATCATCATCTACCACCATTCCAAATCCACCACCCCCCACCACCACCAATGTTCACCACATCAAGCCAATATGATGCAACATTGCAAGTTGCTTTTCAAAGAGGATACCAACAAGTTCAAAAACAAAAAATCTGTGCAACAAGCCGCTCAAGCTGCACAAGCCGCAATACAAGCACAACAAGCACAACAAGCCCAAGCTTTATTGCAACAACAACAACAAGCTTCCCAAGCTGCACAAGCATTGCAAGCACAAAGGGTCGCTCAAACATAACTATTATTGCAGAAACAAGCCGCACAAGCGTAAGCCCAAGCTCAAGCGTAATCTCAATATCAAGCACAGCAAGCACAAGCTCAAGGACAAATTCTTCCACAAGCAGCGCAATTGCAGGCATATCAACAAGCATTGAGGCAATACCAAGAGCAACAAGAAGCAGCAGAATTGGTAGCCCAACAACAAGCGTTGTTGGAACAATAGCAAGCACAACAACAAGCGTTGTTGGAGCAGCAACAAGCTCAACAACAGCAGGATCAACAACAGGCATCGTTCATACAAAAGTAAGTAGAAGCCTACTTCGCTCAACAAAACATGCAGATACCATCAAACAACGCACCGACCAACCCATCCATCCAACCAATGATTCAAACACCTCAGAACACTTTCATCCCACCTCCTGATCCTCAGAGTGATGTGACGACACAACTCAGGTTGCTCTCACAACAATTCCTCAACCTTCAATTAGGACAGACAACCAAAATGCCAAGCAACTTGTGTCTCTATCCATTCGATAGGAGCCTAGACATGAAACCATTCCCCAAGAGATTTGAAATCCCAAAATTTGACAAATATCGAGGGATGGGAAACCTTGAAGATCACATTAGGGAATTCCAGGTTCATTGTATGGAAGTCGCATATGATGATACTTATCTAATGCGGCTATTCCCTAGAAGCTTGGCAGGTCTCGCTATAGAATGGTTCTCTCGCTTACCTTTGGGCATTAGAACATTCCAAGAAATAAGAGACACATTCATTAGGAACTACGCATGTAACATTGCAATGGATGTCAGTCTCGAAGAACTATACACTCTAAAACAAGGAAAGAATGAATCTTTTGCTTCATTCCTTCAACGATGGTGATCCAAGGCCAATCAAAGCAAGTGGACCATGCCAGAAGAACAACAAGTCTGCACAATCATCGCCAACCTTGAAAGCCACTTAGGATTCCACCTCAAGGTTCAGGGTATCACTACATATGAACAATTGATCTCCAAGGCTCTCAGCATCGAAAGAGCCCTTGTGACCCAACTTGCCGAATCAAAGTCATATCACAAACAAAAAAACAATTGCCCACCATCAAATTACAATGATAAACCTCATACATGGGCAAGGAACAAAAACATCACTAATGATGGCATCGTCGATGCCAAGGTGGTCATTAGTGGTCCACGCCAAAATGCACCCATACCACAAACCCAAACACAACACAAAAACACTCATCACACCACATACCAAGCCAACAACAACCCTACCATCAATAACCTCAATGATCAAAGAGGACCACCCCAGCGTAAAAGTTATCCAAAATGAAAATATGCCATTTTGGGGGAACCATTGGAGGACATAATGAAAAGTTGATTGACGAAAAACTTATCAAATCTCCTACATTCAAGAACTACCAAGAACTTGATGTCAAACCCTTGTGGTACAACGAGAATCAACTTTGTGAATTTCACAAAATCAAAGGTCACACCACGAACAACTGCATGAGACTCAAAAATATCATCCAAGATCTTATCGACAAGAAAATCATAAACGTGGAACAACCCACAGGAAATCAGGATCTTAAAATCTACACGAATCTGATGCCAAATCATGGCAACAAAGGGAATAAAAATGATAAAGGGAAGGGTAGTGTAAATCATGTGTACAAAACAGTCGTTGCGTCCCTAAATGAAGACTGCATAGTCATCACCATCAAAGTCACCCATGCTGAAGATTGTGGAGTCACCACACGAGGTGGCAAAGTCACCATTGTAGGATCATCCGAACCAAATAGAGTCCCTTCATCTAGAGCCGTTCCGCATAGCTACAATGTTGTAGAACAACTCAAGAGAACGCCAACACACATTTCCATCATGGAAATGTTAAAAATATCATCAGCGCATAAAAAGATTCTCGAGGAAGCATTAGCCTCATCCACTGTCCTCGCAGATCTTGATGCAGACCAATTCCAAGCTATGGTCAGAAATATCATAACGCCTAATCTCCTTACATTCTCTGACCAAGATTTCCCACCCAACCATCTCACAACTATACACTTCATTTGGAAGCCATTGTCAACAAGAGAAAAATCAAAAGGGTCTTGGTGAATGGAGGTGCAGGTTTGAACATCTGTTCTCTTAGCCTCATCAAGCAGTTGAAAATATCAGAAGATTCCATCGACAAAGGAAAGGGCATCACAATCAAAGCATACAATGACCAAGAAAGATTGTCTCAGGGCACAATTAAACTCCCTATTCAAATAGGGCCAATGCTCATGGAAACTACCTGTCAGGTCTTGGACCTCGAATTGCCATATAATATCCTCCTGGGATGCCCATGGATCCATGCAATGAAAGCTGTAGCATCAACCTTCCACCAATGTGTGAAATTTACACATAATGGACAAGAGGTTACCGTCCACAGAGATCCTGAACCATTTTCATATTGCAAAAATCTTGAAGCTAAATATTACAAAATCCCCCAAGTGCCAAAGAATGGTGAGGGCCCATCCACATCATATATAGACCCCACCACTCTCAAGTCCACTTCTGCGACAGAGACACCCACCATCCCCGCCATCCCCACCATCTCCGATATCAAGCTCATCATCCAGGAGGATGGTTGTGGAAGCTACAAACTCCTTAACAATGCTTTTGTGATAGGAGAGTTACCACAATCTCCTAGATCACGGGGACACCCACAAGAAAATCAAGCCTCCACATCACAAACCTATCCTGAAAACTACCCTGAATTCACATGATGGGGAGACCTTGGCCATGAGGTTATTGAAGCAGATCCATCTCATATGTTGTATCAAGATGACAGATGGGCAGCTAAATTACCAATGGATGAAAGAAGCAAGGGCCTACACATGATGCTTGCAATGGGCTACAATAGAAATCAACGACTCAGAAAAAATGACAATGGGCTCATAATACCTATCATGCCAAAGACGTGACCCATAACAAATCTTGGTCTTGGATGTACCCCTCTGAGAATAACCATACGTGGTCGAAGTCCTCCGGTTAGAACGGCTAATGTCTCTCCTCAACCAATACTAGTACAAGTACACTCACCAATAGTCACAGGTAGGGACACACATAATTTCATAATTGAGCCCTATATTAGTAGTGATGACGAAGATAGCTTATCCAATCTACCTAGGCAATTCAAAGATACCACCCTGTGTATGATTAGTACCATATCCTTTGAACCAGATAGTCAAAATCATGAGATTCATTTAGTCTACCCCCAACTGATCGACTATGACCAACGAGGACCACCAGTTCTCGATACATTCAAAAATGATGAAGTGCTCTTAGAATTCATGGGATTGAGGGATAACATTCCAGAGGAAGATCACAAGGCAGGCTTTATAATAGAGTTGGACACACATGCCTATTACGGGGAAATGATTGAATCCTTCAATCGCAAAAGTGAGAAACTAAGAATCATATCCAAGTCCTTGAGTGAAAACCACACTGTGGCACTCTCAGACAAGAAAATAGTAAAGAGAAAGGATGTATCCAATGGTGAAAACCTCTTTGAGGCACTTGAGGATGAAGGATTCAATCTTCCCTTAAGAGCTATTCACTAGGAGAAATCAGTGGTCTTGGCTGAAAAGTGCAATCCGGTCAACATAGGAATAGAGGAGGCCCCGCATATCACATTTTATGCGGAGTCACTATTATCAGAAGAGCAAGAACTCCTAGCAGCATTCCTAAAGGAAAGACAAATAAACTTTGAATGGAGTTATGCTAACATGCCAGGGCTAGACCCAGAGACTGTGGTTCATCATTTAGCAGTATATCCAGAAGCAAAGCCGGTCAAATAGAAGCTTTGAAAAATGCATCTTCAAATCACTTTTTTAGTCAAAATGGAGCTCAAAAAGCTGTTAGATGCAGGATTTATCTGACCAATTGATTATCCAGAATGGGTGTCAAATTTGGTACTTGTTTCAAAACCTGACAGAGCCATCAGAATCTATACAGACTTTAGAGATTTGAACAAAGCATGTCCCAAGGATGATTTCCCGCTTCCCAATATCGACATGATAGTAGACATGATAGCAGGGCACGAGATGCTATCACTAATGGATAGATTTTCAAGATATAACCAGATCATGATAGCAAAAGAAGATCAACATAAGATGGCTTTCACTTGTCCATGGGGGACCTACTACTGGAACATGATGCCATTTGGTCTAAAGAATGTAGGAGTAACATATCAAAGGGCCATGACACTAATATTCCATGACTTGATCCACAAAATAGTCGAAGACTATGTCGATGACATCCTAGCTAAGTCAAGAAAGAGAGAAGATCATATAGCAAACCTAGGTGCTATCTTTGACAGACTGGAGGAATACAAAGTCAGACTAAATCCCAAGAAGTGCATCTTCGGCATACAATCAAGTAAACTGCTAGGATACATAGTCTCCATGAGGGGTATCGAGGTGGATCTGGAAAAAGTAAAAGCAATCCTTGAGATGGAAGCACCAAAGACATTAAAAAAACTAAGAGGTCTCCAAGGCTGACTTCAATCCATCTGACGATTTATAACACAACTGGCAGACAAGCAAAATCCATATTCTCACCTACTCCACAAAGGGGTAGCATACAAATGGGATACAAAGTGTGAAGAGGCATTTAAAAAAATTAAGGAATACTTACTGACACCACCAGTGTTAATTCCACCTATGCTGAGAAAGCCATTGATCTTATGTGTCAGCATCAACAACCCTTGGAGCTCTCCTAGCTCAGCATGATGAAAACGGAACGAAGAGGGCTATCTACTATATTAGGAAGACAATGGTCGGTCATGAGCTAAATTACTCATTCATCGAGAAAGCTTGCCTCACCGTAGTGTTTGCATCCCAAAAATTTAGACATTACATGTTGGCACACAAGATAAAGCTTATTGCAAAAATTGATCCCCTCAAGTATCTATTATCAAAGGCAATGCTCACAGGCAAAATGGGTAATGATACTGTCAGAGTATGACATCGAGTATGTAGAGTGGAAAGCCATTAAGGGACAAGTTATTGCAAATCAATTGGCAGAAGCACCCATTTATTCTGAGAATCCTCTCATCTCAGAGTTTCCAAATGAGTCCATCTTTAACCTCAATGTAGTTGATCACTGGAAACTATACTTCGACGGATCATACACGTAATACGGATCAGGAGCTAGTGTCTTCTTCATCAGTCCACAAGAGGACTGCATACCAAAGTCATACAAACTAGAATTTCCTTGCACTAACAACATAGCAGAATACGAGGCTTTGATTATAGGTCTCAGGATAGCAGTGCAATGGAATATCATAGCTCTCAAGGTGTACGGGGACTCTCAGTTGATCATAAATCAGGTCAATAATGAATATCAAACTAAGGATGACAAGCTCACTCCATACAAGAAATTGGTGGAGAATCCAAAGGAAAACTTCATTGACATAACATTTGAGCAGATTCCAAGAACCAACAATAGAGTAGCAGATGCCATGGCTACAATTGGGTCTCTATTAGACATCCCTCATAACGTGCTGAAATATGAATTTTTGATTTAGTAGCTTCTCGTTACCACATTCGAGGTATCGAAATCAGAATATGTGTGTGAAATTGTTGGTCCTGGTGATCCTTGGTACCATGACATCTACACATATCTTCGCATAGGAGTCATACCCACTGACCTACAATCGAGCCTAAAATGAACCTTTATCAAAAAAGCATCTAGATTTGTGATCCTAGGTGATACCTTATACCGTAGAAGCATAGAAGGTACCTTGCTATGCTATCTAAATGCTGAGGAGGGATTAACCACTCTAACTAAGGTTCATAACAGTATCTGTGGCTCACACTCGAGTGGAATGACCATCGCCAAGAAACTGCTGAGGCTGGGGTATTACTGGCCCACAATGGAAAGAGAAGCACACGATCATGCTAAAAGGTGTTTACAATGTCAGCAGCATGGAGATCTCATCCATGCTCCAGCTTAAGAGCTTCACCCAATCATCACACCATGGCCCTTCTCACAATGGGGACTTGATCTCATTGGAAAAATCACACCCACCTCATCCAATGACCACAAGTTCATCCTCACTACAACTGAGTACTTCACTAAGTGGGTGGAAGCCATACCCATGACATATATCACTGGGAAGCAGATCTCAAAATTCATCCTAAACTATCTCATCTGTCATTACGGTGTCCCACAAGCCATTATCTCAGATAATGGGACACCCTTCAAGAACAGGAGGTTTGCAACTTGTGCAAGAAATTCAAAATCTAGCATCGCTTCTCCACCCTGTACTATCCCCAAGGCAACGTCCAAGCATAATCTATGAACAAAACTATCCTCAAAATCCTTAAGAAAATAGTCAATGACTCATGTCATGACTGGCATCTGCAACTTAATCCCGCCCTCTGGGCTTATCGAACTAGCATCCGCACACCCATCGACGCCACCCCATTCTCCTTGGTCTAAAGATCAGAAGCTGTTCTCCCGATTGAGATCGAGCTCCCATCCCTCATAATATCATTGCAAAACCTCATCACTGATGAGGACTATCAGGTATCAAGACTAAATAAGTTGGAGTTACTGGATGAGAAATGCATAGATGCTCTAAATCATCTGCAAGTCTATCAAAATAGACTCAAACGAAGCTACAACAAAAAAATTAGAAGTAGGACTTTCCAAGTCGGAGAACTAGTCTTAAAAGAAAATTAGAAGAATGTCCCAAACCCCAGCAACAAAGGAAAGTTTGAACCTAATTGGTTGGGACCTTTCATCATCACATCAAGTTATAAATCAGGGGCATATCAACTATCAACACCCGAAGGGGAACCTCTGTAGGAGCCCATGAATAGCTCCCATCTCAAAAAATTTTATGCCTAATTATTTTAGGGTATAAAACCAAAAAAAAAAAGAAAATAGAAAAAGTCCTGAAAAAATGGTTACTTAGGTGAAAACTTGGCAAAACAGGCATCTTGGTAACAAGAAAAAAAATCAAAAAAGTAAAAAATCCAAAAAAATCAAAAAAAGGATAAAAAAATCGTCCTCTAGTGAAAACCACTTTGGTGGCACTTTGGGCAAGTACCTTGGTGAAAACCTGGAAAATAGGTGCCTTGCGTAAATAAGCACTTTCCATCCACTAGGACCTTTATGGATTTATCTACATCATTCATTCATTTCGCTTCCATCATCCATCGCATTTAGGTCTCCATCCATCACAATCCACTCGCATTTGCACCATAACTTGGTCCTGCGTTCATATCGTGATCCCTCCTAGTACTACTCGGCCCATCCTCAAGGTCAGTTTGTCCTGCCTTTATTGGAGTAGTCTATTGCATCATGCTGGGGACATGTTCTTATCAGATCAGATTCCTGTGTGATCTTAAGGTCTCAAATCAAAAAATCCAAAAACATTCAAAACATATCAAAATCCAAAAATAGGTAAAAAATCCAAAAGCAGGGTCGTCTTGTTGAACTACGTTGTCTCTGAGCTTGAACGTAGGCAAGGTTGATCTTTGATCATCCCTCGAGACATTTAGGTCAGTCCCATAAGAGTCTGTCATAATAAACTGACAGTTCATCATGTATATCTTCATCTATAAATCGGTCAAGTGTCGGTCGAACTACGTGGTCTCTGTGTGTATAACGTAGGCAAGGCTCATCTGTCGATCAGCCCTCGAGACCCCTAGGATAGGTCTTTAGGTTAGTATCTTGGTCAAAATCTCAGAAAATCCCAAAAACATTTGAAAAATCAAAAATCAAAACATTTGTAAAACCTCGAAAAATACCAAAAATAGCTTCAAAACATTGCAAAACATCAAAAACATCCAAATATTCGAAAAAACACATCCGTCTCATCTCACTTGCACCCGCAATAAAAACCACTCACAATAAACTGATCGTCATCCTCAACCTTTGGTGAAACAATTGGAAACAAGCTTAGCAAATACAAGAAAACTCCATAGCATCAAGTCTAAAGTCTAAATCAGTACGTAAGCAAGCTGGTTATCTCTTCGTATTGGTAACACATCATCTGAATGGTCCCATATCAATCATCCCTTATAAACGAAATGATGTGCCACCATCCACTAACATGTCCTAGGATGAATCCTTCCTATAATGGGCATTATCTTTTGGCAATAAGTTTCGGTTATCATCTTAGAAAACATATCCTTTTTTCCGTTGGCAGTATTGAAGAGCATCGGTTTGTTTGTTTACTTGGTCTTTATCTTTTGACTTATCTTATTTTGCGCTCATTCCAAGGATGTCTCGATGATATCCCAAAACAATGGATTTAGAGAAATAGGATTGGGGCAATGATCACTATCTTTTGTCTGCTGTGCTTGTTGGACGCTCTTGTAATATAACCTCGGCGAATACTTGCTTTGTTAGGTATGTATGGAAGAGGTCTAGGGAAACTTGTTGACTATTACAAGGATAGGTTTACCTTTTTGTGTTTTGGTCTGAGGTGTTTGAAACTTTCAAAGTACATCCTAGCAAGGTTTCCGTTTGTTAGGTATGAACAAGGATACTCCTATCTGATTGTCAAGTCAAAGTCCATCGCACTAGGTACAATGCCATCCTGGTTTTCTATACCTTGATGCATCGTACCACGTGTGTTATCAGACATAAGAAAATTTGGCCCTTTGAAAATCCCAATTCCTTGGCAAGTAATCATCATCATCATCATCATCATTTGCATTTGTTTCCTCATGCGTCTTGTTGAAATAACTTCTTCTTTTCTTACTAACCGCACTAACAAGGTACTATGATAGTTGATCATCATCACCAACATCATCATCGATCCCGCATCCACAAATCATTAGCACATTGCATAAGCATATCATATAGGAAACACACGCATTGCATTTCAAATCATCATCATATAAATAGGTTACCATAAACATTTTTCATAGATAGGTGCATACATGTCATCACATTTCACCCATTGCATTGCATCGCATAGCAGTCATTTGAATTTCATCACCATTTCATATTACCATCTAAATCATCACATAACATCTATAAAAGCATTCCATAATCATTTTTGCATAATCATAAGCAAATAGGCATATAAGCATTCAATTCATTACGCATCAACATATCACTTTGCATTAACATATCATTGCATCACATACATCATTTAGGATAATAACATTTGTTATTCTAAAGCATCTCATAAAACCATTTGCATCATATCACAACCATCACATCATATTACATCCAGTCATAAATCATCTCATAATTAAGTATTATTACACACATTATTGCACATCATGGCATCGCATACATCATTAGAAATAAATGCATCCATAGGAACATCACTGCAAAGCATATAAAAATAAACCATCCATGCATAAATAAAAGAACACATTGCATTGCATCAAAATCAGCTCATATCATCATGTCACTGTCATAGTAAAAAGAATAATAATCGGATCACTGTACATATATGTCAATCGGTACAAAATGCCCGTCGGGCTATCAAAAACAAGCCCATAAGGCACAAAAAGGTACATCATAATATCTCGATCAAGCCCGATCTCCATGGATGTTGCCCTCGCCCCTATCAATGTGACCCTCTGGTGGTCTTTGACTGGCCCACTCTGAGTACTTTGGAACCCACTCTGCTCTAGGTACATGGTCATGGTAGGCCCGGTGGTAGTACTCTATCTCTCGGATAACATCCCTGTAGGATCAGACTGGCATGGTACCCTGAGACGAGGAGGTTGTCATACTCTCAATCTACTGCCTGTGGCCTAGCTCTGTCACTTCCTGTAGCTCTGCAGCCTATCTCTACTACATAGCTTGATCCCTCTCTGCTCTCAGCTGCTCCCTCTTAGCCCGTGCCTAGTCCCTCTTGGCCATCATTTCCTGTAACTGTTCTTGTAGCTATAAAATCAGGGCATACCGTGCCTCTGCCTACCCTGCTAGTTGTGCCCGTGGCTGCACATGAATCTCACCCTCACCCTCAGCTCGTGGTGGTGGGACTGGCGGATCCTGATGCTGGTCCTGCATGGGAACATCCTTGTGACCTAGCAGAACTGGGGGCACCCCTGGTGGATCCTATCGGATCTCGATCCTCGGTCCTCACCCTCGTGCTCGTCCTCTGCCTCTACCTCTGACCCTGTATGCCTCTAGATCCTCACCTGGAACAATCAACCGTAGGGGAGGTCTGAACCAATCTCTATAGAACTGTGTGGTCCCTGGGTCTGCCAAGCCATGATCGTAAGCCCAAGGTCAGACCACCAAGTGCCGAAAGCTGTCAACTGCCTCCGTGGTAGGAATACCAGGCCCCCATGACACCTATGTCAGGCTGCGTGCAAAAATGGCTACATAGCCATCATCAAGCCGTTCTTATGGCTCCCCAAACTAACGCTGTATGCACCCAGGAAGGTACCGCTCAATCATGGTGTGCTCCCGACCCTGCATGTATTGATCCTGATGGCAGTAGAAGAGCTGGTCTGCATCATCAGCCCATCCAGGCTGACTGAGGTATGGTCTCCAAGTGAACACAAGCATCTTATCTATGACCCGCCTCTAGTAAGGGATCCCATGCTCTCCAGTGTATGTAAAGGACACACCACCTTTGTATCATGTCACTAGGGCATCCTCTGCCCCATCGGAACTGGAACGACCTGTGGACGTAGCACAAAAATGTGCTCCCACGTCCAAACATGCAGAAGTGTCACTCCAACCCCCAGCGCTCTCCCATCCACGTATGCATACTCGTGGAGATCCCTGTAAAGCGAAGCAAGAAGGACGGGCCCCCATGCGAACCGAACTGGTCTGTCTCGGACCATCCTCTCCTAGCAGTATCCCCATCCAAGACTGAAATACCACCCTCATCTCTTTGGGGCAACCAAACCCGAAAGGATCGCTAAAATAACCCAGCGGAAGGGAGGTGCTATGAATCTATATCTCTCTAGCTTGATTTGACCCTTGCAGTAAATAATATCTCAAGTAGCGAGGACTCGAGTGCAGTACTCACGTCCCTCCTCCATGTCATAGATCACCCGGCAGCCATGAATGGGTAATCGTAGTATGTGCCAGACATCCTCCAATGGTACAGTCGGCTCACCAGTGGGAAGATGAAATGATGACGTCTCGCTGTGCCACCGCTCCGCTAGCGCTAACAACATCCCGAAGTGTGTGCGCATGGGTGCCGCATACGCAATATGCCGTAGACCTGCAACTCCCAGCTGATCCTAGTCTCTGTCGCTAAAGTCCCATAGGATGCTCACCAAATCCCACGACTGGTGCTCCCAAGAATAAAGTTCCCTAGGCCCGTCCTGCATCACAAAAAGTCAGCATGTTATAAACTTTGGAAAAAATCCTAGCCTAGCGCGCCTCAAACTCGTTCCCAGTGATGCAGTTTGTGAAGGCGTCGTAGTTTGAGTTTCCTCAAACTCTGACACTGGACCCAAAATTTAGCCAAATAGCACCGCTGCGGCACACTTTAACCCCCAGCATCACAATTTTCATGAAAAGGGCGCCACCGCGGCACACTTTTCCAAACTAGCCCACCGAGTCTGAGCTAAGCCTGAGCCCAGTGGTGGAGTTTTTAAACTCTAAATTGCACCACTGTGACGCAAAAAGGCTAAAAGCGGTGCACTTTAAACACAGAGCGACACTATAATAGCACTGCTAGAGGCGAGCTCATCATTAAACATGTAATAAATGTATTAAAATGAAAAAAATGAAGCTTCAGTTAGGATCACATACCGGGGTACCGATGCCAGGTGGCCGCTGGTAGGTCCGAACTCAGTTTGAAATATGTTGAGGAAGCTGTCGTTGCACCATATCATCAGGAGGTCAGAGCTCGAATCTCAAGGTTTGCTACCAAAGGTGTGTCAAAATGTCTTGAAAGTGACCCCTTGGGCCCCTTTTAAGCCTAAAAATTAGAGTTTTTTGACCCTATAGGGCTGTCCTGCTAGGGTTTCGGTCCCCTGAATCTGTTTTCGTCCGTTTGAGGCTTGTTTTTATCGTTTTGCGTTTAGACACGTTTTGACCCTCCCGAACCCCGTCCAGACCTGTCGGGCACTTTGTCCCTTTTTTTCATGAGATCATCCAAAAATTGAAATTTTTGTCCGATCTCTGGAGGGGGATATAATGGCATGTTTTCTCTCACCATGTAGTAGTGGGGCAAGTTTTTAATATGAAATTTTTGGCTTTGATCAAGATCGTTTATTCTTTGAACCAACACAAAGTGCATTGCTTTAAAGAGGGGAAAAATGTAGACATCGAAAATATACTGATTGACATCGTGCATCTGATCCTGACTTACTAACATTGTTTCTTCCTAAATCATCCCTCGGTCTAACCGTTTAATCAAATTCCCTTATCGATTAAATTCATCAATATTTGTCTCTTAATTAAATAAATCATTTTGTCTAATTAAGTCACTTTCTCTTGTTAATTAAATCAATCCATCGATCTAATTATCCTATTTAATTAAATAATCAATTTATTTGATTAAATCTCTAAAGTCTATCCATTAAATTAAATAAATTAAAACCTTATTTAATTTAATCTAACACCATCCCTTTTAATTAAATAAATCAAAATCTTTATTTAATTAGCCTCTTATCATATTCTTCTCTTATTTGATTTAAATAAATCCATAAATCTAAGTCAAATAAGTCACATCATCTAATCTCCTATTAAATTAATTAACCTTTGATTAATTGAATCTAATCTCATGTCACATCCTATAGATAATGCAAGTTGCACATGAAAATAGATTTAATTCATTTATTAATTCCCTATTTTCCTCACAAAGCATCTTTTGGAATATTCTCTCAATTTGAATTCAAAAATTCCAAGTCAACATGTACATCCAACAAGGCATTTAAAACCTCTTAGATGTCCTTTGTTTTGAGCTAGGTGGCATTTATTGCATTTTCCCTTCCCTCTTACATGTCATTTCAACAAATTTGAATTTCAAACATTGGCATTTATTGGCACAATCCTCAAAACTTGCTCAACCTTCATCCTCTCACATGTTGACAAGTGGCATCATATCATTGGTTGAATCTTTGTCCCACATTGATCAAATTTGGACATCTCTTCAACTTATCAATCTATAAATGAATAGCTCCTCTCCTCATTTTATCATCCACAATCCAAGCAAAGTTACCATGCTAAAATACTTAGCCATTTCCATCCATCATTTGAATTCTTAGCTAGGCTTTTTGCAGATTTAGCTTGGAGTCTTCATCTTTCATCAACAAAGTGGATCAAAAATCTCTTCAACATTCGAATCTTGCATCATAGGGATTGGGAAAGGGCCAATTTTCACATCAAATTGGCACCAATTCCCCCATGGGATCAAGTGTTTGCTATTTAAATTAGGATTTAATCTTTGGTTTATCAATTTCATTGTGTTCTTGCTTATTTTATTTCCTATTTTAAGTTTGCAAATGGATTTCATGGGGAATCCTTCTTTTAGCTTGTAATTCCTTGTCTAACTCGTTTATTCATGTTGTTTTGCAGGTACTAGGAAAAGGGTTCGCACAACTATATACCTAATAATTTCCTCTTCTATTATGGACTTATCCATGTCATCCATAGAGGTATATAGGGCAACAATTTTCTCCAACATTTCATATTCAACTATACCATTAAATAATGTGTCTAACTTCATAGGGCTACATGTTCTTATTGAAGGGGTAGACTTATCCTTCTTCTTCTTCTTTTCTTCTAGAGGAGCTTTTTATCCTTTACCAAATTTAGTTTTCTTCTCCCTCACATAGATTTTAAATTCCTTTTTATATTTCTCTACCTCTAATGCACTATCAGTATCTACAATGTCAGTGTTTATCTTCTTTGCATTTGATTTTGCTTGTGCTACACCATATTTCCTTTTTTTGATCAGAGGTTCTTCTTTAACCTCTTCCTCTTCTTCATCCACACTAAGATGATTTTCCCTTGTGTCCTTTTCCTTCACTCTTCGCTATTGCTTCATTAGAGGAGCCTTTTATTTTATTGGCACACTCTACTACTTTGTGTAAGTACTGGTTGATGCCTTTCTTTTTGATCCACCAACAAAGGGAAAATTCCCAGAGGACTTGGGTGAAACCGAAGAGGGGGTAGATGTTCTAATAGATCTTCTTGTACTAGATGCACCTCCCAAAGAGTTAGGCATGCATTTGGATTTCTCCACTTGTTCTTTTGAAAGGCCCATCATCTTTGCAACCTATGTAGTCATTTTCTCAAGAAATTTATTTATTTGTTTCTCCCTTTTCTACATGTGCACCTCATAGAATTATCTTCATATGTGCCATATCTTCCCTCAGAGGTATCTTTAGGTTTTCTCAATATATGGTATGTTGGATGTTGTGGTTGTGTTGCTGATATGTGGTTGTCATTGTTGCATTAGAAGCTGTATATGTTGAGGATATTGAGAAAATTGTAATAAGAAGTGCTATAGGTTGTTAGTGGTGAAGTGAAGTTCTTTCTGTCGGTGTGTTTAGTACGTTGTTGTTCTGAGGTTGTGGACTAAAGGGTTTCTTGTTGAGTATGTCTATTTTCATTATGATAGTTTTTTTTTCACTTTAGTTAGTGTTCTTGATTGAAGATTCTATGATTTTAGTAAGTTCAGTTGCTGCAGATGCTTCTCTGATGTTTCATGATGCTTGTGGATGTTTCTATTTTTTCTCTATCTTTGTGGCATGTCCGTATTGATCATTGTGCTCATGATTTGATATTTTCTCTTGTGTGTTCATGTTTTTCATGTTCTTGGCCAACAAGGTGTTGAAGCATGTTGTGGATCTTCAAGGAGAAATTAATTAAAGTGTTTTCATGTTGGAGATGTTGTTTTCGGTCTTCACTATGTTATGGCCAACCTTGGTTGATTCACCTGAATAATCTTTATTTTTTTGGCCCAACTACTTGTAATTATTTTATTATCTTTTTGTGGCCGACTTATAGTGATGTAATTTCTTGTTGCAGATATATAAGAGCGATTGTTTTTTCATTTGGAAGTGTGCTAGAGGGTACAAATGTGAAGTGTATGAGTGTTGTGTGTGAATAAAGTTCAGATCATTCAAAGGCAGAGCAAAGTGTGAAGAAGAGTGAAGAAGTGTTCATGTGCTTAACGAAAACTCTACCCAGGCATTAGCAGATGCTATTTTCTTAGTTCAAATCCGAATGGTTTTAATCTGAATCTTTCTATAAGATAGTGTGTCTTCCTTGGGCAATAAGCCTTCTTGTATTTGAGCAGTGAGCTCTAGGTATTGTGCTTGAATGCATGTGCATTCCCCATTCATATTTCCTTATACTTTTAACAGGGTCTAATCTTGTGGATTGACCTCCATCGTGGTTTTTCCCTTAACAAGGTTTCCACGTAAAAATCTTGTTGTTATGTGTGCTTTTGACATGTTGTTCATTTATGCTTTCATGATTAATGATCAGATATGAAATTAAGGTTAATAAATTGAATAAGTTTGAGATTCGGTGAAAACTGATTCACCCCCCCTCTTAGTTGTCTTCCCTTGAGTTGCCAACATGGTCAACTAGACCAATGATTACATCCTCCACAACTTCATATCCAATTTTTGAGATCCACACAGTCCTAGGTGCAACAACCTCCATTAGACAACAATCCTTGCTCACCATGAAAATGATGTGATTTTTATATGTTTCCACCACACACTTCAAAATTCTTTCTATGAATTCCATATTCTCCTAGAAATTTTTAAAGAATCCCCATAGTTCCTTCTATGTGTCTTCAGCACCCAATATCAAAAAGTGATCTCTGATTTGATGTGCCCCTGGTCTCTCCTTCAACCATATTATGTTTTTGGTTCTAAGAACCTCATTAAGAAATTAGAAAAGCAAACAAATAATCAAGGTAACAAACTTGAAGGGGTACCAGAAGTCCTTAGGCTTCTACAAATTCTCCAGGAGTTGTACCCTCAACAAATCACAAAAATCATATTTAGCACCTTTCTTAAGCATCTCATATGCAGTGTTGATGGTAGTTGCAGAAACAAAGTTCTCTCTGTTTGTAAAATATATCTTATACACTATTACCAATGTTGCATATTTCACCATAGGGTTCCTAATGTCTTTGACTATTAGGGTTCTCTTGTCATACCTTGCACCTATCAACACCATCACCATTTCATTCTTCACCGATTTGAGCACCGAAACCGGTCCAACTGAGCATAATCCTGTAATGACCCTAATCACCTCCTTGTTGATTATATGTGGAATATCTAGCCACATAAACCTGTCATGAATTCAGATCAATGTGTATCTGACCCACTCATCCACATAGAAAAATATATGGAATTTTTTTCAGACATCGAGCTTCTTCTCTACCAAACTATCGAACTAAGATTTTAGTTCAAATTGGTCTCCGACAAGCTCTTTAAATCACACATCTCCTAGCTTAGAGTGGTTTTACTCTTCCAACTTTTTACAATACAAGGATGTCTTCAAACAAACCAACTCAAATTCACCTGATTAACAAAAGCTTTCAATTCTTCAAACCCTATCTAGGGTGATTCACATCAATCTTCATAATTATTCCTTGTAGGTCTATAGACCTAGTTTTCTATACTTATCTCACAAAATAATTCACAAACCCACAATCTATTTACCTTTTCAAACACCCATTAGGTTACTTTGGAACAATCTCTACAAAACAAGGCTTCTACACTGTCCTAGACCCAAGTTAGGTCACTTTTACAAAGGATCCTTTGCCTAAAATATTCTCCAACCTCAAATTCCAATGGAAAGTTCTTTTTAAAGTTGCAAAACAACAAAATCACCAATTCTTATCAGGGTAACATCCACAAATCTACCCAATCTACCAAACCCTTATTTTTAGGCCTTTTCAAGAGGGTTTATTGGAAAACACTATTCTAGACCTTCTCTCTCTATCAATGCTCCCAAAACACTAGAATACGCTTGCACATGCTTAGAAATCCATTATCCAGCCTTTATCATCACTATTTCATCAAACCCTAGCACTAAACCACCATTTTCAATCAAAAACCTACTCAATCACCCTAGGGCAGTCATCAAAACCCCACAAAATACTACTCCCTTCTCAAAAAAACCATGTGAACACCTAAACCTACTCAATAGGATCCATTCCAACCAACTATAGAAGTCACATTTGGTGGAATGGACCTTTACTACATTTTAAAGGCTTTCAAACCCTTAAATAGGGTATTACAAGCAGTTATAGAAAATTGCTTAAATCTTCCACCAAAGTCAATATGAGACCCTTAAACCAAAAGTGAAATTATGTTAATTCATGCCTCCTCAAGTTTCAATGGGTTTTAGAGCACCTTCCTTCTGTACGGGACTGTACAAAGCCTGTAAACATCAAGAATGTACTGGAAATTTAGAAAAATAGGGATACTTTATTGATTTTTTTCTTTCAAAATCCATCAAGAGCAAGTTTACATCAATGTTTACAACATATATAAGCTTTTACCTACAAAAAAAAACTACCAAAACTGACTCAAATGACCCTTTGAACCTAGGTGACCATTGGACTTCTAAAATCTGCCTTTTTGCAACTTTTGCAATTTTACATTTTTGCATCTTTTTGGTGATAACTTTTTACAACATTGCACAAATGCGACAAAGTGAAATCAAAGACTCCAAATTACATAGGAATGGTCTATGTAGACCTTATTTGAACACAAAAAAACTCAAAACTACTTAAAATCTAACACAAGACCCTACTTGACAACATTTGCCCAAAAGTGCACTTGGTACCCCTACAACATACAACCAGCCTTGAAAATTTTCCAAGTCTCTTGGAAATGATGTTGCAACTTGTCCACTATTAAACATTCCATGCCTCTGACCTCCTAGAACTCTTTCATCGGTTACACCTTGCCATTGGTTCAAATTGTACTTGGCATCCTTGATCTTGTTACCACTTGAACAATGCTCCCTCTTTCCATATTGATCTGTTGAGTTTCCTCTAACATTTGCACCATCATAGGTTGATATTATACCTACTTTAGCATATGTACACATGTCCTTATCAACTTCCCTCTCACTTTTCCTCTTTTCCACCTTTGCTTGAGGCTTAAACCCTTGCCAAATACACTTCTTGACTTCATCTTCTACCCTGTCAGACTTACAAACATTTGCATAATCAAACTTAGGAACCTCTATCCTCAAGATCACTATCCTATTAGTCCCATAAACCTCTATTTTGACATTATGAGACTGTCTACTGACCTCTTTTTCCACCACGAGACAAATCACTATCTCTACTATGATTTTACCCTGCTGCTTCAACCCACCTTGTTCTCCTACAACAAATCCATCCTTGACCTTCCTTTGAATTGCCTCTGTCACCATTTTATCTTTTTTTTTATCTTCAACATAGAAGCATCTTTTAGACCTATTGTCTGCACATTGTCTACATTCCTTCTATCTGCTGTTCTAACACTGTCAAGCCTTGAAATGGCTGCAAACCCCATACTTTTGTCTTCCTCAATGCTCACAAACTCTTTCTTTCCAATCATGATGATCTTAGTTGTCTTACCTTGTTCCTTAGTTTCCTCAACCAATGGAGTTAATGTGAATGTATTCCCACCTTTCTTAATAGTGTAGGTATTTTGTCTACCATCATAAATTGTAGACTTGTCAAACTGCCAAGGCCTTCCAAGTAACAAATGATAACAACTCATAGGAAAAATATCACAAAGGACCTTGTCTCTATATCCACCAATTTGGAACTCAACTAAAGCTTGTTCATTTACCAAAATATATTGATTGTCACTTACCCAAGATTCCTTATAAGGTGATTCACGAGGCACTTTTTCCAATTTCAGTTTATCCACCATTTCACTTGACACCATATTATCAGTGCATCCTGAATCTACTATTACCTTACATAGCTTACCTCTGCATTTACAAGTGGTCCTGAATAGTGCTCTTCTTTGAATCAACTCCTCCTTGGATGTATTCAAGAGTTTTCTTTTCATCATCAATGATTCCCCCACCTTTGGAGCAGCAACATAACTTGGAGAATTTGAGCTTTCACATTCATCTTCTTGCACTATTTGATCTCTCCTTTCACTTGATGTAGATCCTTTTCTCTTAGGACATTTGAATGCTAGATGCCCAAACTCTTGACAATTGTAGCATCTACCTACAAATTGGTTTGAATTTATGCCACCACTAAATCTTCCTCTCGGGCTTCTGAATCCACCATGTTGATAAAAAACTACCCTTGTTCCTTGTGTGCATCTTCTTGGCCTTCACTTATTTGTATTGAAGTAGAATATGCACCTCTTCCCCTTGAAGTGTTTCCCCTACCTCTACTTGTCTTTTCTTTCCTTCTTTTCACCTTTTCTTCCACCCTTATTTCCATTTGGTAGCATTCTTCAACAAATTTAGGATTTTTCAAAACTAATTCATCTTGAATATCAAATATTAAACCACCAAGGTACCTATTAACTTTCTCACCTTCATTTTCATTGTGAACAAACCTTATGCTCAATTTATAGAATTCTTCCATATATATTTTAACATCCATTTCTTTTTGTCTTAAACCTTGAAGTCTTTTAAACATTTGAATTTCATAATCTTTAGGCAAGAACTTACCTTTCATTTTTGCTACCATTTTATCCCATGAAAAAATCTTGGACTTACCTTTCTTTATCCTCTCTGATTGCTCATAATCCCACCACAAAATTTCATGACCCTTTAGCTTGGTCTTTACAATCTTCACCCTTTGCTCTTCAAGAACATCTTCACACTCAAAGTAATTGTCCAAGACTGCAATCCAATCTAATAACTCTTCACCATTCAGGTTCCCACCATATTTAGGAACATCTATCTTCACCTTATGTTTATCACTCTTGGCTTCCCTTAACAAATTTTCCATCCTTTGGTCTTCAGGATCCAGTTCTTCATCCACATCTTCAAATTCTTCTTCCTCTTCTTCCTCGAAGTCACTTTCATCATCCTCATCTCTTCTCTTCCTTGTTTCTAGGGCTACAAGTATTTCCTTTAATTATCTTATCTCCCTAGTCTGCTTATCCTTC
>VDFB02047230.1:448988866-449016050 GCA_007258455.2 Sequoia sempervirens | reverse complement strand
CTCGACCCACCTACAACATCTCCACTGTTGAGACCATAATCATCCCCATTGCTCTCATCACCACTACCCCTCTCATCACCATTACCCTCCTCACCACTGATATCCTCCTCATCACCACCAACCTCAACATCCTCCACCTCAACCTCACCAACCTCCTCTCTCCTTCACCTATGACCATGTGCCACAACAACATCCTCCTCTGTAGGTAGTGGAGCAGGATCATTAGGAATGGTAATGCATGGGAAAGGATGCAAAACCAGATACTCGGCATAATCTACTATCACAGGTGGCTCAACAATGTCTGGACGGATATCCCACTCAAATAGTTACAAAGACTTATACTCCTAAACAACAACATCATATGAAAAACTAGGCCCCCAATCTATAGAATCTCACTGACAATGAGCGTAATGAGAAACACCTTGAGGCATGCCCTGCACCAAACCATATTGCCTTTGTACTCGTCTGATCAAGAATCTCTCTAACACTTAATGAGTCCAACCAATCAGTAACATAGACTGATAGAGAAAAGGCACATGAATATCATCCTCATCCCAATGCTCACAATCAAGGTAGGGATGCCATGTCACAGAATCTATATCATCAATCACTCTCCTCCAATGCTCTAACTTACCCAGTCTGGACTAAGTAAGGTGACCTACATATCTGTACACATATGGTCTCATAGCCGGTCTCTGTCTAAATGGCACTAGACACGTGACAATTATGCGCTCCCACGCCCACACCTGTAACAAAGTAGCTCCAGATGACAAATTGCGACCTCGAAGGTAAACCACCGAATGCAAATCATGATACAAATGGGAAAGCATGCACATGCCCCAAGCAGGTCTCGTCCTATGAATAACCATGCTCTCCAACACACGGCCCCAACCAATAGAAAGTCCCTTTGACCTATGATCAAGAAAAAGGAACCCTCCAATGGATCCAACCAAAACAACAGGAAGGGTGGCATAAGCATGCACCATCTCACACCATGGAATCCAATACCTGAAAATATGATTGTTATGAAACACTCTATAGAGAGTATCGGTCCCACCCTACTCTTTAGAATCATAAACAACCACCTCTCCAACAATGGGAATCCACAAAATCTGCCAGACATCCTCGGGGGTGACTGTCATCTCACCAGTAGGAAGGTGAAAGGTGTTATGCTCCCTATGCCACCTCTCAGCTAACACTATCAAGAGACCCTGATTAATCCTAATATGGGGCATGTATAATAGAGAAGACAATCCACAATGTGTAATAATAGCTATCTTAGGAAGGGGAAAACTATGGTATCAGATCGAATGTCCATGGGAATTGCTCTCGAACCTTGAAGGTTCTCCAACCGCTCCTATTATAAGGAAATCTTCAAAATCAGTACTCTTTGTCAAATCATCAAACGTCAAACATCCTATCAAATCTAATTAGCTCTTGGCAAGAATTTTAATCAAATCTTGTGATAGAACATCATGAACCTCACCTATCATGAGGTAAATCATCAAACATCATTGAACCTCGACTATCATGAGGTCAATACATCAAATCAACCTCGCCCATCATGAGGTTTATCAATCAAACTATAATTATTCCTCGCCTATCATGAGGATAATTATCATCAATCAAATATCAAACCTCTCCTATCATGAGGTCGAACATCATTTACTTGATTAGGATCATCAATCATATCAAACCAACAATTGACACAATTTTTTTTTGACAAAATCAAGGACAAATTTGACAAACTTTAGCAAACTGACTTGGATGCCCTGAAACAGAGTTTCTATGTGCCAAAACATCATAAGTGCCATTAAAACACTTGCATGCGCTAAAACAAGCGTTCAAAGTGCTAAATCACTATATGCGCCTTTTCATCGGTCAAAAGCACTATTATAGGAGGTCAAAGTGCCATTTCACCGTAAGCACTATTCTATTGGGTCAATGCGCTAATCTATTGGGCCAAAGTGCTAAACTAATCAAAACGCTAAAATAGAAAGTCAAAGCACTAAAAATTTGGAAGCGCTAATTTATCCTACCTAAGCGCTAAATTTCTAGAAGCACTAAAATAGTTCATCTAAGCGCTACACCGGAAATCAAATGCGCTAAAAGAATTGAAAATTTTAAAAACCAAAAAATATGCGAAAAATGAGAAATGCATGAAAAACGAGGGGGTTTATGGGTATGTACTAGAGGTCCATAGGCGGCCGGGTGCTGGTGACATCACACATGCTCGAAACGGTGGGTGTGGTACGAGATTGGCATTTTTCTCCAAGTTGCACAAATTGCTCTCTCAAATTTTCAAAAACTCAAATGCACAAATGAGTTTGAAAAAGATCTTTTTGACCTTTTATAGGTTATTTTTGGTGGGATTTTTATGGAGTTAATTAATTTTTTTAAGGAGAGATTAATTCAAATTCACACAGGGGAAAATTTCTACACTTTCTATCAGGAGATAAATTATTTCACCATCAAATCTTCATTGAATCTACATCAAATCATTGAAAAATAAGAAAAAATTGAAAAATTCCAAAAATAAAATAAAAAAATCAAATTTTCATCAATTTATCTCTCGAGGGGGCATATATCCATCATCAGTTAAAATCAATGTCTAGGGTAAGTCTCAGGCATACTAATTTTTTTTTCATCGATACTAGCAGCAACAACAAATTTTTTTCTTTGAAGTAAATACATAAACACATCAATTCAAAGGGGGGAAAAATAATACACCTAAAAATGGTTTGGATACTCTAATTTATTAAACACGACTTATTTGATTAATTAACCTTAATTTCATCTACTTAACAAATAAATAGAAATATTTATTTATATAGTTCACATTTAGTTCTTCTAAATTCTTCTATTATTCCATCTTAATTAAATAAACAAATTTAATACTTTGTTTTATTTAATTATCAAATTCTTCTATTTTAAATCACATCATTCTATCTTAATTAAATAAACAGGTTCACATACTTTGCTTTATTTAATTGTTCATTTCTTCCATATTTAATTTAATAAATAGTCTTCTATAGTTTGTTTTATTAAATTTAATATCTTATTTCTTCCTAAATTTATTATAGGATGATGGTTGTGAAATCAGAAAGGGAAGATCCAAAGTCTTGGTTGTAGTGGGAATAAGGATAGAAGGAAATGTTTATCTGCTCAAAAGTGCTAGTGGTAAGTGCTTTATGAATGAAATCAATAAAATTTGGTTGTGGCACAAAAGAATGTGTCATATAAATTTTGATAGCCTAGTAAGAATCACTATTCATGTTGTGAGAGACTTTCCAAGAATTACAAAGCCTATCAATGCAATTTGCAAAGAGTGTCAGTTTAGAAAACAAACAAGGAACATGTTCAAAACTAAGGAACATACTACTACAAGAACTTAGATTTGGTGTTGTAGAATAGGGTAAAATCAAGGTACAAATCATGAATCAACAATATCAACCACCAACTACCTAAAACTCAATCCCTAAAGACCATAATCCAACAATGAAGGACAAATGTACATAGAAACATAAATAATAAAGCAATAATACCATAATTCCTATGCCATGGTTGAATCACCTTCATTGCTCTTCTACATTTTACTTTATATGCTTGCTTTCCCTCAGATTTGTAGCATGCAAGAATAAGCCTAGTGATAGTGACAACAAAATATCAAAGATAGCAGTTGTAGGGTTGAAATGAAAGTGATAGGTCTCTTTTATAGAAAATCAAATTTGAATGAAGGGCCAAAATTAAATGATGAAGATCAATGGATGAGATTTTTTTGACATGCAAGGAAATAGGGTTAGGACGAAAATAGGGTTTAGTTAAGGATGAACGGTGGAGATTAAAAGGTAATAAAACCTTATCAAGGGTGGAGGTTAATTAAAATAAAATGGGAGATTAGCATAAAAAAAGAGGTTGCTCGAGTAAATTAATAATTATAAAATTATTTAATTTAGGAGGGAAAGTGAATAATTAAATAATTAAAGCAATTATTTAATTATAGAAGAGGGAAAGTTGAATTTTAATTAAAATAGCTGAAAAACAACTATTTAATTAAAAGTGGAGGAAAAAGACAAATTAGTTAAATAATTCAAATAATTACTTAATAGTGGAGGGAAAAGTGGGAAATAATTAAATAAATGAATAATTAAATAAATGAATAATTAAATAATTAAAATAATTATCTAATTATAGAGGGAAAATGGAAATAAATAATTAAATAAATAAATAATTATTTAATATAGAGAGAAAGGATTAATTAGTGACATAATTAAATAAATATTAATTAATTTAATTAATCAAAGGAAGAATATAAAAAGGGGGAATGAATTAATTCAATAATTAGAATTATTTAATTAATAGAAGAATATGATTTTAGAAAATAATCAAATAATTAAAATTATTCAATTATGGGGAGAAGAAGGGAAATTGATGTGAAAAATGGTGTTCGCATGCTCAAGACATTTTTCAGTGTCTATATTTTTCCCCTCTTTGATACAATGTGAAGTCATCTGAATATTGTATCAAAGAATAAATAGGAAAATTTAGTTCAGAATATGCCTCAGTGTACCCTAGTGAAGATGGGATAGACCTATGCCCCCTCAGATTTTTTTTTGCAAATTTTGAAAAGTTTGAAAAATTGTTCTGATAAGCAAATTTGATAGTGGATAACAAATTTACAACAAAAGGTTTCAGTTCTAGGACATCTAGGGTGTCCACATTAGGGTTTGAACTCAGTATTTGATACATCTAGTTAAAAGGAGGGTAAAAACCCTACCTTAAGGGGGTCAAAATGGTCATTTGTGCATTTTAACTTGAGTGAATAGTGAGCTCTGCGGGTGATTTTGTTGCAGACTTGCAACCAGAATGTCACTTGTACTAGTCGCCTTGCACTATAGATTCAGAGTTTGGACCTACAGATAGCTAGCGGACTTAGGGGATGTGGTATGTACACCTTTCTTTCTTCATAATTTTGTCAATTTTTGGTAGTTTTTAGGGCTCAATCTTGAGAAAATAGATGCAGTGCACCTTGTGCACTACAACTGTTATCGCTTTCGCTGTAAGTGTGGTTTGGTTTGCCACATTTGTATGGTGTGATGCAAGTGTTAGAGTCACCCAAATGTGGATGACTCACAAATGTTAAGTTCAACGCATGTGATCTGTGTAGGATCTAGACTAGATTGCAGTTTAAATGCTTAACTTTTACAATGCTTTACAATGTTTATTTCAAGTTAATTAGATCGAAATTAACTTAACGAAATAACAGAATAAAAGAAATAACAAGGTGATTTAACAGAAATGAAGGAAATGAGAAACAGAAAGAGAGAGAAGAAGAGAAGTGCAAACAACGCTTGATAACGGAGTTCGTCACAGAATGTGACTACGTCTCCGGGTCCACTCCAACAGAGAGACCGATCCGATTAACTCCAAAATCAATTACAATGATGCACCAAGACCATCAGTTCGGCAGCATAACAGGGCTCCGACGTTCAACAATGGCTTGAAAATTCTTCAACAAGACCTCTCTTTTGTCAATCTCAGCATCAAGACTTCAACCTGAAAAAAAAACTTGAATCAACTCTCTTCTTACACCCCTTTCATTGATCATTCCCGGGCTTAGGAGGTTTTGGAGGTTTGATTTAATCCCTACAAGGATTCTTGTTTGTTTTATTTTTTTAAAATAGGGAGTTTGTTTTGATTTTTATAAGGCAATCGGTTTTGATAACTCATCAAAATACATCGATGCCATACATATCCTAGATTGCTCGCGGGGTGTATCGGTGGCATTTCTTTTTATTGGGCCGGCGGTCGGGGGTTCAACCCCGGCCGCTGGCTTTATATAGCCAATTTTCGGCCGTTATACAACAAAACAAAACCCGTCGCAATATATGGTAATGACCGCCGGCTTTGGTGGAACGGTGGACGGGCTGGCTAACTGCCCGGAGGTCGCGGGTTCGAGATTTACGGCTAACAAACTTTTAAACAAACAAACAAAGTCGTCAGTCCGCGGGGAGAGAATAGAGACCCACGTGCCGCACCAGGAGGGTGCCACGTGTCTAACGAAGATTCGCCGGAAGCTCTGACGTGTGCGATGACTTGTATGCTGACCATGTCGACAGGTGCCGACGTGGAGGTGAAGTGTGTCGACTCTCTCATGGGGGCTAACGTGTCTTACGTTGTTGGCTTGACTCATATGACTCGTCGGCGAGCGGCCGAGGATGCTGACTAGGAATTACGGATGCCGCGTGTACGGCCGCCGATAGAGTCCGTACCATCCTGGCGCGTCGTACGGTTGATGCGTGTCAGCAGCGGATTGGTCCCACTTTGATCGCGCCAAATCTTCGCGATCATCGTAATGGGATGCCGACGTCATCACTGTACCTTCAATCCATAAGTCAACCGAAACTTTGACCAGCATTAACTTTCGCATTATGATGGCCGGATTCGTGAAACGGTTTCTGCGTTGGAATCGTCTCGGCAGCTCTTCGACTTGACTCACTTCCATCGATTTCTGAAACAATCATTTTTTCTGCTTCCTGGACGCCCTCTGATCCCAGTTTGACCGAAGGTTTGACTGGCCATAACTCATGCAAACGGACTCCTTTTTGCTCCGTTCGAGTTGCGTTGGAATCAGGACGCTGAGCTCTTTCTGATGGTGCTGATTCTGGAGAAAAACAAGACACTTCAATTTCCACTGAAAAATGTCCACCGGATCAGGCCTCCCCACTGAAAACCTTTTGGACCTCCAAAAGTGGCATTTACTCTGACAATAAGTGAGGACTTGGCCTCCCCACTTGTCCTGTATTCTCTGTACATCTGAAAACCTGACTCACAAGCACAATGAAGACTGCAACAATGTTGTTGAACATAAACATAATGTTATCACTTCCATAAACATCTACATCCAATGTCGTAGCCACTAACCAACAAAAATTGACTAGCATCAAGCTGAACATCAATGCAGAAATGAAAGAAATTAAGTCAACAACATATCGATCCTTCACAACAGGAACATTATTACCCAAGGATCCATCAATGCTTTCAAGCATCATTTTCTCATGTTGTACTGCAAGTGCATCCTGCAACTTCTGACCCTGGTTAGCTACTCCAAGTTCATGTTTAGAACCACCTGTACTGACAGACATCAGAGTTAATTCCTTACTTGCATTAATTACCCTCTTTAACTGTCCTGTGTTTGCAAAAGATTGATCAGTCTTAATCTTGTGAGAATGTACTATGTACTGAATGCCATCCTTAAACAAATGATAATGATTTTGTTGCCTGTAGAAGATTGCTTTTCTATCATAAAGATAAGGGCTACCGAGCACTATCCCACAGATATCCAGTGGAACTACATCAAACTGTACTTCATCCACAAATTTACTAGTGATTGTGAACCTTAAGGTGCATTGTTTTGTTACTTGCAACTTATCATTTTCACAAATCCAACCTAGTGGATAAGGTTTCTTATGTGGTGTAGTTCTTAATCCCAAGTTATTTACAACACTTTCTGAAATTAAATTCACCTGAGATCCACTATCTATGAGTGCATCAATTTTACTGTTCTTAGCCATAACCCTTAAATGAAACAACTCATTCCTTTTTGCATCTTCAGAGAAATTATTAACTGTGGAAGAAGAAGCACAACTTGCAACAGAAACACCAGAAATAGAGGCTTTACCTTTTAGACCCATCGCTGTTATCTTAGTCTCATCATCTGAATCTGAACCAAGATCCATAACAACATTCATGGATTTATCCTTACCCTTCTGTTTCTGATTACGTCTTTGAGCCCACTTAGGCCTCAGTTCGGGATGCAACTTCCAACAGTGTTCTTCATCATGACCTTCCTTATCACAATGAGTGCAAGAAAGTTTCTCACCCTTCTTGACTGTAGCTGCCTTCTTTCCTTTCCCTGTATCTACATTCTTAGAAGATTTCTTTACATCATTATCAAACTTGTCAATGAAAGATCCTTTACCCCTTGACTCTAAGTGTGTAGCTTGAACAGACACTTCATCTAAGTTACAAGGGTTCAAAACCAAAATGGAATGCCTAAGATAGGAATGCAAACCTCCTATGTACTTCAACAACGTGTCCTGGGTATACAAAGGAACATTCAATGCAATAGCCTTCTTCCTAAACTCATGGGTGTATTCTTGGACAGTTTGACCTTTCCCTTGCCTAAACATTTTCCAGTCCATCATTAACTGCTGCATATGTCCTAAGGGATAAAACTGCTTCTTAAGAGCATTAATAAACTCTGCCCAAGTTAAACTGACTCTACCATGTTGTGAAACTTCTGCCTTAGACTTACTCTCCCACCAGGTTAAGGCTGTACCTCCTAAACGAAGAGTAGCTAATTGGATCCTATCAACATCATCTATTAGGTTTTGGACTCTACAGTAGACCTCTATTTGTTGAATCCAATCATCCAATTTTTCAGCATTAAGTTCTCCACAATATTTAGGCAAATCAAATTTTACATCCAGTTTTATTTTAGGCTTATACCCACTCTTGAAAGGATTAGAAGAAATAGAATGAGGAGAAGATGGAGAAGAAGGAGAAGGAGAAGAGGGAGGAGAAGAAGAAAAGGGATGATTTGGTTTCTTGCCACCATCTTCATGATGCTTCCCTTTCATGTCTTTGCGATCTTCTTGCTTCGACGAACCTTCTTCACGTGCCTTCCGTTCTTGTCTCTCCTGAAAAAGTATGTCCACCTTTGCCTTCATGTCAAGGAATGCTTTTCGAAACTCCTGCTCACTAATCTCTTCAGGAACCTCCATTCCAGGAACTGACATCTTTGGAAATGATCTTCGCTTCCCGATCTCAGGATCAAAGTCTTCGAGCTTTCCTTCGCCTTTCTGAATCCTGGATCTCGTTAGCATTCAAAAAACAAATAACTGCAATAATAGTCACCCTAAAGCTCTGATACCAACTTGATCTGTGTAGGATCTAGACTAGATTGCAGTTTAAATGCTTAACTTTTACAATGCTTTACAATGTTTATTTCAAGTTAATTAGATCGAAATTAACTTAACGAAATAACAGAATAAAAGAAATAACAAGGTGATTTAACAGAAATGAAGGAAATGAGAAACAGAAAGAGAGAGAAGAAGAGAAGTGCAAACAACGCTTGATAACGGAGTTCGTCACAGAATGTGACTACGTCTCCGGGTCCACTCCAACAGAGAGACCGATCCGATTAACTCCAAAATCGATTACAATGATGCACCAAGACCATCAGTTCGGCAGCATAACAGGGCTCCGACGTTCAACAATGGCTTGAAAATTCTTCAACAAGACCTCTCTTTTGTCAATCTCAGCATCAAGACTTCAACCTGAAAAAAAAACTTGATTCAACTCTCTTCTTACACCCCTTTCATTGATCATTCCAGACTTAGGAGGTTTTGGAGGTTTGATTTAATCCCTACAAGGATTCTTGTTTGTTTTATTTTTTAAAATAGGGAGTTTGTTTTGATTTTTATAAGGCAATCGGTTTTGATAACTCATCAAAATACATCGATGCCATACATATCCTAGATTGCTCGCGGGGTGTATCGGTGGCATTTCTTTTTATTGGCCGGCGGTCGGGGGTTCAACCCTGGCCGCTGGCTTTATATAGCCAATTTTCGGCCGTTATACAACAAAACAAAACCCGTCGCAATATATGGTAATGGCCGCCGGCTTTGGTGGACGGTGGGCCGGCTGGCTATTGCGGAGGTCGCGGGTTAAATTTCCGGCTAACAAACTTTTAAACAAACAAACAAAGTCGTCAGTCCGCGGGGAGAGAATAGAGACCCACGTGCCGCACCAGGAGGGTGCCACGTGTCTAACGAAGATTCGCCGGAAGCTCTGACGTGTGCGATGACTTGTATGACCATGTCGGAGGTGCGTGGAGGTGACGTGTAGGCTGACTCATCACGCCGAATGCGATATGTCGCGGCCCGGCTCGTATACGAATCTGCGGAGATGCCATGAGGATCTGACTAGAATTACGGATGCCCGCTGTGTCGTGATAGGTATTACCATCGCGACATCATCATCGTACGGATGACACGTGTCAACCGCGGATTGGTCCACTTTGATCCGCGCAAATGCTGACGTCATCATGTACGGATGCCGACGTCATCACTGTACCTTCAATCCATAAGTCAACCTGAAACTTTGACCACTGATAACTTTCGCGTATGATGTCGGATTTCGACGAAACGAACACCGTCGGAATCGTCTCGACGAGCTCTTCGACTTGACACTACTTCCATCGATTTCTGAAACAATCATTTTTTCCGCTTCCTAGACGCCCCTGATTCCAGTTTGACCAAAGGTTTGACCGGCCATAACTCGTGCAAACGGACTCCTTTTTGCTCCGTTCGAGTTGCGTTGGAACCAGGACGCTGAGATCTTTCTGATGGTGCAGATTCTGGAGAGAAACGAGACACTTCAATTTTCACTGAAAAATGTCCACCGGATCAGCATGTGACTTGTACGATGCAACTGTGATTTGGAATGATGTATGTGATATTGTAAGTCACATTTGTGGGTTTGTGCAATGCATGTGCGTTATTGTGACACAAGAGTTGGTTTGTATGTCATAATTGATGGAAAGCTCACATATGTGTAGAGGTTTGATTCATTTGCAATTGTAAGTTGCATATGCTAGTTTGTGTGATTCATTTGACTACTAAGGTCCATGTGTACGACAATGTGACACATTTGACTAGTTAGGTTTTTTACCCAGTTCGCGAGAAAACCTTCTTAGTGATCAAGCTCCAATAGGTTTGGTTATGCTTCCTGATTGACATAATGTGATTTTATTATGATCACAAGTGAGATACCTACCTATCTACACCTAAGAGAGTCAGTCATCCACCATCAGATTGTGAGACTGATTGACCAACAAGGAGAGGGATCATCTTGATGCCCTAGGGTTATATCATGTCGCCTTCATGCCCATGATTTGGGCTAATCGAGGCCTATTAATAGCTCTGATAGAGAGATGGAATTCAAAGACTAGCTCCTTTCACTTTCCCACTAGAGAGGCCACTATGACCCTTGAGGATGTTTGGAGGATTCTAAGACTTCCTACCCATGAAGAGCGTGTGGATTGTGATATTGACTGTGGGTTTTCTACCATTCAAAGGTCCTTTGAGAATGAGGACATTAAAAAGCTCAACGTGAAGGAGTATGAGATTCATTAGGACTTGCTAGCCAATAGATATGAGCGGTTCATCTTGATTGTGTGCATCGTGATCAGTGGGGTCATGATACCTGATTGCTAAGGACATGGATTCCCTGTTGTATGGGGGGAGATGTTGATTGGCATGATGACTCAGGCGACCATCTATGCTTGGGGACCATGCCTTCTTGCTATGCTTTACTTCTAGTTGCATGATGTGGTCTACAGGTAGGCTCAATCTATCAGTTGTAGCACTACGCTGCTTATGATCTAGGCTTGGGAGCATATTGCTATATTCTGACCTCTTATTTCGAGACAACTTATAGTAGGACTACTGTATGTGTACTCATATGGAGGAGTGGTCACACAAATTAGAGTTAGTGACATCAGATATTGGCATCATGCCATTGATATTTTGGACGGTTTCACACGGAGACCATACCGCCAACGCCAACCAAGGGAGGATGATGGAGAGTACTTTCCTTAATGTTGATAGACACAAAACTTGATTGGGAGGATGGCTTAGTCACAACACATCATTGAGCATTATCTTCTAGATCAGGTGTTGCATCAGTTTGGGGAGTGACAGGGGCTTCCTATTGGTACAACAAAGCATGCTAGATCCACACGGGAGGTTTCTCAGTGGGGACCCCTGATTAGTGTGGCAGTAGTAAAGTAGGAGATTGATGCTCTATAACCAGTTTAGTGGGGTGCTGGTGCAGACGTGGCTAATGCAGGTACTACTTAGGAGTATGATGCATTGTGGGTTGAGGATAGGCCTATTCATTACATAGAACCAAATCAACCTGCCCCAGTGGAGAGGATGGGTAGAGGTCCATGAGGCAGATTTCATGACTGAGGATGGGGGCGAGGAGGTGATGGAGGTTAGGGTGGTTGAGGGGATGATGGAGGTGATGGAGTCAGAGGAGGTAGAGGTGGTGATGGAGGAGATGGAGGTAGGGGTAGGCATAGGAGGGATCAGGGTCAAAGAGTAGTCAGACCACTATCACCTATCAGGGAGGAGGCAAAGTAGGAGGAACCCAGGGTAGAGGCATAGTAGGAGGGACCCATGTAGGAGATAAAGTAGGAGGGACCCATGTAGGAGACAGAGTAGGATGGACTGAGAGTGGATGATGTTAAGGAGGAGAGAGAAAAGTAAGAGGATATTATGATGGGTGAGGGCCTAGGCGAGGGCTTCCAGGATGTGCCCATCCTAGAGGCCATGGAGGAGGATGTGGGAGATAGACTAGTGGATCCCTAGGTTATAGCTTTGCAAGCACAACTTCAAGCTACAAATGCTTGGATACAGGGGCTATAGGTAGAGGTGGATAGATGGACTGCCGAGTGGGAAATGGTAGTGATCAGGGTACAAAGGGTTGAGCATCGGTCCATCAAGTTCATGGCTACTATCAATGGGCCCATGGAGGATTTTACATAGATTCTATACAAAGCTAGCCAGGGGGAGCAACATTATTGGAAATTGTATAAGCAGGTAGTACCAGTAGCTGTGAGAGCACCCAGTTATGCATAGAGCTAGAGCCAGAGCAGGTCTCACTCGAGAAGGTCACGTTATAGTGGGGGTGTCTCACAACCTAGATTCTCACCATATTAGCAACCAATAGGGTCAAGACATAGTACCTCAAGATCTCAGTAGCGACATGACATGCCACATACACCTAGACTATCCCCATCAGAAGATAAGGGTAGCATGGGATAAGCTTGTTTTGACATGTATTAGACTGATATTTTTGATTTATCTTGTGAGCTCCATTTTTGAGACGTTTCACAATATTGTACTATGACACCATTTTTTTGATATATGCAAGATACATGATTTTTGATGGCGATCATTTAATGCATGTTTACATTGTATGCATATTTCTATGTGATGGATTATGATGTGATTATGAGGTGATTCTATATGTTATGGTGCATAATGGATGTATAATGTATGGTTTATTCTTTTATGTTTATGTGATCTATATGCAGGATGGTACTATATGGCTATGAAATGTGATGCTTATATAGATGCTTGTATGAATCTTTATGATGGGATGTTATCTATGTACTCATATTTTATAATGCAATATGGATGACCTAATATGTTTTATGGTAATGCCTATGATGTTCTAACATGATTATGTATGCAGGATATTTTTGTGTGCCACAAGATGCCATCAAGATGAAAATGGAAGTGTTAATGCAAGGGGGGAATGGATGTTAGCATGGAGTTAGTCGACCGAAGAGGGATTAATATTTTTCTTGATAGATATTAGGAATGCATGATTATCATCATTGGGTTTTGAATTATGGAAATGGATAGCAAACATCATGGTATGACATAGACCAAGGTGTGAAATGTTACCACTTGCAAAACAAACACTTGACAGATAAGGAGTCATGGCGTATACTAGGACCCAAGTTTCCCTAGTATTTTTTCCAAGACAAATCACAAACAACAATCAAAAGGAAAATAGGCCATGATACATAATTTCTCCTCTAAATCCTTCTTGGTACATCCTCGAGGTGCATAGTAACATGACCAAAGATAAATAAAAAAGATAAGAACAACTAGACCAACATAGTCAACAACCATTTATATCATTTGCTAGTGATTGTTTATTGATAGGATTGATACGATTGGCTGATTAGCTGATTGATATTGCATAAGACATCAAGTCTGGTTTCGATCATGTGGCCACCTATATAAGGTAGATGATAGGGTTGATAAATGATGATGTCTGGTTTTAGGAAGGACACATCTTGTAGAAGACAAATGATAGGATCAGGTTTGGTTTCAAGAAATGAGGCAAGTCATATAAGACACTGAGTCTAGTTTTGAAAACTCCACCTCTTGTATAATACTATTGATAGCGAGTAAGTGTTGAGGGATATTTATGATTACACAATTTATTGGTTTAGATTGAAGACTAGTTCGATGGTTACTAGTCTGTCAGTTCTTGATTTGGTTGATGCTCTGATATTTGTTTGTGTCTGATCAAAGTATCGACCTTAGCAAGGGACAACTTGTTGTGAGATGATGATGGAACATGACAGACCTAACAAACCCTAAGGGACTGACCTAGTGCCTCATGGGATCATTGAAGATGGCCTTTCCTATGTAACATGCACAAAGACATCATAGTTCAACTGACCTTGACCATGGATAATTTATTATGGATTTAATTATGATAACTTGACAAACCCTAAGGGATGAACCTAGTGCCTCAGGGGCTCATCGATGATGACCTTGCCTAAGTAACATGCGTAGAGACAGAGTAGTTCGACTGAATTAGACTAACATGACTGATACTATTTTTGAGATTTTGAATGCTATTTGATGTTTTTGGATTTTTGACTTCTTTTGTTTTTTTTGGATTTTTGACTTATTTTGATTTTTTTGGATTTTTGACATGTTTTGATTTTTTTTTGGCTTTTTGAAAGATTATTTGGATGTTTTAGGATTTTCAAAATTATGACCTCCGATGTCAAGCCTAGGATCCCATTAAGATGTAAGTTAAGGATTTTTCCCCAATTAGGTATGGGACTAATTATTAGGAATGGAATTGGATAAACCTTAATATGGATGGACATGAAAGGTGAAAGACCCAAAATGTCAATTGTTCACAAGCCATGAGAAGGACACCAAAGAATTATTATGGGTGAATAAGGAAGGAGGAGGGTGAATGCATGGATTATTATGGGTGAAGGTGAAAAACTAGATAGAATGATGGAAGATGATGGAGCAAAGACCAACTACACATGGTGCTTGTTTTCTAGGTTTTCAACATGGTACTTATCCAAAGTGCCACCGAAGTGATTTTCACTATTGTACAGGTTATTTTTGTTTACTTTTTTTTCAATTTTTGATATTTTTGTGGTAAAAAGAGATGCCTATTTTCCATATTTTCATCAAAGTGACATTTTTTTTGTTTTTTGTAATTTTTTTTCTATTGTTGACTTTTGAGAGGGCTCTCTAAAAGCTAGGTGTAGTACTTACGAAGGTGCATGCTATTAATAGGCTCTAGTAATGGTTCACCTTTAGGAGTAGAAAGTTGATAAGCATTAGATCCATGTGTCAATGTTATGATGTAAGGACCCAACCAATTAGGCTCAAAATTTCTAAGTTTCTCTCGATCTGTTTGGTTCTTAGGATTCACTTTTAAGACCAAGTCACCAATGTCAAAATGTTTGACTAGGAAATTCTTATTGTAGCTACAATGAAGATGGTTCTGATAGGCTTGTAGATGGACCATTGCATTCTATCTTCACTCATCTAACAACTCTAGCTCATGCAATCTAGATATGTGATACTCTTCATCATGAATAAACACTTGCATGGATACTCTTAGGGAAGGTAACTCGACCTCAATAGGAAGGATGGCTTGAGAACCAAAGACGATATAGAGTGAATCCTGTGGGAGGTTGGATGCTAGTTCGGTAGGCCCATAAGGTGGGATTGAGTTGGAGGTGCTAGTCATGAACAACATCATTGATAATATTCTTTAGGATTTTAATGATGGTCTTATTGGACACCTCAAATTGTTTGTTACCCTAGGGGTAATATGGAGTGGCGAAGTGGTGCTGAATGTGGAACTTTTTGCATAATTAAGAGACATCTTGGTTCTTGAAGGGATGGCTGTTATCGATAATAATGGATTGTAGGACACCATACTAGCATATGATATAATTGAGGATAAATTTGGATATCTTCTTGCTAGTAATGTATGCCATAAGAATAGCCTCAATCCATTTCGTGAAATATTCGATTGCCGTGATAATGAATATAAGACTGTTGGTTGAGGGGGGATGGATCTTACTTATGAGGTTGACTCCCCATTGAGAGAAAGGATATGGTAATGTGTTGGTTAAAGCTCCTGGGTTGGTGTGTGCAAAAGATCCCAATGTATTTGACACTGTCGACAATTCTAAACAAAGTTGTAGGCATCACATTCCATAGTAGGTCAATAATATCCAGTTCACATGATTTTCTTGGCTAAAGTAGGACCACTTGGGTGAGATCCACATATACCTTCTTGTGATTCACATAAGTTCGCTTTTGATTCATTAGAATCAAGACATCTAAGGAGGGTGTTATCTAGGCTTTGGCGGTAAAGGGTGTCACTGATGATGACATATCTGGAGGTGTAATGGATAAAGGTTTTGCATTGATTCGTAGACAAGTCGGGAGGGATAACTTGGTCATGAAGGTAATTGTAGAAATATTTGTACCAAGGGGAATTGGGACCAAAAATTTTACACACCAACTCAGATTCAGGAATATCAAATGTGGGGATCAACAAATGTTCTACCAAGAAATCATACTACGATATGTTGTTTTGGATGTCCAAGAGAGATCCTATTGTAGCCATTGCATTGATTGCCTTATTCTAAATTCTTGGGACCTTCTAGAAGATGATATCATCAAAGTACTGCTTAAAGTTGTCAACCATTCATTTGTAGGGAGTAAGTTTCCTACCCTTTGTGTTCTAATCGTTGTTGAATTTTGAAATAACCAGCTGTGAATCACCATAGACTTGAAGACTCTTAATTTTCTATTTGATGGCCTTATAGAGTCTTGTGAGTAGTGCCTCATACTCTGCTACATTATTGGTGCAAGAAAAGGCTATTTTGAATGACTTTGGTATCATGTCTCCTTGGGGTGTAATGAAGAGTATTCTTGCTCCTAAACCATGACTTGTGTGGGATCCATCAAAGTAAAGCTTCCATGTGACTGAAGCATCTAATGTAAATATGGAATCATCAGGAAAGTTGGATATCAATGGATGATCTATTTTTGTGGGTGCATCTACAAGTTGATTGGCTATGACTTTTCCTTTTATTTCCTTTTGATCAACATACTCAATGTCATACTCACTTAATATCATGACCCATTTGGCTAATCAACCTATTAAGGCCACTTTGCTGAGGAGATACTTCATGGGATTGATCTTTGCTACAATCTTTGTTTGGTGATTCAACATGTAATGTTTGAGCTTTTGAGTGGAAAAAACCACCACAAGGCATGCAAATTCAATAGGACTACAATTGAGCTCGTATCCAACAAGTGTACGAATGATGCAATAAACTAATTTTTGTTTTCCATCATGATTATTTTGTGCTAATAGTGCCTCCAGTGCTGATGTGGTTGTTGATATGTATAGTATGAGGTGTTTATCATCAATGGGAGGCATGAGAATAGGTGGTGTTAATATATAGTCCTTTATTTGTTGAAATGCTTCTTGACACCATTTAGTCCATACGAATGGTACTCCTTTTCATAGAAAATGTCAAAATGGTTGACATTTATTTGCTAATTGAGCAATGAACCTTTGAATTGACTATAACCTTCCTTGTAGTATACACAATTGACTATGCTTGTTGGTTGGGACATTTCCATGATAGCCTTCATTTTTGCAGGATCAATGTTGATGCCTCTACGAGAAACAAAGTATCCTAGGAGCTTGCCCGAAGTTACCCCAAAAATACATTTATTTGGGTTTAGTCAAACCTTGTATTCTTCTAATATTTTAAAAATATTAGCTAATACTCGTAGATGATTAGACCTTGACAATTATTTTTCTAATAAGTAATCTACATAATCCTCCATAAGCATGTGCATGAAGAGAAATATTATAGTCATAGCTCACTGATATGTGGCTTTGGAATTTTTCAAACCAAATGGCATAACATTCCAATAGTATGTTCCCCAAGGACAAGTAAAAGGTGTCTTATTTTCATCCTTGGGAGTGATCCTAATCTAATTATATATGGAGAAATCATCCATAAGTGGTAACATCTCATATCCTACTATCAGATCCACTATGATATCAATGTTGGGCAACAGGAAGTCATCCTTAGGACATGCCTTATTCAAATATCTAAAATCAGTATAGATTCCAATTCCACCTATTGGTTTTGTTATGGTCACTAGATTGGAGATCCATTCCATGTAGTCAATGGGTTGGATGAAACCAACCTCTAATAACTTCTTCAACTCTATTTTTACCAATAGTGCAATTTGGGGATGCATTTTCCTTAGCTTCTGTTTAATTAGTTTGACATTAGGGAATAATGGAAAATGATGTAGCACTAATTCAAGATCCAATCTGGGCATATCGGCATAGGACCAAGTGAAATTAACTTGTCTCTTTGAAAAGAAGGTACTAAATTCTGGTCGCTCTGCCTTTGTCAAAGATTCCATGAAATGGACGATTCTAGGATTCTCATTGGTACTAGTGTTGACTTCCATAGATTTCTCTACCAAAAAGGGTGATTTCACTTGACTTATGGGGAGCATTTCCAACCCTCCATCCTCAGGCGCCTCAGAGAGGTTCTCACCCTCAAATATTTCCTTTATTTTTACTTTTTCCTAGTCTAGGGGCGCCTTTCAGTTTTCACCCAAAGACATTTCCTTTTTGATTTATTGTTTTCACTTTTGCGACTAAAGGGTGGGAAAAAGTCTCCAAAGTAGGCAGCATTGTCAAGATCTATAATGAAACCTTCTTTATGATCCCCATGGGGTATACCTTTATGAAGTCCCATGAATTTAGCCGTTGCTTCATCATTTTCAAATATGTCAAAGTTGGGTGGTCCTTGTTGATCCCAATCTATCAATTATGAGTATACTAAAGACATGTCATCATTGAAATTATCATAGCTTATGGATGAGGTAGAAAGGGTTCACACAAAGGTGTTATTAGGATCCGAAAAGGAATTGATACAAGCTTTGCTGCTCATGACTCTAGTTGAGGAATGGTATAAGTCAAGTTCTTGAAAGATCTCAGCTAGGTCCTAGTCACTAGATGCATAAGAATCTCACTCCCATTCATTGGAGTCAGTTTCGGTATAGTATCCCTTAGATGTCTCAATATCCTTCGAAGCATTAGTGTCCTCATCCGATAACACCTTAGTACTCAGACCAATCAATTTTGGTGGTACATACCCTAACCCTCTATTCATTAGTAGCTTAGGTGGCATTAAGGTCTCTTTCATTCTGTTCTTTTGTAGACAAAGTCCACTGTGTCCATCATAATCCTTACATTTCATGATCTTGAAACCTTTACCATATTGCTTAGTTGGGATCTATGGAGGTTCAATGTCTTCTTCCTCTTTGTATATACATGTGGAAATATCCTCTTCACTAATAGTCTCTTAACTTAATTCTCCCCATTTGGTGAAGGTGGTGGTGTGAGATGCTCTGATAATGACTTTGGTCTCTTTTTGATAGGAGAAGGCTTGCCATGAGATTTGGGAGATATTGGTAGCTTGTTGATAAAATAAGAGGTTTTCATGTGGTACTCTCCACACCCATTGTCTTGAACTTGGACCTTGGAGTTAGAAGATGGGATGGTGGAAGTGGATACCTTAGTTAAAGTGGAAGGGTCAATGTAATGGGATGAAGTGGACAATGAGCTCTCTCAATTGATGGGAACTTGTTGTTCGAATGTCCCTCTTAGGTTGCTACAATACTGGAAGAGATTAGGGTCACCCGTTATTGTGATCTCAATTCCATTATGGGGAAATTTTAAGCATTGGTGGTATATAGAAGGGGTAGCCTTCATGACATGAATTCGTGGTCGACCAAGGAGGATATTGTAGGGAAGGTCCAGGTCCAATACTTGGAATATTGTATCTAAGATAGCAGGTCCAAATCTGATAGGTAATGAAATCACACCCTTATGAGAGTGTTTTGCATCATCATAATCCTTTACGATAATATTCTTTGACATATCGACACAGGCCTTAGAGAACCCCAATTTCATGACCAATTTTAGGGTGCAAATATTTAGTCCTACCCCACCATCTACTAGGACTCGTTTGATTTTATGTTTGTTGACAAAGACTTCAAGGTGTAAATGATCATTATGGTTAAGCTTTTTTGAGGAGAAGTCATGGTTTGAAAAGGTAACATGGTGGGTATTAGCTAAGTATCCCACCATTTCCTGGAACTGATTGAAATTAAGGTCTTTGGGTACAAATGTTTCTTGCAAGGCCTTATCCAAGATGGATTTGTGCTCAGGAGATATGTGCGAGTGTCTTTCCAAATGGTCTAAAAAATTGTATTGGGCTTTCAACTACTATTTAGGAGGAGATCCTTGTAGGGTTTCCTTAGTTCTTCAGGTTGTGACCACACATTCTGATCAGTTCTTGATTGTAACTATAGCCAAATTGTCATCTAAGGCTCAAACATTATTTATAGTAGGCTCATGGGTGACATGGGTGTAATTGGCTTGCTCATTGATCTTAGTACCTCAATTGGAGGATTTTACCGTCTTATGGTCTTCCAAAGGATTCTTGAAGATAGTGTGGTCATTGTTAGAGGTCACTTGGGGATTGTCCACTTCTATGTCACTATTTTCAATAAGGTCTTGTGCCCTTTAATGTAGTAATAGTCACAAAAAGCATTGTCATCCCACCAAGATGGTTTAAAAGGAAATGGATCATAATGTTTGACCTTTGGAAGTTGGATGACATTGGATTGCAAGAGTTTCTTCAAAGCGGATTCGATAGGTTCCCCTATGGGAGTGTAATTATGTGTGTTGGTTGGTTATTTCTTGGAGTTTCGTGTCTTTGGTTATTTTAAACCACATTCATTGTTTGATTGGGAAAATGTGGATTATTGGATATATTGGGTCCCTTAAGAGTGATTGTAGAACATTCTTTATTTATTGTCTTCACATCTATTGCCCCATTGTTTGTGACATTTTTGTTTCGAGCCCAATATTTTCTTTTTTCATTAGAGATGTTTGGGAATTTTGGTTCTTGTTGACGATCTTGATTTCCCCCTTAGCAATAAGTGTTTTCTCAATGGTAGTACCTTTCTCAACAAGGTCAACACATGTGGTACAATAATGGATTTGTAGTTGATGTTTCAATTCTGTGATTAGGTTTTTAATGAACACATGTACCAAATAATTTTTAGATATTTTACAATGAAAGTTGCTAGCCATGATTCTCCACCTTTGAAGAAAGATATAAAGGTTTCCCCTTCTTCTTGTTTGGTTTGACACAATGTCACTAAGGTTATATTATTTTCAATGTTGTAGGAGAAATGTGTCACAAACTTGTCAGCTAACTCACTCCATGTTTGTATTCTTGGGGGTAAGTTGGAAAACCACTCAAGTGCTTGTCCTACGGGACATATTGGAAACAATCTCATTAAGTAGGTGGGCTCAAATGCAATATTTATGCAAGCAACATGAAACTCTCTTATGTGTTCTATTAGACTTCCTTTCCCCCAGAATTTGTTAAAATTTGGAAGAGTGTAATTATGAGGAAAGGGAGGCATATATATGCTTTGATCAAAAGGATATGGGCATAATTCTTCCATGGAGTAAGTTTTCTTTGTTCCTAATACTTGCATATTGGAAATTTTGTGTTGTAGTGCAAGCATTTGATGTGCCAAGACTTCTGCAACAGACAATGACGTGTCTATAGCATTAGCAGGTGTACTATGATATGGATGACCCATGTTTGAGGTAACATTTGTAATCCAATATTTGGGGTGGAAGAATTGAGGTTAGTGCCAAATGAATGTAATGAGGATGAATTTTGGTTTTGGAAGTTAGAAGTGAAAAGTAGATTTTGGTTGATCCGTGGAGTGCATGATGTGAATGGGGGATTGGCATTGGATTTGTATTGCAATGGGTTTGAACTTTCTTGACCATGAGGGTTTTGATTTCCATGTTGTTGAGAGAAACCTAGATTGTTGTTTTATGGAGGAATGCCCGAATTGAGACCTTGTTGAGATGTGTTGGTGTTTTGGTTTTCCCCCAAGTTCAAATTGGTATTTGGTGCAACACTTGTCATTGGAGGTTGTGTTTTAGAAGCACTAATGTAAACCTTTCACATCTTGGGTGGATTGAAATTCATCATGTTTTGACTTATGATGTTGGTGAATGGTGGTATGACTTGGGATGAAGATGCAAAGGGATTGGTAGATGAAGTCCCTATGGTGTGGGATGATGAAGCAAAGGGATTGGTAGATGTAATGTTAGGTGCTTGTGATATAGGTTGGGTACCTTGTGCTCCAAATATTGATGTAGATGTTAATGTTGACCATTGTAGTGTTTTGAGTAGTTCCCCTTAATGATAAAATATCATGTACTTATGAATTAGTATGGTTGGGAGTAGATGTGATGTGTCCTTGGTCTTGTGTAACACCATTTTTTTGAGATTCATAAAGAATGTTGACATCAAAATTGAGAGGGAGTTTGGTTTCACTTTGTAGAAGTTTCATAAGATATCATTGGGGATCTACGCTACTATCTCATCTACAATGCATGCTACTATAGGGTCTTGGTAATCCTCTTCAATTTCCTCTTCAATTAGTTGTCTTTGAACTTCTTGTAAGGTGTAATTCTCGAAGGGATGGGGAAGTTGAGGTTGTGACTTGGGTAGCTAATTTGAAGAAGAAGACCCAAAATTCATGTTGCTAGTTGGATTAAAATAGGGGTCCTTTGTGTAGTCCATCTCTTTTCTCTTCCTTTGTAACCTAGTTTGGACCATATAAGACTTGCAACTTGGTGAGGAGTATGCAACCTAAGGGATGAAAATGCAAGATGGGTATGAAACTATGCTATGTTTTTAATATTTTTTGGATATAAGAATGCCAAATGATGACACCACTATGACCAAGATTAGGATGAAAAGTGATAATAAGTGAAATCAAGATATGGTAATGTCACTATGAACAAATTTTATGGTGCAAATATTCTAATATGATGGTGTAACCAAAGCTAAAATATGCAAGGATGCAATCGTGAGCTATGGTATGACCAAAGCTATGATGTGAAAATAAGACTAAAGGATGACCAATGAAACTTTAGATATGCACATTTGGACTTCAGAGAAGGATGATAAGAAAGCTATGATAGCTCAAGGTAACAAATCAGACTGTCAAGACCTTAAAATAACCAAAGCTAAAAGGATGATGATGATTGGAAAAAGTGAACCTTAAACTAGACATATGGGTTTTAAGGCCCAACTTAGATGATGATGATGATAAAAAAAGGACAAGGTGAAGGGAAATCTAGATATGTGGAAATGAATTGATCAAAGGTATGGTGAGCTTCCTAGTCTAAAATCTAAAAGGTGTATGCAACTAAGAATGACCTAGGAAAGACTAAGCAATGCAAGGATGGAAATATGGTTTAACTATGGAATGCAAGGAAACCTAAGTGAATGCAATGAAATGGAAAAAATGGACTAAGAAAGTCTATGATCTGTAGATATGGTTACTACTAGGAATTGACAAAAAATGAGACTAGATAGGAATTTCCTCGATAATTTGAAAACTAGTAGTTGCGTCATTTTGTCTCACAGTTATAGTGTACTATTTTAGCAAATGCGGTATACTTTCTATCAAATGTGGTTTACTATTCTTGGAAAATGTGGTGCTTTGTCTAAAAAATGTAGTGTACTATCTTTTGGCTCTAAGTTGAATATTTTCAAGTGGTTTTTTTTTTGGGAAATTTTGAAATGTGATAGAAAACACAACAAACACTTGACAACCAAATCTTGGCTAGTTTTTTACTCGTTTGATTTCAAGGTAGGAAATTATTTTGCAATTTTTCTCCCATAAAACCCACTTGGCCTTGGTTCACAAACAATGAAGATAAGCACAACCTAAGGAATAATAGGGTTTGTCTAATAAAGTTGGGCATACCTTACCCTCAAAGGATTAATTTTAAATCTTCATCCAAAAGAGTGTGTGAATAGGGTATACCAATGTCATGGACCACCTTGATACCCCTAGCCTTAAAAGAGTGTAAAATATTACAATTCACCTTACATCTCAACCATGGACAGACGTGGTATGTAACTTCAAGGTATGATCCACATCCCTTGCGCCAACAATAAAGACAGCCAAAAAAGTCTAGCTTCCAATAACAATGACTTTCTAGGAGGTCAATGAACACTAGAGGTATACTTCAAATGTGAGAAACTTCAGCATCTAACCAACCTATGTGTGGTCTATACACCCACATCAAAATTGGCATGCAAGGTATAATGTCCCTAGATAGAGTTACTGACTTTCACCTTCACCCCTTTGATATAGCCCGCCTAAAAAAATGTGCTTTGAGGTAGTCTCCATTGAGTTCTCCATTAGGATGTGTCTCAAAGGAAGACCTCCTAAAAAAGAAAAGAGATTGATATGTGTTTCTCTTACACCCAAGATCACACAAAGTGCAAGGGGAGATGATACACACACACCAATCTAGGATTTAACACAATGTGAAAGTGTACCAAACATGAAAAACACTTGTTCTTTCTAATCCCAAATACAAATGTTCTTATTTTAAAAATAAAGACACATAAAACCTTGCAAGAACATGGATTAGTAGTCTAGATAACAATGTCTTCTCCCAATGATTGCCATAGGCTGAAAATTAGATATTAGTAACACTAAAACCCTCTATCCTAATGAATGGAAATGACAAAAAATAAAAAAAACTCAAAGCTTATACCTTTTTACCTTATGATAGACAATTGTGTCACTCTATGTAGAAAATTTGGCGGACTAAGGCAGACAGATGCATCGAACTAGAAAGTGACTACGACAGACTATTTGGCAACTGCAGTGGACTGTCACACGAATGTGGTAGACTATCATTCAAATGTGTTGCACTATTTAATAGATGCAACTCACAACTCGAAAGCTTAAAAATAAGCAAATCTGACAAAAGATAAAGAATATGATGATAGAAGTGATGCAAGCAACTTGTCAAGATATCAAAATAAAAACCACAAACCAAAATAATGGTAGAAAAACACCATAATGAAAGGATTTGATAATTTTTCCCAAGATGGAAAAATACGGTGCTCTATCTAGTAGATGTGGCATTGAAAACCTTAGATGCATCTCACCATACAACGATTGTGTCACTTTGTACAATGATTGCATCATACTATCAAACAAATGTTTCATTTTGTCTTTCAGATGTGTTGCAAACCTGAAAACTCAAAACTTCTCACAAATTTCTTCAAATCCGGTTAGTTCACATCGGGTTCACCAATGTAGATTAGGGTAAAATCTAGGTACAAAGCATGAATCAACAATATCAACCACCAAATACGTAAAAATAAAGCCCTAAAGACCCTAATCCAATAATGAAGTATAAATGAACATAGAAACATAAATAATAAAGCAAATAATACCATAATTCCTATGCCATGGTTGAATCACCTTCATTTCTCTTCTCCATTTTGCTTTATATGCTTGCTTTCCCTCAAATTTGTAGTACACAAGAATAATCCTAGTGATAGTTACAACAAAATATCAAAGATAGTGGTTGTAGGGTTGAAATGAAAGTGATAGGTCTCTTTATAGAAAACCAAATTTGAATGCAGGGCCAAGATTAAATGATGAAGATCAATGAATGAGATTGCTTTGACAAGCAAGGAAATAGGGTTAGGGGAAAAATAGGGTTTAGTTAAGGATAACGGTGGAGATTAAAAAGTAATAAAACCTTATCAAGGGTGGAGGTTAATTGAAATAAAAGGAGAGATTGACACATAAAAAGAGGTTGCTAGAGTAAATTAATAATTTAGGAGGGAACGTGAATAATTAAATAATTAAAACAATTATTTAATTATAGAAGAAGAGGGAAAGTTGACTTTTAATTAAAATAGTTGAAATAGAACTATTTAATTAAAAGTGGAGGTAAATGAAAAATTAGTTAAATAATTAAAATAATTATTTAATAGCGGAGGGAAAAGTGAGAAATAATTAAATAAATGAGATTTATTTAATTATGGAAGAAAAAGTTAATGAATAATTAAATAATCAAAATAATTATCTAATTATACAAGGAAAATAAATAATTAAATAAATAAAAAATTATTTAATTATAGAGAGAAAGGATTAATTAGTGACATAATTAAATAAATATTAATTTATTTAATTAATCAAAGGAAGAATAGAAAAAGGAGGAATGAATTAATTAAATACTTAAATTATTTAATTAACAGAAGAATATGATTTAAAAAAAATCAAACAATTAAAATTATTCAATTATGGGGAGAAGAAGGGAAATTGATGTGAAAATGGCATTTTTAGGCTTAGGACATTTTTCAGTGTCTACAGGTGCATACAGACCTATGTGGACCTACTGTTGACGGTTAAAACAACACAACAACATTAAACATAATATCACTATTCTATTTCTCTTGAAAGAGAAAGATAACATATAGTAATGTAACTCCCAAGGTCCTGGTAGTTGGTTCTCAAGTGTGCTAAGAATGGCTCAATGGTTAATGTAACAGTAATATGAAAGGGGCCTTTGCTGGTAATAAGGAACAAGACTGCATTAGATCAACTAATCTATGTTTGGGGGGGTTGAAATAAATATAAAAAGATAGATCAAAGCTTTGAAACAGAAGATCATGAACCAAGCTACTTAATATTTAGAAATGCATATCAATAATGAGTGTTTCTTCATCCAATCATAACCACAACATGATGCAATCCATATAATAATATATACTATTGTATATATCCATAGTGCTATTTCAACAATCACAACTATTCACTAAACCTTATTTCAGAAACTTTAAGACAAACCATCCACTCATCATCAAAACATAAATCAAATAAATATAACAACACTTTCATTCACAGATAATTTAATGAGATAATCTTTAAATCCAATTTTCTCTATTGATTTTCACCAAATAGAAAACATTTAGGCACAACAAACTATTGGCATACAGATTGATCATGAATCATTAATATTATCAAATAGGTCCAAACTTAATAACAACATAAAAAATGTATATAGAACTCTAAAAATGTAACCAAGTTCAAATGAACTTTTCAAAGTATCTTTCTAATTGTCAAACTCTAAAAACTATAATTCCTACTGCTATCATCAGTGTCTAAACTTTCTTCAATCAACCGACCTTTACAAAGTAGAGCCAAGAGATACATATAGACATTGCTATGCACAAGTTCCTCTCAATCAAAACTTAGATTCACAAATCAAGGAACCATAACTGAAT
>VDFB02047230.1:448919254-448986686 GCA_007258455.2 Sequoia sempervirens | reverse complement strand
AGTGGATGCTTCTTCTGTAATAGATGTGGAAGCCCCATCTTTTGTAATGGTATCACCTTCTTGTATCTCTCGCAGATCTTGGGCAACCACCTCCTCTTCTGCATTAGAAGGAATAAACTCTAAGGGCTCCTTAGGAACCATCCTTCTCTTCATCCTCTAGTACCCTTAAGTGGTACTTGCAACTTTCCTCTTTTTGGATGGTTGAGCTTCAAGCTAATTAACTCTTAAGCTAACCCAATGCACGCTTCTATCCAAGACTGGTCTTGCAACTTGTTTTATATCAATAGACTCTTCAACATTCCAATTCACTAGATCAAGATCCTCGGTGCCTATCTTATCTGTATCATATTGGGGATCCAAAGTTACCCATCATTAGACAATGTATTTGGAAAGTCCTCCTTGATCCCATACTCAACCATGAGTGGGATAAGCAATCTTTCATAATTTCTTCTCCTGAGATCATACTCATCTTGCAAATCCATCCAAAAGTCCTCTAATAAATTGAAATGTTTATAAAAAACACTAGGAAGGAAAGCCTGCATCTTGTGCCCAGGATCATAATGCTTCTTAGAAGTATATAGACCCAACTTCAAATAAATTAATTCATCACAAACAACCTTGGCTGACACAATGTGTGGGTAGCTAAACTCACCCAACTTCATGGGGAACTTGTGACAACCTATCTTGTGTTTGTTGCCAAATTTAAAGTTGAAAGCCAAAGATTGATATATGAACTCCATTAAAACAATTCTATTGTTGCAGTACCTAGGGAGCAAGTGGGGATGACCATCAAAACCTCCCAATTTGAAGTAAGTAAAAGTGGGGTATTGAATAAACTAGTGTCCCCATTCATTGATGAAGGCCATTGCCTCCCTACTCAATATGTACCCAACATCTCCTATAAGCCTATTGATGGCAACATAAAGAAATGCATCATTAACTCTCCTATAATGTGACTTTGATGTTTGCAAAGTAAACTGATTATAGTGCTCCCACACCTTCTTTTGTCCTTGGGCTTCTCCCAAGATGCCTACTACATTTATTCCAGGAAAGATACCCATTCTAGCAGCTACAAAGACCACATAAGAGGTCATAAAGAAACTCTTGGTTTCCCTCACTCTCAACTTTTGATTATGAATGCTCTCACACACCACCATAGGCCAGTCAAACTGTTGTTTTCCATCCAAGATAGCTTGGATGAATGGGAACATCCATTCTTTAAATTGGGATGCATCTCTGTTCCCAAACACCCTAGAGAGCATCATGATTATGTCCCCAATCTCTTTGCCGAAGTCTGCCCTTTTAGGCTGATCAAGAAGCTTAGTGAGAGACTTCTTCTCCACCCTCATCCAATGCTTATTCATATGATTTCTACTAGCTTCCTTCTTATCACTGTATAGCTTCAATGTTTCTACTTCATTTAACTGTCTTGGATCTTGTGGAGGAAGTACATCAAACATGAATATGCTCATTTGCAGTGTTAGATCAATGATAAAATTTCCCTTCACATCCACACACTGCCTGGTAGCAGGATTGTAGGCCCCAGCTACTGCTAGTATCAATTTCAGGCATTGAACAGACAAAGGAAAAAGTGCAACGTGTGCCAACCTAGACTGAGCAATCCTTTGTCCCTTGGTGTAACATCTTCATTAAAGGTTTCATCCACTAGCTCCTCATAGTTGAAAGGGCCTAAATTAGTATTAGTAATATCTACCTAGTCAAAATCAATCTTGCTAGCTATAAGGGTAGCTTCTTTATGTTTACACCTCAGAGTGTAGGGAAGTTGCTCTACTTTAATCTTCTTTGGCCTGGCTCCCTACCTTGAAGTTTCTGCTGGTTGGCTCCCTTGAGAAGCCTCTTCTGATGCTCCATACATTTCTCAATCTCTACAATAAACTTCTATATTAGATGATCAAAAACATAGAAGTCAATACATCAGTCAATACCTACCTCCATCTCCTTGAAACAATGTTTAAACTTAACCAAACTTCAACCTTTATCAAAGGTGGAGCCATAGAAGCACTAGGGACATGAAATAGTTTTTCAACAATAGCAGGGTCAGAATTAGAACCAGAACAATACCAGAACTGGGACTGGAACAAAAACCAAACCAAAAACTAATCGCTAGTTCCAAGTTCAACCTCCACTTTGGCTCCGACTCCACGTAAGAACAAGCGCGAGGATCCAACTATCAACGACTAGAAGAAGAAACATTTTAGGAATGAATCTCGATACTAAAAATTCTTGAGACAAGTTGGGTCTCGAGTCCGCTTCTGCCAATTTTACCATAAATCAGAGCACTTCATTAAAGGCTTGGTCACATGGATCTAAGGACCTAGGTCACATGGGCTTATGAGGAAAACCAAATAAAAGGGCCTAACCCTACCTTCCAACTGTACAAGGACCAAATTTAAACCTAAGGCAAGACATTTTGAAAAGGTTGTCGAGAAAACCCCAGTTTGCATGACATGCTGACTCAGAAAATTAGGACAAGATTAACCCAACGCGACAATCACAGAGTCAACATGGAATTGAAACGAAAAAAGGGTTTCCAAATGAACTTAAAACATTTAAAGTATGGAAAACCCTGGTAAATGGAAGCCTTAATTAATTAAAAACTAGGGCATGACAAAGAACACCTACCATGAAAGTGACAACAAACAGAAAGCGACAAACAAAAAATAGGAAAACAAAACAGAAAACAAAAAACAAAAAACAAAACAAAATAAAAAAAGAAAGAAAAAATGAATAATTCATAGAGGGAAACTCTGAAAATGCATGAGAAAATGACACAACACAAGGAAAAGACAACACAACAACGCAAAATGGGAAGAAGGAAAAGAGTCCTACCTTAAAAACACTCTTTGGGAAAGATTGAAATTCGATCAAGATTCGCTTTGCAACTTGCCTCCGCAATGAAATCGATCCTGTCAAAGTTTTCTAGCTTTGGTTTACTTAAACATATTGAATAAAAAAGGTAATGAGCCAGTTAAACATAATTAGGAATTTAAAATCAATACGCGCGTGCAAAGAGGCTACAATTAATGCCATTAATACGGTAGGTCGGAGGTGGAGAAAAATATATGAAGAAATAGTTAACCCAAGTGAACACCCAAAGTAGGGCGGATGCGGACCCAGGTTTGAGACAACACAAAGAACTTTATCAAGTCCCTTAATTAGCTCCAAACCCGGTTTTGGTCCCGCAACAAAGACAATGACGAAGAAAAGAAACAGGGGCGAAATCGAAACCAAAACTAGAACTGGAACTTTCACAAAGTTCAAAGTTCGGTTTCGACCCTAGTTCCGCTCCTGACCAAGAAACAAGAAAAAAAAAAGGATGAAAAAACACGAAGGGAAGTGGGACTGGAGTGAAAACTGGACCTGGCCCAAACAATAACGATAGTAACAAAACAAAGCAAACGAGCAGAGTCAGAATCAGAATGGGAATAGAGCCTGGAAATTTTAGAAAGTTCTGAGTATGATTCCAACTTCGGTTCCGCTTTCGGCTAGAAAAAAAAAACCCAAGGAAAATGATAAACAACTCAAGGTAGAAAGAAACCTGAGAGTTCCAAAAACAAACCAACAAACAACGAAAAGGAATAAGGAAGGAAGGAAGACCCGAGTTGGAATGAAACCCAAACTTAGACTTTTTTTTAGAAAAGTTTAGAGTTTAGATTCGGTTCCGGCTCTGATTCTATCAGAGCGAAAGAAACAAAGACTTAGGAGGAAAAAAAAAAGATAATAAAAAAGACAATGGGGGCCCATTTTGTTCCAAAACAAAATGGGGTGGTTTTGCAAGGAATAACACCTACCAGAACAAGAAACCCTCAAGCTGACAGGTACTTTAAATTGTTAATATATGATTACTCTAGAATGACTCGGGTGACTTTTCTCAAAGAAAAATCAAAATCTCTAAGATAAGTTTAAAGCATTTAAATCTATGGTTGAGAATGAATCAAGTGCTTAAGGTTTGAATAAGATGGTGAGTGATGAGTCTAGTTTATGGTTTAATTTTGGTAGAATTTATGATCTATTTGCTGAAGTTGTCATGGACCTTGATGTTTGAATGTTGATATTTCCTCAAAACCATATACATTGGGCCTAATTTTATTTCTGCAAATCTTTAATGAAATTGACATGTTATATGGACTATCTGTGTTATTTCTACATGTGGATTAATGAATGTTCATTAAGATAGATACAGATATGTGATTATTGTGTGTACTAATATTTCCATGCAAATATGATTAGAGGCCTGAGAAATGGAGGAAGACTCTGATTGCTGGTCATTCACCATAACGGTCAACAAGGTGGTCATTCAAAGGGAAATGGAGGGAAGACTCTTGATGGCGAGAGATTCCTCATTTAAATAAAAGTTGTAACAACCTTGTAAATGGTCTTTATTGTTGTTGAGCAAATATAGGTGTTACTGTTGTGCTAAATCTACGTTAAGGTAGCATGCTTGACCAGATTCTGTGCATGCATAACCACCTCTCCACTTTTCATGCTTTCCCTAAAGTGGCATCCTCCTAATCTGTTGGAGTTGACTGCCTTGCTAGGTGATTAGTTAGTAGCATATTTTCCTATAAATAAGACCCAAATGCTCCTTCTCAAGAGGTTGTGCGATCTGATGATGTACTTGCATTTTAAGTTTTCAGTAATACAGTTACACTGCTCTGTTGTACTCATGTTTTCCAATGAATAAAATGAGTTTATAAGTTCATGCATCTGAGTATACATTAGTTTTAGAGGATACTCATCCAAGGGGGCCCACTTGGTGAGCATTCTGTTCTTTAGTTTAGGTTAGTTTAGTGATTACTTTCTGTTCAGTAATTAGTTAAGAATCTGGCATTGACTGTTCTTGTAGCCACTAGAATTCCATTCTATGACTATTCCTACAGCTAAAGCAAACATTGTAGTTTCCTGTTTTCTCATATTTTCATTTTTGTCATGAATTTTAGCTTAGTATAGTTGTTGGTTGATGTTAAGAATTTATGTTATTCCTTTCCAAGCAATTTACGTTCAACATTGTGTCTTTCCTAGCTATGGAATGAAAATGACTACTTTGGATCCTTAGTGCACATACTGTGTTGACCCATTTCAAGTTCACGTCCCTAGGTTGACAAGTTAAATGCACCTTCATGATGATTGAAATGGCTATTCAATTTAGATGTCCAATCTCTAAATCACAGCTGTAAGGGCTTAGTTTTTAAATCATTGTTGAAGGCCAACATTTTTGGCACCATTTCCGGGGATGGTGTGAAACTAGGGAGTTCTTTGGAGTCATTGATAGTTTTTCTTGCTGTAGTATTTCTGAAAATTGTTCAAGTAGTATACCCCTCATTTAGGAAAGTAATGATCCACTATTCTTTTTCCAATTCTTTGTGTGAGTTGTTTGATAGTGAGTTGATACCGCATGCATAGAGGAAGGAGGAGAGATGCTCATGGGAGATTCCTTCCTAAAAATCCCGATCCATTCCAGCTAGTTGAATATCAGAACCTACCAAGAGAAGAAGAAGAAGATCCATACCCCTTTGTTGATGCATTTCCTAATCTGACTAGCTCCGAAGTTTCCTCTAAAGATCAAAATCTGATTGATAACCCCTTTGCTTTGGAACTACATCAGGGAGTTATGGGTGATGTAAATAGAAACAAACTTAACCAACCGGATTTTCCTTTCCCCATTGCTCATTAGAATGAAGTAGATAGCCTCAAAAATATATCCCTGCTTCAGTCCTTCCTAAGTTCTATGGACTTGTCATAGAAGATCTTGATACTTTCTTGTTCGAGTTTGACATACTCTACAGGAGTTATGACTATACCACTGATGCCCATAGGCTCAAGCTATTTCCTACCACTCTCAAAGAAGTTGTATTAAGATGATTCGTGAGCCTAGGAAGAAATACTATGGAGAAATGGGATGTCATCAAGACAAAATTCCTTGAGAAATACAAGGAGTATTTCAGGGGCAGTGACATGAGAGGAGATGATATTTTTAGGATGCAACAAAAGGAAGATGAGAGCCTGGAGGATTACATTGCAAGGTTTCTATTTTGCCTACAGAAATCTCCACACCATACACTCAATGAAGACTCACAAAAGCTACTTTTCTTGAGAGGAATTAATGACAACTATACTGATGCCTTGGACCTGATGGGAGGAGGAGATATCTCCCAGGTTCCTTGGGAGGATATCAAGAGGATATGTCAGAACTACTCTAGGGTAGCTTCAAAGAAAGGGAGAGCCTACCAAAATTCTATGGGTAAGTCATATACTAGTGGAGTTTCAAGAATGGAGATTACTCATTTGTTGGTTGATTCAAGCAAGACATTATAAACAATCTAGCTACTCAGCTGGATACACTTCAGGCCAAGAAGAAATAAGAGGAGGCAAAGGCAATGTTGGAAGAATATTTCCCTCATTGCAGACAAAAGAAGAAGGACTGCATTAGACTTGGGGATGGATATCTCTGAGGCACAAAGAAAAAGAATCATGCAACTGAATGCTTTGGATGAGATAAGGAGAGAAGCCTTACACCATACAAAGGTAGTGTAGAATTAGAAAATAAGGTGGCATGACAAATTCATTAAGGACAAGAAATTCCAGCTAGGTGACTGGGCACTACTCTATGACTCAAGGTATCAAGATAATGCATGAAAATTGCAGATGAGGTGGCTAGGACCATATGAGGTTGTTGAAATCTTCCCCAATGGTGTTGTTCATCTCACTACCATTGATCCTATCAGATTCAAGTTGATTGTCAATGGTCATTGCCTCAGATTATATCACAAGCCAACTTCCAAAGAGGTGTTCCTACAACAATTCACTCAACATGCAACACCAGCTTCTTGCAGCCAAGGGAAGTGGACCTAGTGTCCCTCCTTCTAGCTAACTAAGGTATGTACCTTGTCATAATAAAGACTTCCACTTTTGTGGGAGTCCACTTCTTCACCCATCGACCCATTTTCCCATCCATCTCCACCTTTCTCTCTCTTCCACCACTTTACTTCATTCCACTTCATGCTCGTTCCACCTCATTTTCATTAGTTGCTCAAATTATTTCTTAAAAAGTGACCGATACTTTCTCCACAATCTTTGCAACGAATCTTCCACAAATCCAGGTATGTGCGCATTAATTGCTATATCTTAATTGTCTTTAGTGCATTCATTTAATTGCTATGAATTAATATGGATGTTCACCATATTATGTCATTATTCCCTGTCCATGTCAAATCATCATTACCACCTCGCATGTGAGGACACATGCTCAAATTTAGATTGGGGGGAAAGATGTGAATACTTTTCCCACATGTCGGTCCATGCTAGTCTACGACAACAAAGTTTAAATAGAGACAATTTGAATTATGAGTGATATGATGACTCATATATGTGAGGTGACACCAACCAACACCACCATTTTTCTCCATAATAACCTTCCTTTATTACTCCTTTACTACCATCATTGATCCTGTCATAATCTTAAGTTGCCAAAAGGTAAAAAAAAGGGAAAATTCAGACAACATTGGCATTGGAAATTTGGCAGTGTTACAAGAAGGAAAACTTTGCAAAGTGATTGTTGATTGTAGACAATGGGAGATGGGTTAATCAGGAATGAACCCATGGTTCATGATGTATTACTGTAGGATGCAGTTTCACAGGCCGAATTCAAAAATTACGGTTGGTTAGACTACTTCCTAAAGCTTAATTGTTTTAATGAAGAAATTGCATTAGAATTTTCCTAGACATTGTTTGAGGGAAAGGCCATGGTAAAAGGGTTGGAGGTCATGGCGACTGAAGAAAGGATTGCAGAAGTTACAGGGTTGCCTACCAATAGTGAAAATTACCCTGCTTCTAGAGACGTCAGGTCAGCTAGGGCGAAATTTACAGAACCTGGTGACCCTCCATTGAGCGTGGACAAACAAGGTGTGAAGAGAACCTCTCTGCTTGAGCCATGGAAGAAAATAGCTATTTATGTTATAAAATATATCACCTGTGAAGATTTCCAGTGAAATCTACATTTTGTGCACTTCAAAGTCTTGAATCACATGAGGCACAGGAGGAGGATGAATGTGCCGAATGTGTTATACCACCTTCTTTCAATCATGGTAGCTGAGACTCAAAAAGGTATGGAAAATTATGTTTCCCACCATTGTTTGATCAAATTGTTAGTTGAGAAGTCTCTACATGATGTGTCTGAGATGACTTGGGAAGAATTCGTAAATATTGATCAAATTAGACCAGAGCATTTGTGACCTAGGTTTTTACCTCAACCTCGTAGGTCTAGCAAGAGATTGAGTATGATAGAAGCCACTCCTGGTGCTTCAACCTCTAGCGTGAGCCCTAGTGTAAACCCTTTTGTAGCAGAACAAACCATAGAGATTAGTTCTTCTGAGACAGAGCACTTAGAAAAAGAAAGTTCCTCTCCATGTTTTGATGATGATGTTCCTCTTGGCATCTTAATGAGAACTAGGGCACAAAAGAGAGAAGCATAAATAAGAAAAGGAAAAGCTAAAAAGAAATTGGTAGAAAAAGAAGTACCAAGCTCTAAGAAGTGGAAGGCTGACACTGTTCATCCTACAACACAAGGAAAATGTGAAAGCCCTCACAGAAAATCAAGACCAGTTGGGTCAACCTTTGATATGCCTCCATAGGAAATTCCTAAGCCTAGAAAAACATCACAGGGGGACACAAAAGCTCCAATGGGGTAGGTGAATGTCAAGGAAGAGGACATATTTGAGAAAGCAACAAACATAGCACTGGCAGATCTTGCTGATATTGTAGAACAAATTGAGAATCAAGGTTATGAGGAAAATCAGGAGCTCCTGCAACATGAGCAAGAATAGGAACAAGGGGCCCTATAGCCATAACTGGGAGAACAATCAGTTCCCCTGCAACTGGAATTGACTAAACAACCTGAATCCCTTCAGCTGGTACTATATGAAGAGAAAGCATTAGTGCTAGGAAAAATGTTGGTAGGAATACATAACCCCCCTGATTTTATAGTACACACAAAAATTCTGAACTTATTGAAAGAGATACAAAGGAAGGAGGAATAATGGAAGGAGGAGAAAGACAGACTGAAGAAAGAAATTCAAAAGAGAGATGAGGAGATTGAAGATACAAATGTAGAAATTGATACTTTAAAGGAGAAGGTGGACAATATTATAGCCTTGGTAGCCCAGACAGTAGAATGTAGGATCCCTCCAATGGTCTATGCTTTGCATTTGAAGGAGAAATATCTTTCTTTTAAGCTGGCAAGGATTGTCTCAGGTTTGAACCCTTCCATTGAGACTCCTATTGATTTTTTCAATGCTTATCGAATTGCTTCCCCTGAGATGAAGAATTTGTTGTGTGAATTTTTTTGCATAATTATGTTGTGACTCAAGACCATGATTGGAATCCACTGTTGTATGTTGGGGATGTCCAATTAAGGACATTTATGTCCTGGGTACAGAATGAGATCAGTTGGGGACAATAATACATGACTTATATGAAAATGGAATCCAACATCCCTCTGCCCATCAGGGCTCAATCAAGAAAGCCAAGGGACATTTACAGGGATTGGCACATAATTCTTTTCAGACCTAGCTATGGTAATAGGATCATGCCTTGGATAGAAGCAGTTTATAGTGAATATGAGGTGGTGGAAAAAGCAAAAGAGGAAGCTATGAAGAGATACCTGTCACAAAGATGGAACAACCTAACCGATGAGCTAAAACAAGTTGAGCCCCACTCTATACAAAACTATGTTGCAACACTTAAAAGAATTGACATATACATACAGATTGGAAGGACAAAGGGACAATTTTGGCTTCCACTGACTTTTTAGCCACCCATCCTGATGTGGCCTGTGCCAAATTTTAGGTACTCCCACTATGATATTACTGTAGAGAGACAAAGATGGAATAGATTGGATAGAAAACAAGGGTTATATTGGGATCCTGATTCACGCACAACAAACACTGATGTAGGACAATTGGCGGTTGCAAATTTTAGGGAATTGACTAAGTAGAAGAACAACCCTTCCCCTATTGGAGGACCAACAAAACCTTAGGTTCGGGGGAGTGATGTGTCTAGTTTATGGTTTAATTTTGGTAGAAGTTATGTTCTATTTGCTGAAGTTATCATGGACCTTGATGTTTGAATGTTGATATTTCCTCAAAACCATAGACATTGGGCCTAATTTTATTTCAACAAATCTTTAATGAAATTGACATGTTATATGGACTATCTGTGTTAATTCTACATGTGGATTAATGAATGTTCTTTAAGATAGTTACAAATATGTTATTATTGTGTGTACTAATATTGCCATGTAGATATGATTAGAGGCCTGCAAAATGGAGGAAGACTCTGATTGCTGGTCATTCACCATAACAATCAACAAGGTGGTCATTCAAAGGGAAATGGAGGGAAGACTCTCGATGGCAGGAGATTCCTCATTTAAATCAAAGTTGTAACAACCTTGTAAATGGTCTTTATTGTTGTTGAGCGAATATAGGTTTTACTGTTGTGCTAAATCTGCGTTAAGGTAGCACGCTTGACTAGATTCCATGCATGCATAACCACCTCTCCACTTTTCATGCTTTCCCTAAAGTGGCATCCTCCTAATCTGTTGGAGTTGACTGCCTTGCTAGGTGATTAGTTAGTAGCTTATTTTCCTATAAATAAGACGTAGATGATCCTTCTCAAGAGGTTGTGCGATCTAATGATGTACTTGCATTCTTAGTTTTCAATAATACAGTTACACTGCTCTATTGTACTTATGTTTTCCAATGAATAAAATGAGTTTATAAGTCTGTGCATCTAAGTTTACATTAGTTTTAGAGGATACTCATCCAAGGGGGCCCACTTGGTGAGCATTTCATTCTTTAGTTTAGGTTATTTTAGTGATTACTTTCTATTCAGTAATTAGTTAAGAATTTGGCACTAACTATTCCTGCAACCACTAGAATTCCATTCTGTGACTGTTCTTGCAGCTAAAGCAGACATAGTAGTTTCCTGTTTGCTCAAATTTTCATTTCTATCATGCATTTCAACTTAGTATAGTTGTTGGTTGATGTTCAACATTTATGTTATTCCTTTCTAAGAAATTTACTTTCAACATTATGTCTTTCTTAGTTGTAGAGTGGAAATGGCTACTTTGGATCCTTAGTGCACATACTGTGCTGACCCATTTCAAGTTCATGTCCCTGGGTTGACAAGTTAAATGCACCTTCATGATGATTGAAATGTTTATTCAATTTAGATGTCCAATCTTTGAATCACAATTGTAAGGGCTTAGTTGTTAAATCATTGTTGGAGGCCAATAGTGAGTTCACCTCAAATGAGTTTAATAGTTTCTATGAAGATCATTGGATAAAAAGATGCTTATCAGATCCTAAGACTCTGCAACATAATGGGGTTGTGGAGAGGAAGAATAGGATAGTTCAGGAGGTAGAAAGAACCATGTTGAAGGAAGCAAATATATCAGATGTCTATTGGAGAGAAGCTATTCATATCGTAGTTTACATTCTCAATAGAGGACAGGAAAGAGTGAATAGTTTAAAGAACCCCTATGAGGTATGATATGGAAAAACTCCTACTGTGAAATATCCCAGTTTTTGAAAGTAAATGTTATATCACGAGGGATGAAGAAAACTTAGGAAAGTTTGATGCAAGATCAGATGAAGGAATCTTCCTTGGATACTCTACAAAGAACAAGGAATACATGTGATACAACAAGATACTGAAGACAATAATTGAAACCATAAGTGTCAAAGTGGATGAAGAATCACATTAGAGCTTAGTGCTAATAGAAGGATACAAATCTAATGAACCCGTTTATAAATAAGAAGGAAAAGGAGAAGTAGAAGAAAAAGTGACGCTAGTGGAAGAAGAAGAAGCTCCAAAAAAGAACCCTAAGACTCCTAAGTATGTGCAGAAAAATCATTCTGAGGATCAAATAATTGGAGACAAGAGCAAGGGTGTGTTGACAAGAAGAAAAGTTGCTATGGCAAAGGAACAAGTGAATTTTTGTTCACTCTCTAAAATAGAACCTAAAATAGTTACTAAAGCATGCAGGGATGAAATTTTTAACAATTCTATGGAAGAAGAACTGAGGTAGATTGTGAAGAATTGAACATGGGAACTGGTCCCAAGGCCAACAAACAAGAATGTGATAGGAAATAAATGGGTTATTACGAACAAGTTGAATGAGAATGAAGAAGTTATCAAAAATAAGGCTAGACTTGTGTGCAAAGACTACTCACAAGTGGAAGGAATAGATTTTGAAGAGACTTTTGCTTCAGTAGCAAGAATGGAGGCTATTAGGTTATTTTTGGCTTTTGTGATGCATAAATACTTCAAGGTATATTAGATGGATGTAAAGTATACATTTTTGAATGGTGAGTTAGAAGAAGTGTACATTAAACAACCAGAAGGTTTTTAGTTATCAAAATATCTTGATATGATCTGCAGTTTGAAGAAGGTATTATATGGGCTTAAACAGGCTCCTAGAGCCTGGTATGCAAGATTTGATAGATACTCCAGTAGGGATTCAAAAAGGGTACCACATACAGTAACCTTTACTTCAAAATTGAGAAAGATCAAATCCTGATTATGGTTGTGTATGTTGATGATATAATGTTTGGAGGAAATGAGACTGTGTAAAAAATTTGTAGAGGAGATGAAAAATAAGTTTGAAATGTTAATGCTTGGGGAGATGACTTTCTTCCTTGGGCTACAAATTAGTCAATCAAAAAAAGGTTATTCATTTCACAATCAAAATATGTAAAGGATATGTTAAAGAATTTTGGAATGGAGGATTCTAAACCAATATGTAATCCCATGGTTATTGGTTGTAAATTAAGAAAAAATGATGAATCTCCTAAGATAGATCAGACTAAATATATATCCATGATTGGTGGGATTAATATATATAACTACAACTAGACCTAAAATTATGCATGCAGTATGTCTTGTGGAAATATTTCAAGATCTTAGAGAATCACATGTGGTATCAACATTTCAAAAAATCCTAAGAATACTAAGAATACTAATTTCTCTTTGAGTGCTTATATAGATGCAGATTGGGTGGGTTATGCAGATGATAGAAGTACAAGTGGAGGCACTTTCTTCCTTGGAAACATGCTAGTTTCTTGGATAAATAAGAAGCAGGATCTAGTGTCATTATATAATGTAGAGGTATAATATGTTGTTGCAACATCTTGTTGTACACATGTGGTATGGATGAAGCAGATATTGAAGGACATCAAGATAACATATGATGAACCTATTCCTATCTTTTGTGATAATACATGTGCTATCAACATTTCAAAAAATCCTATAATGCATTCAAGAACAAAGTATATCTCTATCCGGTATCCCTTTGTAAGAGAGAAATTTGTTGGGAGTGAAGTTGGAGTATGTTCCTACAAAGGATCAAACAACATAAATTTTCACAATGGCTCTTCCAAAAGATGCATTTGAGTATCTCAGACGTAAGCTAGGGATTATTTCCCCTCCTTTCATCTAGATGCATAAGATTGTGCATTTGTCTAGGGGAGAAATTCAATATGTATTCTTTGTTCTAGATTGATGAAGGTTACCTCTCAGGAGGACTAGGTAGTGGTGTTTTTGGCTGGTCCAGTCAAGGGAGCACATTTTTTGCCTAAAGTGAAGTGTGTAGGTGTTGCCCTTTGCTAGTGATGTGAAAGTGGGAGAGAAAGAGAGAGGGAGAGAAAATTCTAAAAAACATAGGGAAAGAAATGTTCAATTAAGGGGGAGATTTTTTTGAGTATTGGAGATCAAAGTTGCTTTTATTATTGATGGTTTTTCAGGAGATGTTTCCATCAATGACAAAGGGGGAGATTGTTGCACTATGTTGTCATTGATGTTATCATTGGTGTCAACCTATGGTGTGCATATGTTGAGAAGGTGTGTATGGTGTTGAGTAGGTGTTGTAGATGCAGTAGGGCTACTTGGTTTCCAAGTGCTTTTGAGAAAATTTACATAAAGATTGTACAAGGTGACTAGGAAGTGTTTTGTATTTTTCTCTACATTTATTCATTCTTGAAGGTGTGCTTGTATAGTTTGAAAGTGATGATTAGAGGTCTTTTAAGGTCTTATATCCAAAGTTTTAGGTTTTGGATCGTGCGACAACATAAGATATGTTTGACAGTGTGTTGGACTATCATTGGCTTGTGAAGAGGGATATCTGGGAGAAATGTAATTGCTCTTCATTTCTCTGCATTGAAGTTTATTATATTATGAATTTGGGAATGTGCTAATATTTGTTGTACCTAGTTTCCCTTGGTTTTTCTAGTGTTCAAGTATTCTGTAGGCTTAGTTCATGAGTTTTATCACTATGGTATGTTAATTGGTTGCACAAGATGATAATATTCTCAATTTCATGTGTTTGCGCCAGTGCTTTGAATATTTTGTTGGTGCTGGAATATTATAGAATGTTGTATAATGTGGCTACACTATCCACATGATGTTTTTAGCCTTGGTGAAGTGTGAATTTGGTTGCTTGTTAGTATTTTTGGTTTGGCCAACCTAGTGTGTTAGCATTGTTTGTGAATGAGCTTCATAGTTTTTGGAAGCCTAGTGTAGCGTGTTGGTATAGATTTGGGTCTTGGTTAACCCATGTGGTCCACCTTCAATTCTTTCCATTATGGAGGTGTTTGGTTCCAATCTATTTGGTGGTGCACATTTGAGGTGCATGCCTTTCATCAAAGCTGACCTGGAGAAGGTTATTCGAGGTTGCATAAGATGTATATACAAGGAAAATCTTTGGAGATGCGTGTTGCATGGAATAATGAATATGTGATCACGTGATGAGATTTGAGTGTGAGCAGGAATGCCTAAGAATACCAGAAGTAGTGAGCACAAGGTGTCTACAGTTTAGTGTGATAGAAGTCATTGGAGGTAGTGAGCCGAAGGTTGCAGATGGTAAAGAGACATTGTGGTGGTTTCTCCAATTTCTCTAAGGTAGTGAACCTCCTTGTAACTATTTCTTTGTAATCTGGAAGAAGTGATCTTCCTGGGTAGTGAGCCTTTCTTTTTGGATAGTGAGTCCTCTAGGCAGTGATCTCTTCAAGCAGTGAGCCTTTTGTAATAAGTTTTCATTTCATATATTGAGTTAATCCTCATTGTGGTTTTTCCCTTATAGGGTTTTCCACATAAAAATATGGTGTTCTATTGTGAATATTTGTGGATGTGTTGTTTCATTTGTCTACATTCTTAATAAGGTTTTGAAGGTTTTAATACACAACTGATTTACCCCTCCCTCTCAATTGTCCTGTGTGTCTAACAAGATTAACATCTATTAGGACTTCACACACAACCCTCTTAGCTCCATTGTATTTCCTTTTGAATGAAATCACGTGAATAACTCCTAAAAGTTTATATCTTTTTTTCCTAAAGTAGTGATCCAATATACTCCCAATACTATATATGTTACACCCATGAGAATTCAAAACATTAGGAAATCAATTTGATACTCCCCCATGGTTAACTAAATGCTATAGTATTTTCCTGAATAACTAATAACACTGTCATATATAATTTGGACCTAGAATTCTAGAGCAGGGTATATAAAACAATTTAGATGAGTAGCTAACTTCTTGTTAATGAAGTTGTGAGTGACTCCTAAATCAATCGATAATGTTAATCTCTCTTTCATCAGGAAACCCACCACTTTAAGATTTTGTGGGGAACTAAATCCAACAAGAGCATGACACAAAATGATTGGGTGAGTATCTCTAGATTCTTCTTCCATCTCATTTCCTCCATTTAATGTTATCTTTTCATCCCCTTCTTCCTCATTTGGACCTTCAATATAGAATAATTTCTTTTTAGCACCTTTATGACCATGAATATATTTTCTATCACAACTAAAACATATATTTTTTTCTCTCTTCTCTTTAATTTGTTGTGGAGTCAACTTTGTAGGTTGAGGTAATGATTGTGTAGGAGAGCTTTGTTGAACACCCAGAATATTGAGAGGGGGAGGTGAATATGTATTCTTTGAAACCAATTAAAAATTTAAACATTCATTCCACATATCATATTCATTTTTTAGTAAGGAAAGAAACCATGGAAACAACCATCAAAGCATATAACACATGAACACTAGATTTTTTATGTGAAAAACCCAAAAAGGGAAAACCACGGTGAGGATTAGCTGGCACCATATTATAACTAGTTATAAGATATTACAAAAGGCTCACTTCTTGGTGGAATCACTACCCACAGAAAGAAAGAAAGATATAAGCAAGGGGTTGGATCACTGCCAAGATCTGAACTGCTACAAATTCATCTACAATAAATATAGTTCTGCTGAAGCTCAAAAAACTAAGTCAAAACACTTCATTTTACTCTACTTTGCTCTGCATTCACATCCCATTCACATTCTCCACTTAGGAATTTGTACATATCACTACTTAATCATTTGTTATCATCACCAAAATGATCTTATACTTATACCCATTACATTTGCAATCACCTACAACATCAAATATGCCAATTGATTATCCTCAAATCGACACATCAACCTCCAAAATACACACCACTTGGAACATAGATGCAACTAACATCTATAAACACTTCCACAAATCTGCAAGACCAAATATTATTTTGCAGTGGAGTGCGGACTAATCAAAACAAGTATTATGTACAAGAATCATTGTCACTGGAAAAAATGATATACTGTCACTCATAACTTTGACACCTTAGCTAAAAACACCATGAAACTTTGGATTTAGAATCCTATGATATCCAAAAAAAATTCCTTAGAACCGCATACCAAAAGACTTCAAGGCGGATAAACAAGGACCAAAAATCGGATGCACAAAGAATTGAAAATTACTGTTTTGGATGTAGTCAAATATTCAACATAACTGTTATGCACTAGACCAAAAAAAATACATCTACATATAGGATTACCATGTCTTCAATCACTAATATGCACTAGACCAACTTCACATCACATCACAATGTTGACATCAATGACAACACTGTAACTGCACATTGTATATCTCATGATCATGTTGCCAATAAGAATGTCAATGACAATCTAATGATAATCTCCTTAAACTTCCAACAATATCCCCCTTTTTCATTGATGGAAAAATGCATAAACTCTTCTCCATATCTTCTCTAAACTATTCTCCCCCTTTGATATCAAGGGAAAAGGGCGCAAAACATAGTTTTTGTTCTTTGCTCATCCTTTGATATTATACACATATTTTGTTGTTATCTTCTCTTCTCCCCCTTTTAATAATTTTACATTATCAACCAAATCTCCACTAGATTACACATATACTCCCCCTAACTGATATATACATGTATACATGAGAGTAACAAACTCCAAAAATATGACCAAATCCTCCTAATAGTGCTATCTAGCAAACTTGATCAAAATTGTTATTGAAACATTATCCTCTAACTTCCACATATATATAATGGATTCTGAAATGCATAAAAAGAAAATAAATTTATACAAATCAACTAGAAGAAGATGGAACATTGGTGTATAGCACTTGCAATTTTGCAAGGTGTGCCTACTAGAGCTTTTTACCATCTTCCCAGTGATTCTTTGCCAACCCAAGCATGTAGTTCACAACCTCAAACTCTATGAGGATTTCTTCACCTTCATTCAATGTATTAGGTACCAGATTTAACTTCAATTCTTTCTCCGCACTAGTTAGAGCACAAGATATACATGTGAACTTTGCATTTACCATATCTCTAAGCTTTCCAAATTATACTATAATCTTTTCTTTTTGCTCTTGTAGCTAGAAGAATTGTTCATGCATATTTTCAATAACTACTCTGGTGAATCCATCTACATTGAATTCACCAGATCATAGGAACTAGATTCCTTGTCAATCTAAGACTCAATGGAGTCCATCTCATCCTTAATGTTCTTGGTTGAATTGGGCCACTTCATGCAAAATTAAAATAACACCTTGGCCTCATCAAGACAAGTCTACAGATCCTTAAGGTTGTTCTGAAATTCATTATGTGCAGTAGCACACTTCTCTGTTATATCCATCAACCTCTTATCATTCACCCTTTTATTAATCTCCTTTTCCAAATTTTTCTCAAGGGTATTAGAATAATCTTTAAGAAAATCAAGCAATTTTTTAAAATTCTATACACTAGATAATGAATTATCAATACTTAAGCTAGGTACACTCTCTTGCAACACTTTCACTGCTTCATCTATTAACTCTGTGCTCTTTTGATGTGTTTGCAAAATTTCTTTCCTAGCGGAGGTGTGGAATGCATCACCTAACTACAATTTATGTAGAGGGAACATCTTGTCCATATCCACTTGTCCTTGTTGCATTGGTATTTGTAGTAATTGGGAAAAACAAAAGGTTGGAATTGGAGTTGTATGCTTAATAATACCTTTAAGGAATCTTGTGAGGTTTCGAAGGACTCTCCAACTTCTCATCAACATCTTTCTTTTCCAAAGCCTTTTGCTTGTCACCAATGCAATCCTCTACCTTTTCATCCTCCTTCTCCTTGTTTGCAGTACTAGATTTACATTCATTCTTCTTCTCACCAACAACTAATTTACCACTGTTATCTGTAGGAGGCATGTTTTCTATGTTATGTGCCTTATGTATCTTTAGTTTGTCTTGTACAATCTCTTTATCATTATTTTTTATTTCCAGAGGAGGGGGATGTTACCTATTTGAGTATGCCCCTTTGACAATCCTTCAACATTCTCTTCTTCAACAATATTTTCTCCTACCAGAGGAGTCTCATTAGTAAGATTTTCTTCTTTTTCTAGAGGGATATCACCTTGCACATTTTCTTTCTCTGCTTCATGCTTGGGTTGAACATCTTCATGCTGGGCAACTTCTGGTATGTTAAATTTCTTAGACAAACATATCATCATGCATTTCCTCTTCATTGTCTAGGGTCATACCCTGCTCCTTTGCCAAGTTGGAAATCTTCTCAATAGTCTCATTCTTTAGCCTCTTAATTTCATCTTTGTCTCAGCTCATCAATGTAGTGACCCTTTGTTTGGTCCTAAACTCTTTGCTATATAATTGAGCTAATCTAGCTTTATTCTCATATGAGAGGATAACACTTTCTCCAAGGAAAATGATCTCAACTTTTCATCTTCATTCATTGCCTCTTCTCTTATTGCATACAACACACTCTTAAGATCTTCAAGTAATTGAAATTCAATATCCTTCATGCTAACATCAAAAGTAACTATTGTAGACATCGAAAATATACTGATTGACATCATGCATCCGATCCTAACTTACTAACATCGTTTATTCCTAAATCATCCCTCGGTCTAACCATTTAATCAAATTCCCTTATCTGATTAAATTTATCAATATTCATCTCTTAATTAAATAAATTATTTTGTCTAATTAAGTCACTTTCTCTTGTTAATTAAATCAATTCATCTAATCTGATTATCCCTATTTAATTAAATAATCAATTTATTTGATTAAATGTCTAAAGTCTATCCATTAAATTAAATAAATTAAAACCTTATTTAATTTAATCTAACACCATCCCTTTTAATTAAATAAATCAAAATCTTTATTTAATTAGCCTTTTATCATATTCCTCTCTTATTTGATTTAAATAAATCCATAAATCTAAGTCAAATAAGTCACATCATCTAATCTCCTATTAAATTAATTAACCTTTGATTAATTGAATCTAATATCATGTCACATCCTATAGATAATGCAAGTTGCACATGAAAATAGATTTAATTCATTTATTAAATCCCTATTTTCCTCACAAGACATCTTTTGGAATATTCTCTCAATTTGAATTCAAAAATTCCAAGTCAACATGTACATCCAACAAGGCATTTAAAACCTCTTAGATGTCCTTTGTCTTGAGCCAAGTGGCATTTATTGCATTTTCCCTTCCCTCTTACATGTCATTTCAACAAATTTGAATTTCAAATATTGGCATTTATTGGCACAATCCTCAAAACTTGCTCAACCTTCATCCTCTCACATGTTGACAAGTGGCATCATATCATTGGTTGAATCTTTGTCCCACATTGATCCAATTTGGACATCTCTTCAACTTATCAATCTATAAATGAAGAGCTCCTCTCCTCATTTTATCATCCACAATCCAAGCAAAGTTACCATGCTAAAATACTTAGCCATTTCCATCTATCATTTGAATTCTTAGCTAGGATTTTTGCAGATTTAGCTTGGAGTCTTCATCTTTCATCAACAAAGTGGATCAAAAATCTCTTCAACATTCGAATCTTGCATCATAGGGATTGGGAAAAGGGCCAATTTTCACATCAAATTGGCACCAATTCCCCCATGGGATCAAGTGTTTGCTATTTAAATTAGGATTTAATATTTTGTTTATCAATTTCATTATGTTCTTGCTTATTTTATTTCCTATTTTAAGTTTGCAAATGGATTTCATGGGGAATCCTTCTTTTAGCTTGTATTTCCTTATCGAACTCATTTATTCATGTTGTTTTGCAGGTACTAGGAAAAGGGTTTGCACATTTGGTGCTAGAAGGAGGGCTTGACATCAACATTTCTAACATCTCAAAATTTCTACAGTTTCTTGACACACAAGAAATTCCAACATAGGCTCGTCAGTGTCTCTGTTTTAGCACCGCGGGCTCATCAGCGTCGCTGGGCTCATCCCACCAAAAAAAATCAAATTCTTAACTCCACCGCTGGACTCGCTAATTTGCAAAAGTTTCAAAAAATTTCTAAACTCTGACACTGGCAGAAACTGCGACGCTAGGCAAAACAACGACGCAATCGTGCTCTCTGTCCCGACATAGAGCGCCGCTGACTGGTAAGCAGCGCTAGGAGGAAAAAATAGCGACGCCTTCACGAGTTGTGATGCTGGAAGATAGTAAAAGGGAGAAATTTAATTTTTAGCACGTGCTTTAATTTATGATTGCTTCTTCCTTTGTTTTCTGCTTTTTAATTTCTGTGTTTTTCCAGAACCTGACTGTTTTTCTTCTTTGTAGGTTGGAAATCGAAAACTAAGGGAAGAGGAGCATGGTGATAATATTTTGTCCAATCAAAGTGTTTTTTAACACTTAAGTGTTTGTTTAACACTTCCTTAGGAATTTGTCATCTTTTCATCTTTAGAATAATAGTTTTCATTTGGGCTTAAAAAGAACCTTTCAATTCCATTTCTTGCAAAGGTTAAGATGAACAATAGGATCAACAACTTACTAGATTTTGTTTATGGGATTAAAAAATTGAACAAATGTTTACCACTTGTCTTTTTGGTGCTCTAAAATTAACTCACATATTGCTTTGAGGATCTAAAAAGAACAAGTGTAGTTGTGTTTTTTGTGAGGGCTTACTTAGAGTAAAGCCATTGGAAAAGGACGTATTGGCTTCTCTCACGCTTTATAGCGATCTTGAGAATCAAAAGGCCTTTTTCATGACTTTGGGTTAAGATAAAGCAATCACCTCCACACTTTGATTTGGGCTTAAAATTGAACAAAATCTTGTGTGAGTGTGAGTGGGGGCTTTGTTGCGTACATTCTCTCTCCTTGTTGCCAACAAGGATTGATCGAGTTACGAATATTGTTCTTCATTTGCTATTGTTTATCCTAGAGGGCCTGCCTTGGGGAAAAAGTACTCACCCAAGGGAATGACTCAACTTGTAACACTCTAAAGCCAAGAGTATTTCCAGTCGGGATATAAATGTGGATATTGGAAGAAACGCCAATATCACGCGGTTGACTCCGACATGATGGATCCGAAAGGGGACTCTTGTCACATTGGGTCAACTCCTATAAACGGAAAGTCCTTACTAAAACCCATGTGCTAGAATTTTCCAAAATCCTTAATCTATTTGTTGGTGCAAGAACGGTCGTTCTGAAGCCACCCCACATTTTTATGGTCTTCTAGTAGAAATGGAAAGCATGCCATAGGAGTTTCATGGGTGTTGATGCTTGGCTACCCTGTATAAGTGAGTGTCGTGGAGGGGAGCTAGTGGGGTCAAGCATCTAACCATTTGCTAGAGATAAGTGTAGCTGGACTTGTCCAAGTGGGAATCCAACAAATATCATCTTACACATCCATAGGATTGTACTTATTCTTGGGTTACAAAATGCATTGCTTGATCGAAAACATCTAAAAAAAAAACACTTAACATCATACAAATTTCAAACCCTTTTGAGGACAAATACAATTGACTCAATCCATATGTTATTGCTTTCCCTTGGGATTCACGTCCTTAGAGGTTTCTAAGCATTGGGTTAGATCTCAATTTGTCTTCTTGAGTAAACAATAGGAAACCCTTGCGTTAAGTTCATTGAATTTCCACATAATATATCTTGTGGGGTTTAGAGAAATTAAGACATTGGACATCTTAGTTTGAAAACCTAATTGAAGAAAGTGTTTTTGGTAAAATAAAGACATTAAGCAAAGCTAATCAAAATGAACTTTCATATTTGTTGAAGACTCCAAATCCCAAAATCATAAATCATTGATTGGAAATCCAAAAATGAATGTTAAAAAAAAATCATTTCTTGGTTACAAAGGTCATTAGGAAGCATTTGCATGCTCTTCAATACCTAGGTATAAGAAAACAAAGCGTATCTTTTTAGGTTCATCTTAGGATCAAAACACATCAAAATCTTTTCATTCATCCATCAAAAGATCAAAACAAAATCCATCTCACCATCACCTTTTGGAAAATCTTGAAATCATCCTTGATACTAGGCTTTGTGGAAAAATCAAAATCCATCAATATCAATGAGACAAAATCCTTGAGAACATTTATCAAAACACCTTTGGCTAGGCATGTGTAGATGCATCCTTTTGCATATACTTAGTCAAAGTTATCAAAATCATCTTGTCTAGCTTAGTATATGTAGATGAATCCTTCTCCATATGCTTAGTGAAACAATCATCTTGTTTGAATAGGTGTGGGTAGATGCATCCTTCTCCTCACACATATTCAAATTATCATCCTTTGAACAAAGCTATCCCTTAGATCATCATCCAACATCTTAGGGTCTTTTTGTTCAAAAATCCAAATCAAAAGTAAAATCAAAATCAAGGAAAAAATCTCAAATCTCAAAATCCAAAATCAAAATCAAAATCCACAAGTCCTAAAAGCCTAGTGTCTCATTCAAGATTGATCAAAAGTCAAAAGCATCCATATCATACATCCCTAACATCATCATCATATCATCACATTTGATCCTCAAGGCATCCTAAAACTTTATACTTTGGGACATAAAATAATGATTGATCCAAAGAATCAAGAGATTCATCTCTCATATTCTCAAAGATTGATCTTTGTTTTATGGTTCAAACGAGATCTCAATACAAGAAGAGTATGGAAGCCAACAAAGAAACACCCGCTTGAAGTGATCTTAGCCAAATCAATGTAGAAATGAATCCAGTAGAATCAAGCAATCCATTGACCCTCTCATCATCGCAAAATCCCCAAGAAGAAAATCAAGGAGAGGACCTCACTTTCAGAATGTCTAGCGAGGAAATGACAGAAATGCTCCAAAATCCAGAGAATCATAAAATCATCAACATCATGATGAGACTCAACCCTTCATTGTACATGCTTGAACTAGCAAAATAAGGGGTCAAGTTGCCTTCGGATTTTGATGTAAGTACTATCGTGGACACATCATTTCCCCCAATTCATCCACCATACCCATCTCATCTACACCTCCATCTCAAAAAATCACACAAAATATTCCGCAAATCACAACATCATTTGCTCCAACCCAACCAAATGTCAACAAGGGAAACACATTCCTCAATACTCTTCAATCACATCCCCTTGTTAATAATCAAAACATGGATGCAAACACTGCATTGGAACAAAACATACCCGAAAACCCCTTACACAAAAATTTTCCTCTCACATTCCATCATGATCCATCATCATCATTTTTTCATGCAACACCACAAACACCTCTTCTCACAAATTCACAAGAAGAGGGAGATACGTTCGGACTAGGGGGCTTATTCAACACCACGACATTCTCGCAACAACTCACGCCCCTCACCTTTCCACTTCTTCCACCATTGCCATTATCATCCACACTGCTCCTTGGTTTAGGGTTTCCTCCCCTACCAAGTATCAATCAAACCTACATCCCAACCATCAATCAAAACATTACACCAAACACTCAAAATTTATCCTTGATATCACAACAACAAACGATAAATACACAAGCAATGGCAACATCATCAAACACACCCCTAACATCACAAAGCATGGTCTCTCAAGGACCAATCACATCAATACCATTATCCAACACCCAAAACATCAACACAACATCATCATCTACCACCATTCCAAATCCACCACCACCCCCACCACCACCAATGTTCACCACATCAAACCAATATGATGCAACATTGCAAGTTGCTTTTCAAAGAGGATACCAACAAGTTCAAAAACAAAAATCTGTGCAACAAGTCGCTCAAGCTGCACAAGCCGCAATACAAGCGCAACAAGCACAACAAGCCCAAGCTTTATTGCAACAACAACAACAAGAAGCTGCCCAAGCTGCACAAGCATTGCAAGCACAAAGGGTCGCTCAAACATAACTATTATTGCAGCAACAAGCCACACAAGTGCAAGCCCAAGCTCAAGCGTAATCTCAATATCAAGCACAGCAAGCACAAGCTCAAGGACAAATTCTTGTACAAGCAGCGCAATTGCAGGCATATCAACAAGCATTGAGGCAATACCAAGAGCAACAAGAAGCAGCAAAATTGGTAGCCCAACAACAAGCGTTGTTGGAACAATAGCAAGCACAACAACAAGCGTTGTTGGAGCAGCAACAAGCTCAACAACAGCAGGATCAACAACAGGCATCATTCATACAAAAGCAAGTAGAAGCCTACTTCGCTCGACAGAACATGTAGATACCATCAAACAACACACCAGCCAACCCATCCATCCAACCAATGATTCAAACACCTCAGAACACTTTCATCCCACCTCCTGATCCCCAGAGTGATGTGACGACACAACTCAGGTTGCTCTCACAATAATTCCTCGACCTTCAATCAGGACAGACAACCGAAATGCCAAGCAACTTGTGTCCCTATCCATTCAATAGGATCCTAGACATGAAACCATTCCCCAAGGGATTTGAAATCCCAAAATTTGACAAATATCGAGGCATGGGAAACCTTGAAGATCACATCAGGGAATTCCAGGTTCATTTTATGGAAGTCGCATATGATGATACTTATCTAATGAGGCTATTCCCTAGAAGCTTGGTAGGTCTCGCTATAGAATGGTTCTCTCGCTTACCTTTGGGCATTAGAACATTCCAAGAAATAAGAGACGCATTCATTAGGAACTACACATGTAACATTGCAATGGATGTCAGTCTCGAATAACTATACACTCTAAAACAAGGAAAGAATGAATCTTTTGCTTCATTCCTTCAACGATGGCGATCCAAGGCCAATCGGAGCAAGTGGACCATGCCAGAAGAACAACAAGTCTGCACAATCATCGCCAACCTTGAAAGCCACTTAGGATTCCACCTCAAGGTTCAGGGTATCACTACATATGAACAATTGATCTCCAAGGCTCTCAGCATTGAAAGAGCCCTTGCGACCCAACTTGCCGAATCAAAGTCATATCACGAACAACAAAACAATCGCCCACCATCAAATTACAATGATAAACCTCGTACATGGGAAAGGAACAAAAACATCACTAATGATGGCATCGTCGATGCCAAGGTGGTCATTAGTGGTCCACGCCAAAATGCACCCATACCACAAACCCAAACACAACACCAAAACACTCATCACACCACATACCAAGCCAAAAACAACCCTACCATCAATAACCTCAATGATCAAAGAGGACCACCCCAGCGTAAAAGTTATCCAAAACACAAATATGCCATTTTGGGGGAACCATTGGAGGACATAATGAAAAGTTGATTGACGAAAAACTTATCAAATCTCCTACATTCGAGAACTACCAAGAACCCGATGTCAAACCCTTGTGGTACAATGAGAATCAACTTTGTGAATTTCACAAAATCAAAGGTCACACCACGAACAACTGCATGAGACTCAAAAATATCATCCAAGATCTTATCGACAAGAAAATCATAAACATGGAACAACCCACAGGAAATCAGGATCTTAAAATCTACACGAAGATTGTGGAGTCACCACCATCAAAGTCACCCATGCCGAAGATTGTGGAGTCACCACACGAGGTGGCAAAGTCACCATTGTAGGATCATCCCAACCAAATAGAGTCCTTTCATCTAGAGCCATTCCGCATAGCTACAATGTTGTAGAACAACTCAAGAGAACACCAGCACACATTTCCATCATGGAGTTGTTAAAAATCTCATTAGTGCATAAAAAGATTCTCGAGGAAGCATTAGCCTCATCCACTGTCCTCGCAGATCTTGATGCAGACCAATTCCAAGCTATGGTCAGAAATATCATAATGCCTAATCTCCTTATATTCTCTGACCAAGTTTTCCCCACCCAACCATCTCACAACGATACACTTCATTTGGAAGCCATTGCCAACAAGAGAAAAATCAAAAGGGTCCTGGTGGATGGAGGTGCAGGTTTGAACATCTGTTCTCTTAGCCTCATCAAGCAGTTGAAAATATCAGAAGATTCCATCGACAAAGGAAAGGGCATCACAATCAAAGCATACAATGACCAAGAAAGATTGTCTCAGAGCACGATTAAACTCCCTATTCAAATAGGGCCAATGCTCATGGAAACTACCTGTCAGGTCTTGGACCTCGAATTGCCAGATAATATCCTCCTGGGATGCCCATGGATCCATGCAATGAAAGCTGTAGCATCAACCTTCCACCAATGTGTGAAATTTACACATAATGGACAAGAGGTTACCGTCCACCGAGATCTTGAACCGTTTTCATATTGCAAAAATCTTGAAGCTAAATATTACAAAATCCCCCAAGTGCCAAAGAATGATGAGGGCCCATCCACATCATATATCGACCCCACCACTCTCAAGTCCACTTTTGTGACAGAGACACCCACCATCCCCGCCATCCCCACCATCTCCGATATCAAGCTCATCATCCAGGAGGATGGTTGTGGAAGCTACAAACTCCTTAACAATGCTTTTGTGATAGGAGAGTTACCACAATCGCCTAGATCACGGGGACACCCACAAGAAAATCAAGCCTCCACATCACAAACCTATCCTGAAAACTACCCTGAATTCACATGATGGGGAGACCTTGGCCATGAGGTTATTGAAGCAGATCCATCTCATATGTTGTATCAAGATGACAGATGGGCAGCTAATTTACCAATGGACGAAAGAAGCAAGGGCCTACACATGATGCTTGCAATGGGCTACAATAGAAATCAACGACTCAAAAAAAATGACAATGGGCTCATAATACCTATCATGCCAAAGACGCGACCCATAACAAATCTTGGTCTTGGATGTACCCCTCTGAGAATAACCATACATGGTCGAAGTCCTCCGGTTAGAACGGCTAATGTCTCTCCTCAGCCAGTACTAGTACAAGTACACTCACCAATAGTCACAGGTAGGGACACACATAATTTCATAATTGAGCCCTATATTAGTAGCGATGACGAAGATAGCTTATCCAATCTACCTAGGCTATTCGAAGATACCACCCTGTGTATGATTAGTACCATATCCTTTGAACCAGATAGTCAAAATCATGAGATTCGTTTAGTCTACCCCCAACTGATCGACTATGACCAACGAGGACCACCAGTTCTCGATACATTCGAAAATGATGAAGCGCTCTTAGAATTCATGGGATTGAGGGATAACATTCCAGAGGGAGATCACAAGGCAGGCTTTATAATAGAGTTGGACACACACACCTATTACGGGGAAATGATTGAATCCTTCAGTCGCAAAAGTGAGAAACTAAGAATCATATCCAAGTCCTTGAGTGAAAACCACACTGTGGCACTCTTAGACAAGAAAATAGTAAAGAGAAAGGACGTATCCAATGGTGAAAACCTCTTTGAGGTGCCCGAGGATGAAGGATTCAATCTTCCCTTAAGAGCTATTCACTAGGAGAAATCAAGCGGTCTTGGCTGAAAAGTGCAATCCGGTCAACATAGGAATAGAGGAGGCCCCGCATATCACATTTTATGCGGAGTCACTATTATCAGAAGAGCAAGAACTCCTACCAGCATTCCTAAAGGAAAGACAAATAAACTTTGCATGGAGTTATGCTAACATGCCAGGGCTAGACCCAGAGACTGTGGTTCATCATTTAGTAGTATATCCAGAAGCAAAGCCGGTCAAACAGAAGCTTTGAAAAATGCATCCCCAAATCACTTTGTTAGTCAAAATGGAGCTCAAAAAGCTGTTAGATGTAGGATTTATCTGACCAATTGATTATCTAGAATGGGTGTCAAATTTGGTACTTGTTTCAAAACCTGACGGAGCCATCAAAATCTGTATGGACTTTAGAGATTTGAACAAAGCATGTCCCAAGGATGATTTTCCGCTTCCCAATATCGACATGATAGTAGACATGATAGTAGGGCACGAGATGCTATCACTAATGGATATATTTTCAAGATATAACCAGATCATGATAGCAAAAGAAGATCAACATAATATGGCTTTCACTTGTCCATGGGGGACCTATTACTGGAACATGATGCCATTTGGTCTAAAGAATGCAGGAGCAACATATCAAAGGGCCATGACACTAATATTCCATGACTTGATCCACAAAATAGTCGAAGACTATGTCGATGACATCCTAGCTAAGTCAAGAAAGAGAGAAGATCATATAGCAACCCTAGGTGCTATCTTTGACAGACTAGAGGAATACAAAGTTAGACTAAATCCCAAGAAGTGCTTCTTCGGCATACAATCAGGTAAAATGCTAGGATACATAGTCTCCATGAGGGGTATCGAGGTGGATCTGGCAAAAGTAAAAGCAATCCTTGAGATGGAAGCACCAAAGACATTAAAAAAACTAAGAGGTCTCCATGGCCGACTTCAATCCATCTAATGATTTAAAACACAACTGGCAGACAAGCAGAATCCATATTCTCACCTACTCGACAAAGGGGTAGCATACAAATGGGATATAAAGTGTGAAGAGGCATTTAACAAAATCAAGGAATACCTACTGACACCACCAGTGTTAATGCCACCTATGCTGAGAAAGCCATTGATCTTATATGTGTTGGCATCAACAACAACCCTTGGAGCTCTCCTAGCTCAGCATGATGAAAACGGAATGAAGAGGGCTATCTACTATATTAGCAAGACAATGGTCGGTCATGAGCTAAATTACTCATTCATCGAGAAAGCTTGCCTCACCGTAGTGTTTGCATCCCAAAAATTTAGACATTACATGTTGGCACACAAGATAAAGCTTATTGCAAAAATTGATCCCCTCAAGTATCTATTATCAAAGGAAATGCTCACAGGCAGAATGGAAAAATGGGTAATGATACTGTCAGAGTATGACATCGAGTATGTAGAGCGAAAAGCCATTAAGGGACAAGTTATTGCAAATCAATTGGCATAAGCACCCATTTATTCTGAGAATCCTCTCATCTCAGAGTTTCCAAATGAGTCCATCTTTAACCTCAATGTAGTTGATCACTACAAATTATACTTCGACGGATCATACACGTAATACGGATCAGGAGGTGGTGTCTTCTTCATCACTCCACAGGGGGACTGCATACCAAAGTCATACAAACTAGAATTTCCTTTCACTAACAACATAGCAGAATACGAGGCTTTGATTATAGGTCTCAGGATAGTAGTGCAATGGAATATCATAGCTCTCAAGGTGTACGGGGACTCTCAATTGATCATAAATTAGGTCAATAATGAATATCAGACTAAGGATGACAAGCTCACTCCATACAAGAAATTGGTGGAGACTCCAAAGGAAAACTTCATTGACATAACATTTGAGCAGATTCCAAGAACCAACAATAGAGTAGCAGATGCCATGGCTACAATTGGGTCTCTATTAGACATCCCTCATAACGTGCTAAAATATGAATTTCTGATTGAGTAGCTTCTCGTTCCCACATTCGAGGTATTGAAATCAGAATATGTGTGTGAAATCGTTGGTCCTGGTGATCCTTGGTACCATAACATCTACACATATCTTCGCATAGGAGTCATACCCACTGACCTACAATTGAGCCTAAAATGAACCTTTATCAAAAAAGCATCTAGATTTGTGATCCTAGGTGATACCTTATACCGCAGAAGCATAGAAGGTACCTTGCTATGCTATCTAAATGCTGAGGAGGGATTAACCACTCTAACTGAGGTTCATAATAGTATCTGTGGCTCACACTCGAGTGGAATGACTATCGCCAAGAAATTGCTGAGGCTGGGGTATTACTGGCCCACAATGGAAAGAGAAGTGCACGATCATGCTAAAAGGTGTTTACAATGTCAGCAGCATGGGGATCTCATCCATGCTCTAGCTTAAGAGCTTCACCCAATCATCACACCATGGCCCTTCTCACAATGGGGACTCGATCTCATTGGCAAAATCACACCCACCTCATCCAATGACCACAAGTTCATCCTCACTACAACTGAGTACTTCACTAAGTGGGTGGAAGCCATACCCATGACATATATCACTGGGAAGCAGATCTCAAAATTCATCCTAAACTATCTCATCTGTCGTTACGGTGTCCCACAAGCCATTATCTCAGATAATGGGACACCCTTCAAGAACTAGGAGGTTTGTGACTTGTGTGAGAAATTCAAAATCTATCATCGCTTCTCCACCCTGTACTATCCCCAAGGCAACGGCCAAGCATAAGCTACGAACAAAACTATCCTCAAAATCCTTAAGAAAATAGTCAATGACGCAGGTCATGACTGGCATCTGCAACTTAATCCTGCCCTCTGGGCTTATCGAACTAGCATCCGCACACCCACCGATGCCACCCCATTCTCCTTGGTCTACAGATCAGAAGCTGTTCTCCCGATTGAGATCGAGCTCCCATCCCTCATAATATCATTGCAAAACCTCATCACTGATGAAGACTATCAGGTATAAAGACTAAATAAGCTAGAGTTACTGGATGAGAAATGCATAGATGCTCTAAATCATCTGCAAGTCTATCAAAATAGACTCAAACGAAGCTACAACAAAAAAATCAGAAGTAGGACTTTCCAAGTCGGAGAACTAGTCTTAAAAGAAAATCAGAAGAATGTCCCGAACCCCAGCAGCAAAGGCAAGTTTGAACCTAATTGGTTGGGACCTTTCATCATCACATCAAGTTATAAATTAGGGGCATATCAGCTATCAACACCCAAAGGGGAACCTCTGTAGGAGCCCATGAATAGCTCCCATCTCAAAAAGTTTTATGCGTAATTCTTTTAGGGTATAAAACCAAAATAAAAAATAAAAAAGAAAAAGTCCTGAAAAAATGGTTACTTAGGCGAAAACTTGGCAAACAGGTATCTTGGTAACAAGCAAAAAAATCAAAAAAGTAAAAAATCCAAAAAAATCAGAAAAAGGATCAAAAAAATTGTCCTCTAGTGAAAACCACTTTGGTGGCACTTTGGGCAAGTACCTTGGTGAAAACCTGGCAAATAGGTGCCTTGCGTAAATAAGCACTTTCCATCCACCAGGACCTTTATGGCTTTATCTACATCATTCATTCATTTCGCTTCCATCATCCATCGCATTCAGGTCTCCATCCATCACACATCCACTCGCATTTGCACCATAACTTGGTCCTGCGTTCGTATTGTGATCCCTCCTAGTACTACTCGGCCCATCCTCAAGGTCAGTTTGTCCTGCCTTTATTGGAGTAGTCTATTGCATCATGCTGGGGACATGTTCTTATCAGATCAGATTCCTGTGTGATCTTAAGGTCCTCAAATCAAAAATCAAAAAACATCAGAAAATCAAAAAAATCCAAAAACATTCAAAACATATCAAAATCCAAAAATAGGTCAAAAAGCCAAAAGCAGGGTCATCTTGTTGAACTATGTCATCTCTGAGCTTGAACGTAGGCAAGGTTGATCTTTGATCATCCCCCGAGACATTTAGGTCAGTCCCATAAGAGTCCGTCATAATAAACTGACAGTTCATCATGTATATCTTCATCTGTAAATCGGTCAAGTCGTCAGTTGAACTACGTGGTCTCTGTGTGTATAACGTAGGCAAGGCTCATCTGTCGATCAGCCCTCGAGACCCTTAGGATAGGTCTTTAGGTTAGTATCTTGGTCAAAATCTCAGAAAATCCCAAAAACATTTGAAAAATCAAAAATCAAAACATTTGTAAAACCTGAAAAATACCAAAAATAGCTTCAAAACATTGCAAAACATCAAAAACATCCAAATATTTGAAAAAACACATTCGTCTCATCTCACTTGCACCTGCAATAAAAACCACTCACAATAAACTGATCGTCATCCTCAACCTTTGGTGAAACAATTGGAAACAAGCTTAGCAAATACAAGAAAACTCCATAGCATCAAGTCTAAAGTCTAAATCAGTACGTAAGCAAGCTGGTTATCTCTTCGTATTGGTAACACATCATTTGAATGGTCCCATATCAATCATCCCTTATAAACGAAATGATGTGCTGCCATCCACTAACATGTCCTAGGATGAATCCTTCCTACAATGGGCATTATCTTTTGGCAATAAGTTTTGGTTATCATCTTAGAAAACATATCCTTTTTTCCATTGGCAGTATTGAAGAGCATCGGTTTGTTTGTTTACTTGGTCTTTATCTTTTGACTTATCTTATTTCGCGCTCATTCCAAGGACGTCTCGATGATATCCCAAAACAATGGATTTAGAGAAATAGGATTGGGGCAATGATCATTATCTTTTGTCTGCTGTGCTTGTTGGACGCTCTTGTAATATAACCTTGGCGAATACTTGCTTTGTTAGGTATGTATGGAAGAGGTCTAGGGCAACTTGTTGACTATTACAAGGATAGGTTTACCTTTCTGTGTTTTGGTCTGAGGTGTTTGAAACTTTCAAAGTACATCCTAGCAAGGTTTCCGTATGTTAGGTATGAACAAGGATACTCCTATCTGATTGTCAAGTCAAAGTCCATCGCACTAGGTACAATGCCATCTTGGTTTTCTATACCTTGATGCATTGTACCACGTGTGTTATCAGACATAAGAAAATTTGGCCCTTTGAAAATCCCAATTCCTTGGCAAGTAATCATCATCATCATCATCATCATTTGCATTTGTTTCCTCATGCGTCTTGTTGAAATAACTTCTTCTTTTCTTACTAACCGCACTAACAAGGTACTATGATAGTTGATCATCATCACCACCATCATCATCGATCCTGCATCCACAAATCATTAGCACATTGCATAAGCATATCATATAGGAAACACACGCATTGCATTTCAAATCATCATCATATAAATAGGTTACCATAAACATTTTTCATAGATAGGTGCATACATGTCATCACATTTCACCCATTGCATTGCATCGCATAGCAGTCATTTGAATTTCATCACCATTTCATATTACCATCTAAATCATCACATAACATCTATAAAAGCATTCCATAATCATTTTTGCATAATCATAAGCAAATAGGCATATAAGCATTCAATTCATTACGCATCAGCATATCACTTTGCATTAACATATCATTGCATCACATACATCATTTAGGATAATAACATTTGTTATTCTAAAGCATCTCATAAAACCATTTGCATCATATCTTGACCATCACATCATATTACATCCAGTCATAAATCATCTCATAATTAAGTATTATTACACACATTATTGCACATCATGGCATCGCATACATCATTAGAAATAAATGCATCCATAGGAACATCACTGCAAAGCATATAAAAATAAACCATCCATGCATAAATAAAAGAACACATTGCATTGCATCAAAATCAGCTCATATCATCATGTCACTGTCATAGTAAAAAGAATAATAATCAGATCACTGTACATATATGTCAATCGGTACAAAATGCCCGTCGGGCTATCAAAAACAAGCCCATATGGCACAAAAAGGTACATCATAATATCTCGATCAAGCCCGATCTCCGTGGATGCTGCCCTTGCCCCTATCACTGTGACCCTCTGGTGGTCTTTGACTGGCCCGCTCTGAGTACTTTGGAACCCACTCTGCTCTAGGTACATGGTCATGGTAGGACCCGCAGTAGTACTCTATCTCTCGGATAACATCCCTGTAGGATTAGACCGGCATGGTACCCTGGGACAAGGAGGTTGTCATACTCTCAATCTGCTGCCTACGGCCTAGCTCTGTCGCTTCCTGTAGCTCTGCAGCCTGTCTCTACTACATAGCTTGATCCCTCTCTGCTCTCAGCTGCTCCCTCTTAGCCCGTGCCTAGTCCCTCTTGGCCGTCATTGCCTGTACCTGTTCTTGTAGCTATAAAATCAGGGCATCTCGTGTGTCTGCCTGCCCTGCTGGTTGTGCCCGTGGCTGCACATGAACCTCACCCTCACCCTCAGCTCGTGGTGGTGGGACTGGGATCCTGATGCTGGTCCTGCATGGGAACATCCTCGTGACCTAGCAGAATTGGGGGCACCCTTGGTGGATCCTATCAGATCTCGATCCTCGGTCCTCACCCTCGTGCTCGTCCTCTGCCTCTACCTCTGACCTTGTACGCCTCTAGATCCTCACCTGGAACAGTCAACCGTAGGGGAGGTTTGAACCAATCTCTGTAGGCCTGTGTGGTCCCTGGGTCTGCCAAGCCTTGATCGTAAGCCCAAGGTCAGACCACCAAGTGCCGAAAGCTGTCAACTACCTCTGTGGTAGGAATACTAGGCCCCCATGACACCTGTGTCAGGCTGCGTGCAAAAACGGCTACATAGCCATCATCAAGCCGATCCTACGGCTCCCCAAACTAACGCTGTATGCACCCAGGAAGGTACCGCTCAATCATGGTGTGCTCCCGACCCTGCATGTATTGATCCTGACGACAGTAGAAGAGCTGGTCTGCATCATCAGCCCATCCAGGCTGACTGAGGTACAGTCTCCAAGTGAACACAAGCATTTTATCTATGACCCGCCTCTAGTAAGGGATCCCATGCTCTCCAGTGTATGTAAAGGACACACCACCTTTGTATCATGTCACTAGGGCATCCTCTGCCCCATCGGAACCAGAACGACCCGTGGACGTAGCACAGAAATGTGCTCCCACGTCCAAACATGCAGAAGTGTCACTCCAACCCCTAGCGCTCTCCCATCCACATATGCATACTTGTGGAGATCCCTGTAAAGCGAAGCAAGAAGGACGGGCCCCCATGCGAACCGAATTGGTCTGTCCCGGACCATCCTCTCCTAGCAATATCCCCATCCAAGACTGAAATACCACCCTCGTCTCTTTGGGGCAACCAAACCCAAAAGGATCGCTGCAACGACCCAGCGGAAGGGAGGTGCTATGACTCTGTATCTCTCTAGCTTGATTTGACCCTTGCAGTAAATAATATCTCGAGTAGCGAGGACTCGAGTGCAGTACTCACATCCCTCCTCCATGTCATAGATCACCTGGCGGCCATGAATGGGTAATCATAGTATGTGCCAGACATCCTCCAATGGGACAGTCGCCTCACCAGTGGGAAGATGAAATGATGACGTCTCGCTGTGCCACCGCTCCGCTAGCGCTGACAACATCCTGAAGTGTGTGCGCATGGGTGCCGCGTATGCAATATGCCATAGGCCTGCAGCTCCTAGCTGATCCTAGTCCTTGTCATTAAAGTCCCATAGGACGCTCACCAAATCCCACAACTGGTGCTCCCAAGAATAAAGCTCCCTAGGCCCGTCCTGCATCACAAAAAGTTAGCATGTTATAAACTTTGGAAAAAATCCTAGCCTAGCGCGCCTCAAACTCGTTCTCAGTGATGCAGTTTGTGAAGGTGTCGTAGTTTGAGTTTCCTCAAACTCTAACACTGGACCCAAAATTTAGCCAAATAGCACCACCGCGGCACACTTTAACCCCCAGCATCACAATTTTCATGAAAAGGGCGCCGCCGCGGTGCACTTTTCCAAACTAGCCCACCGAGTCTGAGCTAAGCCTGAGCCCAGCGGTGGAGTTTTTAAACTCTAAATTGCACCACTGCGGCGCAAAAAGGCTAAAAGCGGTGCACTTTAAACACCGAGTGACACTATAATAGCACTGCTGGAGGCGAGCTCATCATTAAACATGTAATAAATGCATTAAAATAAAAAAAATGAAGCTTCAGTTAGGATCACATACCGGGGCACCGATGCCAGGTGGCCGCTGGTAGGTCCGAACTCGGTTTGAAATATGTAGAGGAAGCTGTCGTTGCACCATATCGTCAGGAGGTCAGAGCTCAAATCTTGCTACCGGAGGTGTGTCAAAATGACTTGAAAGTGACCCCTTGGGCCCCTTTTAAGCCTAAAAATTAGAGTTTTTTGACCCTCTAGGGCTGTCTTGCTAGGGTTTCGGTCCCCTGAATCTATTTTCATCCGTTTGAGGCTTGTTTTTATCATTTTATTGTGTTTAGACACATTTTGAGCCTCCCGAACCCCATCCAGACCTGTCGGGCACTTTGTCCCTTTTTTTCACGAGATCATCCAAAAAATTGAAATTTTTGTCTGATCTCTCGAGGAGGCAGTATAATGGCATGTTTTCTCTCGCCATGCAGCAGTGGGGCAAGTTTTTAATATCAAAATTTTTTGGCTTTGATCAAGATCGTTTATTCTTTGAACCAACACAACGAGTGCATTGCTTTAAAGAGGGGCAAAATGTAGACATCGAAAATATACTGATTGACATCGTGCATCTTATCCTGACTTACTAACATTGTTTCTTCCTAAATCATCCCTCGGTCTAACCGTTTAATCAAATTCCCTTATCTGATTAAATTCATCAATATTTGTCTCTTAATTAAATAAACCATTTTGTCTAATTAAGTCACTTTCTCTTGTTAATTAAATCAATCCATCTGATCTAATTATCCCTATTTAATTAAATAATCCATTTATTTGAGCTTTTAATTAAATAAATCAAAATCTTATCATATTTTCTCTTATTTGATTTAAATAAATCCATAAATCTAAGTCATATAAGTCACATCATCTAATCTCCTATTAAATTAATTAACCTTTGATTAATTGAATCTAATCTCATGTCACATCCTATAGATAATGCAAGTTGCACATGAAAATAGATTTAATTCATTTATTAAATCCCTATTTTCCTCACAAAGCATCTTTTGGAATATTCTCTCAATTTGAATTCAAAAATTCCAAGTCAACATGTACATCCAACAAGGCATTTAAAACCTCTTAGATGTCCTTTGTTTTGAGCCAGGTGGCATTTATTGCATTTTCCCTTCCCTCTTACATGTCATTTCAACAAATTTGAATTTCAAACATTGGCATTTATTGGCACAATCCTCAAAACTTGCTCAACCTTCATCCTCTCACATGTTGACAAGTGGCATCATATCATTGGTTGAATCTTTGTCCCACATTGATCAAATTTGGACATCTCTTCAACTTATCAATCTATAAATGAATAGCTCCTCTCCTCATTTTATCATCCACAATCCAAGCAAAGTTACCATGCTAAAATACTTAGCCATTTCCATCCATCATTTGAATTCTTAGCTAGGCTTTTTGCAGATTTAGCTTGGAGTCTTCATCTTTCATCAACAAAGTGGATCAAAAATCTCTTCAACATTCGAATCTTGCATCATAGGGATTGGGAAAGGGCCAATTTTCACATCAAATTGGCACCAATTCCCCCATGGGATCAAGTGTTTGCTATTTAAATTAGGATTTAATCTTTGGTTTATCAATTTCATTGTGTTCTTGCTTATTTTATTTCCTATTTTAAGTTTGCAAATGGATTTCATGGGGAATCCTTCTTTTAGCTTGTAATTCCTTGTCTAACTCGTTTATTCATGTTGTTTTGCAGGTACTAGGAAAAGGGTTCGCACAACTATATACCTAATAATTTCCTCTTCTATTATGGACTTATCCATGTCATCCATAGAGGTATATAGGGCAACAATTTTCTCCAACATTTCATATTCAACTATACCATTAAATAATGTGTCTAACTTCATAGGGCTACATGTTCTTATTGAAGGGGTAGACTTATCCTTCTTCTTCTTCTTTTCTTCTAGAGGAGCTTTTTATCCTTTACCAAATTTAGTTTTCTTCTCCCTCACATAGATTTTAAATTCCTTTTTATATTTCTCTACCTCTAATGCACTATCAGTATCTACAATGTCAGTGTTTATCTTCTTTGCATTTGATTTTGCTTGTGCTACACCATATTTCCTTTTTTTGATCAGAGGTTCTTCTTTAACCTCTTCCTCTTCTTCATCCACACTAAGATGATTTTCCCTTGTGTCCTTTTCCTTCACTCTTCGCTATTGCTTCATTAGAGGAGCCTTTTATTTTATTGGCACACTCTACTACTTTGTCTAAGTACTGGTTGATGCCTTTCTTTTTGATCCACCAACAAAGGGAAAATTCCCAGAGGACTTGGGTGAAACCGAAGAGGGGGTAGATGTTCTAATAGATCTTCTTGTACTAGATGCACCTCCCAAAGAGCTAGGCATGCATTTGGATTTCTCCACTTGTTCTTTTGAAAGGCCCATCATCTTTGCAACCTATGTAGTCATTTTCTCAACAAATTTATTTATTTGTTTCTCCCTTTTCTACATGTGCACCTCATAGAATTATCTTCATATGTGCCATATCTTCCCTCAGAGGTATCTTTAGGTTTTCTCAATATATGGTATGTTGGATGTTGTGGTTGTGTTGCTGATATGTGGTTGTCATTGTTGCATTAGAAGCTGTATATGTTGAGGATATTGAGAAAATTGTAATAAGAAGTGCTATAGGTTGTTAGTGGTGAAGTGAAGTTCTTTCTGTCGGTGTGTTTAGTACGTTGTTGTTCTGAGGTTGTGGACTAAAGGGTTTCTTGTTGAGTATGTCTATTTTCATTATGATAGTTTTTTTGTCACTTTAGTTAGTGTTCCTGATTGAAGATTCTATGATTTCAGTAAGTTCAGTTGCTGTAGATGCTTCTCTGATGTTTCATGATGCTTGTGGATGTTTCTATTTTGTTCTCTATCTTTGTGGCATGTCCGCATTGATCATTGTGCTCATGATCTGATATTTTCTCTTGTGTGTTCATGTTTTTCATGTTCTTGGCCAACAAGGTGTTGAAGCATGTTGTGGATCTTCAAGGAGAAATTAATTGAAGTGTTTTCATGTTGGAGATGTTGTTTTCGGTCTTCACTATGTTATGGCCAACCTTGGTTGATTCACCTGAATAATCTTTATTTTTTTGGCCCAACTACTTGTAATTATTTTATTATCTTTTTGTGGCCGACTTATAGTGATGTAATTTCTTGTTGCAGATATATAAGAGCGATTGTTTTTTCATTTGGAAGTGTGCTAGAGGGTGCGAATGTGAAGTGTATGAGTGTTGTGTGTGAATAAAGTTCAGATCATTCAAAGGCAGAGCAGAGTGTGAAGAAGAGTGAAGAAGTGTTCATGTGCTTAACGAAAACTCTACCCAGGCATTAGCAGATGCTATTTTCTTAGTTCAAATCCGAATGGTTTTAATCTGAATCTTTCTATAAGATAGTGTGTCTTCCTTGGGCAATAAGCCTTCTTGTATTTGAGCAGTGAGCTCTAGGTAGTGTGCTTGAATGCATGTGCATTCCCCATTCATATTTCCTTATACTTTTAACAGGGTCTAATCTTGTGGATTGACCTCCATCGTGGTTTTTCCCTTAACAAGGTTTCCACGTAAAAATCTTGTTGTTATGTGTGCTTTTGACATGTTGTTCATTTATGCTTTCATGATTAATGATCAGATATGAAATTAAGGTTAATAAATTGAATAAGTTTGAGATTCGGTGAAAACTGATTCACCCCCCCTCTTAGTTGTCTTCCCTTGAGTTGCCAACATGGTCAACTAGACCAATGATTACATCCTCCACAACTTCATATCCAATTTTTGAGATCCACACAGTCCTAGGTGCAACAACCTCCATTAGACAACAATCCTTGCTCACCATGAAAATGATGTGATTTTTATATGTTTCCACCACACACTTCAAAATTCTTTCTATGAATTCCATATTCTCCTAGAAATTTTTAAAGAATCCCCATAGTTCCTTCTATGTGTCTTCAGCACCCAATATCAAAAAGTGATCTCTGATTTGATGTGCCCCTGGTCTCTCCTTCAACCATATTATGTTTTTGGTTCTAAGAACCTCATTAAGAAATTAGAAAAGCAAACAAATAATCAAGGTAACAAACTTGAAGGGGTACCAGAAGTCCTTAGGCTTCTACAAATTCTCCAGGAGTTGTACCCTCAACAAATCACAAAAATCATATTTAGCACCTTTCTTAAGCATCTCATATGCAGTGTTGATGGTAGTTGCAGAAACAAAGTTCTCTCTGTTTGTAAAATATATCTTATACACTATTACCAATGTTGCATATTTCACCATAGGGTTCCTAATGTCTTTGACTATTAGGGTTCTCTTGTCATACCTTGCACCTATCAACACCATCACCATTTCATTCTTCACCGATTTGAGCACCGAAACCGGTCCAACTGAGCATAATCCTGTAATGACCCTAATCACCTCCTTGTTGATTATATGTGGAATATCTAGCCACATAAACCTGTCATGAATTCAGATCAATGTGTATCTGACCCACTCATCCACATAGAAAAATATATGGAATTTTTTTCAGACATCGAGCTTCTTCTCTACCAAACTATCGAACTAAGATTTTAGTTCAAATTGGTCTCCGACAAGCTCTTTAAATCACACATCTCCTAGCTTAGAGTGGTTTTACTCTTCCAAATTTTTACAATACAAGGATGTCTTCAAACAAACCAACTCAAATTCACCTGATTAACAAAAGCTTTCAATTCTTCAAACCCTATCTAGGGTGATTCACATCAATCTTCATAATTATTCCTTGTAGGTCTATAGACCTAGTTTTCTATACTTATCTCACAAAATAATTCACAAACCCACAATCTATTTACCTTTTCAAACACCCATTAGGTACTTTGGAACAATCTCTACAAAACAAGGCTTCTACACTGTCCTAGACCCAAGTTAGGTCACTTTTACAAAGGAACCTTTGCCTAAAATCTTCTCCAACCTAAAATTCCAATGGAAAGTTCTTTTTAAAGTTGCAAAACAACAAAATCACCAATTCTTATCAGGGTAACATCCACAAATCTACCCAATCTACCAAACCCTTATTTTTAGGCCTTTTCAAGAGGGTTTATTGGAAAACACTATTCTAGACCTTCTCTCTCTATCAATGCTCCCAAAACACTAGAATACGCTTGCACATGCTTAGAAATCCATTATCCAACCTTTATCATCACTATTTCATCAAACCCTAGCACTAAACCACCATTTTCAAGCAAAAACCTACTCAATCACCCTAGGGCAGTCATCAAAACCCCATAAAATACTACTCCCTTCTCAAAAAAACCATGTGAACACCTAAACCTACTCAATAGGATCCATTCCACCCAACTATAGAAGTCACATTTGGTGGAATGGACCTTTACTACATTTTAAAGGCTTTCAAACCCTTAAACAGGGTATTATAGGCAGTTACAGAAAATTGCTTAAATCTTCCACCAAAGTCAATATGAGACCCTTAAACCAAAAGTGAAATTATGTTAATTCATGCCTCCTCAAGTTTCAATGGGTTTTAGAGCAACTTCCTTCTGTACGGGACTGTACAAAGCCTGTAAACATCAAGAATGTACTGGAAATTTAGAAAAACAGGGATGCTTTATTGATTTTTTTCTTTCAAAATCCATTAAGAGCAAGTTTACATCAATGTTTACAACATATATAAGCTTTTTCCTATAAAAAAAACTACCAAAACTGACTCAAATGACCCTTTGAACCTAGGTGACCATTGGACTTCTAAAATCTGCCTTTTTGCAACTTTTGCAATTTTACATTTTTGCATCTTTTTGGTGATAACTTTTTACAACATTGCACAAATGCGACAAAGTGAACTCAAAGACTCCAAATTACATAGGAATGGTCTATGTAGACCTTATTTGAACACAAAAAAACTCAAAACTACTTAAAATCTAACACAAGACCCTACTTGACAACATTTGCCCAAAAGTGCACTTGGTACCCCTACAACATACAACCAGCCTTGAAAATTTTCCAAGTCTCTTGGAAATGATGTTGCAACTTGTCCACTATTAAACATTCCATGCCTCTGACCTCCTAGAACTCTTTCATCGGTTACACCTTGCCATTGGTTCAAATTGTACTTGGCATCCTTGATCTTGTTACCACTTGAACAATGCTCCCTCTTTCCATATTGATCTGTTGAGTGTCCTCTAACATTTGCACCATCATAGGTTGATATTATACCTACTTTAGCATCTGTACACATGTCCTTATCAACTTCCCTCTCACTTTTCCTCTTTTCCACCTTTGCTTGAGGCTTAAATCCTTGCCAAATACACTTCTTGACTTCATCTTCTACCCTGTCAGACTTACAAACATTTGCATAATCAAACTTAGGAACCTCTATCCTCAAGATCACTATCCTATTAGTCCCATAAACCTCTATTTTGACATTATGAGACTGTCTACTGACCTCTTTTGCCACCACGAGACAAATCACTATCTCTACTATGATTTTACCCTGTTGCTTCAACCCACCTTGTTCTCCTACAACAAATCCATCCTTGACCTTCCTTTGAATTGCCTCTGTCACCATTTTATCTTTTTTTATCTTCAACATAGAAGCATCTTTCAGACCTATTGTCTGCACATTGTCTACATTCCTTCTATCTGCTGTTCTAACACTGTCAAGCCTTGAAATGGCTGCAAACCCCATACTTTTGTCTTCCTCAATGCTCACAAACTCTTTCTTTCCAATCATGATGATCTTAGTTGTCTTACCTTGTTCCTTAGTTTCCTCAACCAATGGAGTTAATGTGAATGTATTCCCACCTTTCTCAATAGTGTAGGTATTTTGTCTACCATCATAAATTGTAGACTTGTCAAACTGCCAAGGCCTTCCAAGTAACAAATGATAACAACTCATAGGAAAAATATCACAAAGGACCTTGTCTCTATATCCACCAATTTGGAACTCAACTAAAGCTTGTTCATTTACCAAAATATATTGATTATCACTTACCCAAGATTCCTTATAAGGTGTTTCACGAGGCACTTTTTCCAATTTCAGTTTATCCACCATTTCACTTGACACCATATTGTTAGTGCATCCTGAATCTACTATTACCTTACATAGCTTACCTCTGCATTTACAAGTGGTCCTGAATAGTGCTCTTCTTTGAATCAAGTCCTTCTCCTTGGATGTATTCAAGAGTTTTCTTTTCATCATCAATGATTCCCCCACCTTTGGAGCAGCAACATAACTTGGAGAATTTCAGCTTTCACATTCATCTTCTTGCACTATTTGATCTCTCCTTTCACTTGATGTAGATCCTTTTCTCTTAGGAAATTTGAATGTTGGATGCCCAAACTCTTGACAATTATAGCATCTACCTACAAATTGGTTTGAATTTATGCCACCACCAAATCTTCCTCTCGGGCTTCTGAATCCACCATGTTGATAAAAAAACTACCCTTGTTCCTTGTGTGCATCTTCTTGGCCTTCACTTATTTGTATTGAAGTAGAATATGCACCTCTGCCCCTTGAAGTGTTTCCCCTACCTCTACTTGTCTTTTCTTTCCTTCTTTTCACCTTTTCTTCCACCCTTATTTCCATTTGGTAGCATTCTTCAACAGATTTAGGATTTTTCAAAACTAATTCATCTTGAATATCGAATATTAAACCACCAAGGTACCTAGTAACTTTCTCACCTTCATTTTCATTGTGAACAAACCTTATGCTCAATTTATAGAATTCTTCCATATATATTTTAACATCCATTTCTTTTTGTCTTAAACCTTGAAGTCTTTTAAACATTTGAATTTCATAATCTTTAGGCAAGAACTTACCTTTCATTTTTGCTACCATTTTATCCCATGAAAAAATCTTGGACTTACCTTTCTTTATCCTCTCTGATTGCTCATAATCCCACCACAAAATTTCATGACCCTTTAGCTTGGTCTTTACAATCTTCACCCTTTGCTCTTCAAGAACATCTTCACACTCAAAGTAATTGTCCAAGACTGCAATCCAATCTAATAACTCTTCACCATTCAGGTTCCCACCATATTTAGGAACATCTATCTTCACCTTATGTTTATCACTCTTGGCTTCCCTTAACAAATTTTCCATCCTTTGGTCTTCAGGATCCAGTTCTTCATCCACATCTTCAAATTCTTCTTCCTCTTCTTCCTCGAAGTCACTTTCATCATCCTCATCTCTTCTCTTCCTTGTTTCTAGGGCTACAAGTATTTCCTTTAATTATCTTATCTCCCTAGTCTGCTTATCCTTCAATTCACTCATCCCCTTAACCATACTTATCCCTTTTGGAGGCATTTTGATACATTGTCTTTTCAACTTCCAAGTTTCCTTTCTTCAATCAGCAACCTTCCACTCTCAAGAGATCTAATCGCTATGCTCTGGTCCTAATTGGTGCAATACAGGGAGGTTTTCAAACAAACCAACACAAATTCACCTTATTAACACAAGCTTTCAATTCTTCAAATCCTATCTAGGGTGATTCACATCAATCTTCACAATTCTACCTTGTAGGTTTGTAGACCTAGTTTTTTGGATTTATCTCACAAAATAATTCACAAACCCACAATCTATTTACCTTTTCAAACACCCATTAGGTCCAAATTTGACATATCTCAAAACACCATTAGGTTACTTTGGAACAATCTCTTCAAAACAAGGCTTCTACAGTGTCCTAGACCCAAATTAGGTCACTTTTACAAAGGAACCTCTGCCTAAACACTTCTCCAACCTCAAATTTCAATGGAAAGTCCTTTTTCAAGTTGTAAAACCATAGAATCACCAATTCTTATTAGGGTAACATCCACAAATCTACCCAATCTACCAAACCCTTGTTTTTAGGCCTTGTCAAGAGGGTTTATTGGAAAACATTGTTCCAAACCTTTTCTCTCTATCAATTCTCCCAACACACTAGAATACTCATACACATGCTTATAAATCCATTATCCAACCTTTATCATCACTATTTCATCAAACCCTAGCACTAAACCACCATTTTCAAGCAAAAACTTACTCAATCACCCTAGGGCAGTCATTAAAACCTCATCAAATACTACTCCTTGCTCAAAAAAACCATGTGAACTCCTAACCCTACTTAATAGGATCCATTCCACCCAGCTATAGAAGTCACATTTGGTGGAATGGACCTTTACTACATTTTAAAGGCTTTGAAACCCTTAAATAGGGTATTATAGGTAGTTACAGAAAAATTGCTTAAATCTTCCACCAAAGTCAATATGAGACCCTTAAACCAAAAGTGAAATTATGTTAATTCATGCCTCCTCGAGTTTCAATGGGGTTTATAGAAACTTCCTTCTGTACGGGACCGTACAAAGCCTGTAAACATCAAGAATGTACTAGAAATTTAGAAAAACAGGGATGCTTTATTGATTTTTTTCCTTCAAAATCCACCAAGAGTGAGTTTACATCAATGTTTACAACATATATAAGCTTTTCCCTCCAAAAAAAAAACTACCAAAATTGAATCAAACGAGTCTTTGAACCTAGGTGACCGTTAGACTTCTAAAATCTGCCTTTTTACAACTTTTGCAATTTTACATTTTTGCATCTTTTTGGTGACAACTTTTTACAACATTGCACAAATGTGACAAAGTCAACTCAAAGACTCCAAATTACATAGGAATGGTCTATGTAGACCTTATTTGAACACAAAAATGCTTATAACTACTTAAAATCTAGGACAAGACCCTACTTGACAACATTTTCCCAAAAGTGCACTTGGTGCCCCTGCACCACAACTTTGCATGAATGTATATATTGACATCTTTTGTGTGTAACACACCATACAAAATTCTCAATAATGCACCATCTAGATCAATCATCATCAACTTACTAGGGTGATGTTTGAATTTCGGGTGTGGTTATTCCACAACCTTGATAACTTGTTGGGTATACATCTTCAAATCAAAATGGAAGTATTTCAAAAGCTAAGGGAAAATAGAGATTATAAATATCTTTCGATTGCAGCTGATTAGGTTTTCATGCACAATAATTTTGAAATGCTTCTCTTTGCTCCTTCACTTCTCTGCTTTCTTTGAATACTCATTTTTAAATGAATTAAACAATGTTAAATCAATTATAAATCCATTTTTAAATAACCTAATTCGCATTAAATGCACTTATTTGATGTTAGGCGCAAAATGCTGATAACCCTAACTGTAATGCACAATTACCTTTGATTGCTCCACAAACTTTCGTTTCTTGATATTTTCCACCAACGTTTTCACTAATAGGTCAAGAATATCGACCTACATCTCATATCCACATGATGAGGGAATCAACACCATATCTTTGGCAAGGGATTAATGATTGTCTGTTAGAACTCCCCTTGACCTAAAGCTCTTAACTTGGTTTCTAGAGGAAAAATCTACACCAAAAGCTGGCAGAAACTCATCCTTAACTTCATTCTCCTCTTTCTTTTTCCATATCTTGTTCATCTATTTCTTCATCTCTACTGGATCAACCTTTTTCACTAGATCATTCTTCTTTACCGAATCAACCTTCACATTCTTGCTTCTGCAAAACTTAGCAATGTGTCCTTAACTTATTGCATTTGTGGCATTTGACATTTTGAACAAGCTTACTTCCACCCATTTTGGATATGCATTGATTAACTTTATGCAAAAATCCATTACATGTATAATAGTATCCATTGAAAGATTGAAACATCATACCATTGTTATAGCCATTCATCATTTGATTTTTGCATTCACTTGTCTTATGACCAAATCTTTTGCATATAAAACACTGACCGAGAAATGATTGAACATTCTGATTCATTCTTCTTCTACATTCATAGCCTTATGTCCAAATTTATTGCAGGAATAGCAAGAAACCATTAAAATATGGGTACATTTGGTTGTCTGATTGGTAGTCTTTTGAAGCATTTCCATTGATTCTAGATCTGCTTGTCATTGCTTTTCTTGTCCTCAATCTTCTTTTTAGTATTGTTTAGAGTTTGATATATCTTTGAGCTTTCACCTTTTTCAAACCCTAATCCTTATTTTTCTTTAGAGCCATTTTGATTTGTAATCATCTCATCAAGCATTGTAGTACTCTTCTTGATTATTTTTTTCTCCAAATCTGATCTCAAGGTTACAAATTCTTGTTCAAGCTTTGAACATTCTTCATATTTATCTTTCAGTTTAGCATTTAGGCAGTCTTCCACTCTTTTAATTTCTTCAATTTGTAATTTTAGGTTGGGAATGATCTCATTTGATTGCTTGAGCTCTTTGATCCTACTACAAGTAGCTTTCTTGATTTTCTCTCTCAATATCTTAATGCATTCATTTGCATCATTGAGATCCTTTTTTAGATCTTTGTTCTCAGATTCTACTTTATCCAAATCATGCAAAGCATATTTGAGTTATCCTTCCACATTAATAATGCATTCTTCTTTAGTAAACCCTACCATAGGAATTTCTTTTGGAGGAGTAGGATATCTCCTAGTATCCATGTGTTCAACTCCAAGATCTACCTCAACGATCAAGCCAATTGATGGAACCAAGCTCTGATACCAATTTGTGAACACCTAAAATATTGAGAGGGGGGGTGAATCGGTATTTTTTGAAACCACTTAAACATTTAAACATTCATTCCACATATCATATTCAATTTGTAATAAGGAAATAAATGCTGAAAACAACCATGAAAGCATATAACACATGAAGCCAAGATTTTTTATGTGGAAAACCCAAAAATGGAAAAACCATGGTGAGGATTAGCTCACAATATATTATAGCCGATTATAAGATATTATAGAAAGGATCACTGCCAGGTGGACTCATTGTCTAGTGGACCCGCTACCCACATAAAGAAAGAAAGATAGAAGAAAGGGGTTGGATCATTTCCAAGATCTAAACTACTACAAATGCATCTACAATATGTAGAAAATATAGTTCCTCTGAAGCTCAAAATGTTGAATCAACACACTTCATACTACTCTGCTCTGCTCTACATTTACATCATATTCACATTCTCTGCTTAGGAATTCACACACACTACTTAATATCATCACCAAAATGATATTATACTTATAACCATTACATTTGCAATCACCTACAACATAAATTAGGCCGACCTAATTAGATGTATCATTCAAAATAATAACTTGTCAGCTCAAGTTCAAACATACATGCTTTGTGCCTTAATTCAAAAATTATAACATATCAAATTGGTTGGCATGGACCTATAATAGCTTCCATAAAATGGATCAACATTTATCTAAAATCTTTACAACTCCAAACATATTAGGTTGGCACCACTGGTGACCTAACACCAAAATATGCCCATTGATTATCCTCAAATTGACACGTGGACCTCCAAAATACACACTTGGAACATAGATGTAGTTGACATATGTAAACACTTCCACAAATCTGCAAGACTAGATATTCTTCTGTGGTGGAGTGTGGAATGATCAAAACAAGTACTTTGTACAAGGAACACTGTCAGTGGAAAACTTGATATATTGTCACTCATAACTTCAACACCGAAGGTCAAAACAATATGAAACTTTGGATTTAGAATCCTCTAATATCCAACAAAATTTTCTTAGGATCATAGACCAAAATACTTCAAGGTGGATCGACATGAACCAAAAATTGGATGCACAGAGCATTGAAAACTGTTGTTCTGGATGTAGTAAGGTATTCAACATAACTGTTATGCATTAGACTAAAACAACTGCATTTTCATATAGGATTACCATCTCTTCAATCACTTATATGCATCAGACCAACTACACATCAATCTTCACATGACATCACAATTTTGACGTCAATGACAACACTATAATTGTACAATGTATATCTCATGCTCATGTTGCCAACAAGTATATCAATGACAATCTAATGATAATATCCTTAAACTTTCAACAAGTTCCTTTCTCTTATGTTTACAAGTCCTTGTTACCTATTAGCCATATTTTCCTCATCTTGCCTTGCCATAAGTATTACATGGGATAATGATCATGTTTGGACTAGATGTACCTCATATTTTATCTGGTCCTTGAAATAAACCTTCTATAAATAGTTATTTCAATTTTCCTGTAACATTCTCCACTCTTAGACACAAGGTTTGGAATTGATGAGCATAGTCCTTGACTATACCTATTTTCCTTAGTTTAGTGAGTTGAAAAATTATCTATCCATAAAATTATCTCCATAAGGGGTAATAAGTTCCTCTTGAAAAACTAGCCATATGACCACATAATTATTTATTTTTCTCTTCACATAACCAATGATACCAAATAAACTAGTCTGATTGCAAGTGTAATGGTTCCATTCCCTCCTTTTTTTACTTTGAACATGATGAAGACTAGCAAACTACTCCAATTAGCAAAGCCAATGCATTGGATCCTTGCCCTCAAACTTTCTCATCTTCAAATTTGGTAAGAAGTGTCTAGGAAAGGATTATTTGAGTGTTGATCCTTTTTGAGACCTAATTTGAACCCAAATAATTCATATCCAATAGAAACATTATCTTCCACCTTATTATGTGAACATTCTCCCTTCATTCCTTGAATAAGAATTTCCAAGTTCCTTGAAAAGTCATTCTTCTCCTTCCTCAGTAATTAAATTTCCTCAATCATCTCCCAATTCACCAATGAGATTCCTTCAATCATATCCTTCTTCAATAATGAATTTTATTCCTTAACCTTATTTACTTCCTCATTAGGAGAAATATCCTCAATTTCTACCATTAAGATGACTATTTTTCTTGGCTCAAGGGTTTCTTCCTTGAGCGGTTGGTTTGGTGATGCCTGGTTGATGTAGGCAGATTCTCTATTTAATTAAGGGTTCTAGGACCCGACTTTTTCCTAGTTGTCAAGGGAGCTCAGTCCCTTGTTTTCCTTTCTGATGCAACTTGTGTAGTCTTATTTCTATGATTGTTTGGTGTTGTTGTTGGGCTGCTATTGATTTATGGTTTATCTTTTTTAGCAGCTTGCTTTACTTGGATAGGGTTACAGATCCCTTCACAATTGGTTTGTAATGGGTTTTGAGGCCCCATCAAAACCTATTTTACCCCTAATCAAAAACATTATTTTTTGTCTTGTTACAGAGCCCATCATGATGGAAGATTTTTTTTTTACGATAAATAATACAAATCAAATCAAAATAATCTAAATTTTTATGTTGTAAATTATTAGGGATTATATCCCACTTTCCAAGAAAAATCTCTAAGAAATTTGTTGATTTGCAACCTTTAGAATGAATTTAAATCAAACCCTAATTTGACAATAAATCACTTAATTATATTCTAATTTCTCTAAAATTTGGATTTTGGATGATCCAGTGTGTTTTTGAACAACCTTCAAAAAATGAGGAAAAAATCACCAAACTCTAAGAGATATGTGCTTCCCAAATAAATTTGATGGAAACACTAATTCCACAACAAATCACTTAATTTTGCTCTAATTTCTCCAAAATTTAGACAAGATGCTTGAATATGTCCTTGAAAAACCCTCCATTTTTTTTTTCTAACAAGATATGAGAGATATGCACTTCCCAAAATAACCTCCAAAATTTTTAAAAAATGCCTTGCCTTCATGGTGCCAAGATCATTCTCTGATACCACTTATAATGAAATAACTTGCACAAAAGAGAAATATAATTCTATAAATAATTGATAATAGTTGAGATTAACAAGCTACTTCAAGGGGTAAAACCTCCAAATATCTCTAATGAGAACACAATTCACAATCTAATAATCAAATGAGACTCACTACCTCCTATATATACCCTACTTATGCCTAGGATATCACCCAGTACAACATAGATAAGAAAATAGTAATATGATAATATGACTTAATTAAGAGTTAGGGTAGCCACAAGATGACAAATCATAACCCTATGCATACTCTAGGATTAAGGGTGTAGCATATTTTATGTGGTTAATTTTAATTATTTTTCATTATATGAATAATCATTATGTTATCATTTGAAAGTATGTTTTAATTTATTCTCATTTATTATAAAGGGAACAAAAAGTAGTAGTTGTTATCTAGAACGATTTTACAAGTCAATATGTTTATTGAAATTGAGAAACCATATAATATTTGGTTTGGTTCCTAGTCTAATTTTTTTTTTCATTTTTCTATGTTTTGAAATAAAATTTGCAAGGCATGTGCTGATAATTATTTCAATTTGTCTTAAATGATTATAATTTACATTTTCTGATTCATTTAGTTAATTGTTCAATTGATTAACAAATTTTAAAACAAATTTTCTGTCATGATCAACTCTTATATAAATGAAGATATATTTTCTAGAGTTACAGTTTATAGGAAGTGATATAACGATGTATAGTACCTTATTATGAAGATGTTTTTTGTAAATTAACATCAATATTATTTTTCTCGTAGTCTTTACATATTCTTCTAAATGCATATCATTGACTTTTCCAATTTTCTGATGTAAGAGCTACAACACATTATTGCAACATATCCATTAAGAACAATTTGTGAATTTATATTTGCTTTCCATTTTTTGGTGTTTTTTTATAAAACTATTATTCCAAATTTGTGTTTCTTTGTAATAAAAGTGTTGATCTATGGACTGTTGATCTTATAGTGATTATGTAGTCATCCTCATTCATATACATTTGATATATTGTTGATTATATAGGAAAAACAAGTTTTGAAGGGACCCAAAACCCTTTACAACTTAAGATATAAAATGTTGCTTAAAAGAAACAACAATAAGACACCAACAACATAATAGAACCCAAAAAAATAAAACTAAAAGGGTGTTGTACGAGAGATAAAATAGTAAACTAACAACAACACCCAACAACATCAAAACAACAGGAAATAAACTGAGACCCAATAGAAAATAGACAACAGTAAAAAAAGAGAGCGGAACACTATTTCATACTGCTTAAGGTGTTGGCCACCTCAAGCTCCTGGCTCCTATGCACTGCAATCATGTCCAACAACTCTTTCTTCTTAGATTCAAAGGACTTTTTCCATTCAAAAAACCCCCTAACAACAGGGCCTTTACCATCATCTTGCACACCTTTTTTACCTTTTCCTTTCGCTGAATGCTCTTTCTCCATTAATTCAGATAAATACACTCGGTCCTCCTCCTTGAGCTCACTAATATTTTTGAACAGGACTTCCAAAGAGTCCACACTATTTTTCACTGAAATGTGGCTTGCATAGAGAAGCTTCTTTATGTCTGCATTTGTATTCAATATCTTGGCTTTTAAACCAACCAATTGTTCTTCACACACGGACTTGAAGTCATGGAAGGAACCCTTAAGGTCCACAATTCTGTCGATTAGAATGTCTGGCACCGAGCCTTTCAGAACATTCTTCAAGTTCTCCTTCAAACCCCTTATTTTAATGTTAACCTTATTAAACTCTTGAAGAGTCCACTTACCTAACTTAAAAGTTCCAATGGCCCTAGCCCTAGCCATGTCCAACAACTCAAACATTGAGGTAGAATCATCATCAAGATAAGAAAAGTCCCTAGAAAGGGGATTTACCTTTAGAGGCTCTGGTTTTGAACTCTTCCTCTCAACATCCTCCTCATCTTGACCCTCATTCTCTTCTTCCAGCTCCACATTTGGCGAGGTCCAATTAAATATTTTTACTATATTTTTTAATAATGGTAACCCTATCAAAATAAATAGATTTCCTTAAAAATGAAAAATCATAATTTATTTTCTTTTCTAATGGTTTGACAACTTGACAGACTCTAACATATTTGTAACAATAAATTATCATTTCTCAATATTGTGAAAATTATATTTCAGGGTTTTGGAAAAATAATTAATGTCCTTATACCATACACATACACTAAGATGGTCTTACAACATTAACTTATGAACCTTTCATGGTAATTAGTATCCTTGGGTTCATTGAAGAACATATAATTTTTCCTTAAAGATAAAGTTGACATACAATAAGTGAGCTAAAATATTTTTTTTGAGCCATGATGTACAACCCTTATTTGTGTAAAAATATTTGGATGTTTAAACTATTTTATTCAGCTAGGTGAATAGTAATAGTGGTCACAATCATTGTAGGCTTCTTTTAGAGTCCTCCTAATTTGACAATTACTATTCACCTAGTTGAATAAAATAGTTTAAACATCCAAATTGTGAATTATTATATACAAGAGATGGGTACTAGTCTTCTTATTATTGTCTTGAAGAGAATGGTTGTAAGGAGTTGACTTAAGAAAATCTCAAACTATAAAATAAGTCCAAGCTAAGTAAACATATTCAATAAATGTTATCCGATAGAAAGATATACCTAATGTCAATTTTTTATCTTTTCCTTTTAAATACTATGCATGCGAAATTTCCTCAACATAGATCAGTCTGCCCAACTATGTGCCAAATTGGTGATGAAAAAATATCTAGAGAAATAACTTGATATCTCAAATATTTGTTTTCCATCTAAACCTAGATTATCAAAATAATCCAATAGCATAAAATGAATAAATCAACTGAATCTTAGGATCTTCAAAACAAACAAACTAATCAAACTAGTTTAACCTAGGCTCTTATAATTTTTAGAACACCCCTGTTTTATTATATAATCACTCCAAGAACACAAATTAATATATTCCTCAAATTCCAATGTGTATCTGTTAGTGTGAAAGGGGTACTTTATCTAACTAGTTCATTCTTAGCTAGTTCTCCACTAAAGTCCTCTTCACACTAGCTTAACTTTACATAGGGATAAGGTGGTTGAACCTTTAATGACATGAGTTGTCACACCTCATAGGATGCCAACACTTGTCATTATCTGGTTGCATCCATCTCTCCCCTTGGCCTATATAACCAAGGCATTTTCTTTGTAATTCTCACTTCTCAAGTTGAATATAGCTTTGCATTCTTGAGAGGAATACAATTTATTCCTCCTCATATTTTTGGTTTTGCTTTCCTTCAGTCATTAGATTCTTGGTAGGATAGTTAGCAAATCTCACATGGTATCAGAGCCAAATTTGAGTTGTGGGTTAGCATTCTTTTAGGAAATCTGAGTGTTGAGAAAAACTGAGTATGCTCTTCTCTTGCATCCTCAGAGGATCTGGAGAATCAAAAAGGTGTGAAAAAATATTAGTTTCTAGGGGGGTTAATATATTGAATTGTCAGTTACAGGTCTACTAAACCTTCCTGGAGTGATTCTGAGCTCACCATTGAGTGCAGAGCAGCTGAGACATTCAGATCTACCCTTTGTTTCGCCTGAAAGGGACACACTAGATGCCATATCTGCAACAATTTCAAGCAGGAGGTTCATTGCCAGATCCAGCAAGGAGCCATCATTTTAGAGCATTTTGGGTCAAATCCGACCCTATCATCGTGCTCAGAAGGCCTGGAAACCATAAAATCAATTGTCAAAACGATAATTTTGGACAAAGTTGCCAAGGCAGGCAAATTTTTTTGTCCAAATAACCATACATAATATTTTTTATTTTAAAATAAAAATATTTATTTTTGTTTTAAAATAAAAATATTTTATTTTGTTTAAAATAAAAATCATTTTATTTTATTTGTTTTTTTCAAATAAAAATATATTTTTGATTTTTTAAAGAAAATTGCAAATAAATTTTTATTTTTTTGGTTTTAAATATTTGCAAAAAATATCTCTTTAAATATATTTTTGATTTTTGAAAAAATTAAAATATATATTAATTTTTTAAAATCAAGAATTAAAATTTAAAAACAAACAAATTTAAAAAATAAAAATTGAAAAATCTTAAAAAAAAAAAATCAAATCAAAAAAGGCAAATTTACCTACCAGCGCACAGCCTTGGGGCTTCTTTTTAATTTTTGTAAAAACAAATTATATTTGTTTATAAATGCATTTTATGCATTTTCCCGTGCAAACTTGATTGGGCTCCGAGCTTCGTGCTCACACAGGTGCTGCGTAGGAATCTCGACCTTCGGGCTTCTATTTTTATTTTTTTTAAAAAAAAATTGCCTGCAAAAAAATTAAACAAATTCGTTGCCAGTGCTTTCGTAATGCATGCTTTTGTGTACTGCACACGAGAACATTGGCCTTCGGGCCTTTTTAAAGGTTTTTTTAATTTTTTTAAAACTTTTTTTGATATTTTTTAATATTATTTAGAATATTAATACATATAACTTTTTTTTTAAAAAGTCCTTCCGTAATTAATTCCACCGACGGTTTTTAATATTTAAATATTAAAACCGATTTTTTTTTCAACCAACTTTTTAAATGTGCCGACACATTTAATATTTTTTATTAAAAAATATAAATATCTCAAAGTCACTAAATTTGGAGGAAGATTTAGCAGCAGCTAAATTTGGCGGTTCATTATTTTTATTTGGCGGGTTACTAAATTTGGTGGAGGTCCAAAATAGTTGGCAAACATCTATATTTGGCGGACTGCTAACTTTGGCAGCAGGTTTTCCATTTTTGGCAAAAGTTTTACGCAACCCCTCTCTGTTGATGCATTGTTTTTTCAAGGCCAACTTTGACAGCTCGTAACTCAGCCTCCTGACCTCCAAATTCAGTGCAATTTTTTTTGATTTGGGCTAATTTTTTGTGCTCTACGCATTGGTGATGATAGTTTTAGATTTTGTTGAACATATTTCAGAAATTGTTGATTCTCACTGACGACTCCTCACCATTCTTGTTTTGCAAACTTCAAAGTTGCATAACTTTTGCATATGACCTCGGATCAAGTTGATTCTTTTTCTAAAAGTGCATGATTTTTTGTGTACTTCAAATTGATGCTATTTATTTTATATGAAATTTTACGAAATGTATACTTTCAGCACATGCTCATTTCTCGAGGAATTGTAAAAGCATTGAAATCCAAAAATATGTAACTGCATTAAATATAAAGTTCCAAATCATTTTTCTTTGGGGGGTTCTTTTATTGAGTAAAGAAGGGGGGGTCTCTTGTTGTCTTTGTGCTTGAACCTCTCTCATACATTGTGCTCTGTTTTTCCTTCACTATGGGTACATTTAAGTTTCCATTGCTCACACCCTACAACTACAACACATGGCATCAAAATTCATGGAATTCCTTAATGCAACTAAGATACACACCTTATATTGAGAAGAAGGTAACTGAACCCACAAATGATAAGGAAAAACTACTCTAGATGTTTGAACATACAAAAGCTCTTGGTTGTCTAAGGAGTTTAGTTTCTCTTGATATAATGTTTCAGATTGAAGCATGTAAAGATTCACATGATGCATGAGAAAAATTAAAAACTCTCTATGGTACAATTGATGAAGTTCATGGTTATCAAATTGACAACGAACTAATGGGTCTTGATCCAAAGTCTTTTGATAACATCCAGGATTATGCAACAAAGGTCAATGACCTTAAAGCACAATGTAAATCATGTGGCTTAGAGAAGAAAGACATTCAACTTGTCTATAACACTCTAAATAAACTTGGACCTGAAATTGCAACTTTTGTTTCTAGCTTTCATACTCATAGGTTTACAATGGGATCCACATTCACTACACCTTCTTTTGCTTCATTTTCTGAAATGTTAATGCAAGAACAAGGTAAGCTTATTTCAATGGGTCTTCTCAAGCCTTCACATTCACAAGCTTTGATGGCTAGTCAACCAAAAGGTTAGAAAGCATCAAGGAAACCTGACAACAAAGAAAAGCAGTTCAAGAAGAATTCGCAAAGAGATCAAGCACAATCATCTTCAACAACAAAAGTTTACTCCAACTCCTCCTCTTCAAAGGGGAATTTTCAAAAGAAGGAAAGGCTAACTTGCAGCTATTGCAAGAAACCTAGTCATGAGGAACATTGTTGTCATAAGAAGCAGATTGATGAGTTAAAGAATCTTCTCAAAAAGAAAAAACATTAATCTGCCTTCTTTTGTTGCTCAACAATCCTCTACTCCTTCAAAATTAGGTAAAGGGAAAGCACATGCACTTGTTGCTATTACTAATTCTTCAAAAGAGTGGATTCTTGACTCGGGTACATCACATCACATGGGTTCTCTTAAAGAACAATTTTCTTTGTTGGAGCCTTGTTTTGTGCCCCACATTCTCATTGGGGATGATTCTCTAGTGGAAGTAATTGGGAAGGGTTCAATTGATACTAGCAATGGTACATTTGAGAATGTCCTCTACGTGCCTGATCTATCAGCCAACCTTCTCTCTATCTACCAAATCACACAGAATGGTAGAAAATTTGAATTCACTCCAAATTCTGTCAGCATCCAGAATCTTGAAGATAATGCACTCCTTGCAGTTGGTAAGGCCAATCATGAGTCTCGCTTGTATGCTTTCTCTCATTTTGTACCTAATTCACATTCCACTACATTTCTCACCCATTCAAATGCTATGAGAAAACTATGGCATGAGCGGTTTGGCCATCTCAACTACCACTATCTTTAGCAACTCAACAAATAGAATATGGTCACGAGTCTTCCTCAAATCAAATTTTTAGATGGTGTATGTTTAGGTTGTGCCTTGGGAAAACATCCTAAGGAGAAGTTTGACAAAGGGAAGGCTTCGAGGGCTTCAAAAGTCCTTGAATTGGTTCATCGTGACTTGGTGGGTCCTTTTCCATCATTATCCTTCAGTAAGGCTCATTATTTTCTAACCTTCATTGATGACTATTCCAGATACACATGGGTCTACTTTCTTGGACACAAAGGAGAAGTCTTTGATAGATTTCAAGAGGTTAAGGCTCATGTTGAGAAGCAATCTAGAAAGTGTGTCAAAATTCTCCTCACTGATAATGGCAGAGAATATGTGAACCATCAATTTGAGAAATTTTGTACTCTTGAAGGGATTGATCTTCAACATACTATTGCCCACACAACACAACAAAATGGTGTAGCTGAGAGGAAAAATAGGTCTCTGAAAGAGATGGCTAGTTGCATGATCCATGCTCGCTCTCTTGCACCTGCATATTGGGCTGAAGCTATCAACTGTGCTGATCACATCCAAAATAGAGTTCCACATAAGGCATTAAAGGGCATCACTCCCTTTGAAGCTCGGTGTGGAAGGAAACCTGTTGTGGGTCACTTTAGAGTTTTTGGCTCCCCAGCATGGGCACATATTCCTTCAGAGAAGTGAAAGGCCTTGGAACCTCAGAGTCAGCCTTGTATCTTTTTCGGTTACCCTGAGGGTGTCAAAGGATATTGGCTAATGGATCCTATCACACATGAGCTCTTCATTGAGGATAGTGTGCATTTTGAGGAAAGCTCTTCTAGCTCATCCTCTACTCTTCCTTCCTCCATAGTGGATTTCGAGGATTCTGACATTGAGGATTTTCCTCAAGCTTCCTTGATTTGTAAATTTGATCATGAGATTTCATCTTCCTCTTTAGAGAGTTCAAAATCTCCTCCTCCACCCCCTACCATGCCTCGTTGGGCTCGCCAAACACTTGCATCTGCAAGAGATCTTGTTGGGATCCTTCAAATACAAGGAGGACTCGATCACAACATCAAGACATTCCACATTCCTACATTGCCACAACTTTAGATCCATAGTCATTTCGTGAAGCATTTGGTATTGCTAAGGGGGATTCCGCAATGGAGGAAGAGTACAACTCTTTAATTTGGAATAAAACATGGGATCTTGTTCCACTTCCTAAGGGAAGGAAAATGGTTCGGTGTAAGTGGATCTATCGAACCAAATTTTTAGTGGATGGCTCAGTTGACAAGTAGAAAGCATGACTTGTGGCCAAAGGTTTCTCTCAAGTACTAGGTATTGACTACACTGAGACCTTTGCCCCTGTTTCCAAAATGAACTCCATTCGCTTGCTACTTGCTATTTTTGTAGCTCATGGTTGGGTTGTACATCAAATGGTTGTGAAGAGTGCATTTCTTCATGGAGATCTACATGAACTTTATATGGAGCAACCACAAGGATTCATTCAAGATTCTTCATTGGTTTGTAAACTAAATAAGTCTCTCTATGGCCTCAAACAGGCTCCAAGAGCTTGGTATGCCAAAATGGACTCCTTTCTTCTCTCCATTGGGTTCTCTAGATGTCACTCTGATCCAAATGTTTGCATCTTGTGGTAGGAGGATGCTCTTCTTTTCTTGGCTCTCTATGTCCATGGCTTGATTGTCACTAGGAGCACTTCATCCATCATCACAACTGTGAAGAATGCTTTGCATGATAGATTTTCCATGACCGACTTGGATCTCTTGCACTACTTTCTTGAGATTGAGATCACTCAATGCTCTTCCGGGATCTCACTTGCACAACCCAAGTATGCTCTTGATCTTTTGTCACATTTTCATATGGTTGATTGTAAGCTTGCACCAACTCCCTTTCTATCTGGAGTTAAGCTTGAGGCCAAATGTTCCACACCACTAGTTGATGCTACTTTGTATCGTCAACTTGTTGGTGGCCTCATCTACTTGACTCATACTCGCCCCGACATTTTCTTTGTGGTTGGCATTGTTTCGCGCTTCATGACAAAACCACATGAGCTTCATTGGAAAGCTGCCAAGCGCATCTTGCACTACATCCAGGGCACTCATCAGTATGGGATTCAATATGTAATAGGCACAAGTTTAGAATTACTTGGCTACATGAATTCTGACTGGGTTGGTAATATTGATGATCAAAAGTCCACATCCGGCTACAACTTTCCCTATGGTTCTCGCCCCATTTGTTGGCAGAGCAAGAAGCAACATGCCATTGCTCTTTCTTCAACTGAGGCTGAGTATTAGGGGGCTGTCAATGCTGCCACTGAGGCTATTTGGCTTCAGAATATACTCACTGAACTTGGCATCACCTTTCAGAAGCCATCAGTCATCTATTGTGACAACTAGAGCACCATCCAGATCTCAAAGAACCTGGTCCATCATCAACGCACCAAACACATCAAGATCCATGTGTTTTCTTTGGGAGCTAATTCAGGAGCATGTCATTGATTTGCGATACTGTTCTACAACAAATCAAGTTGCAAATATATTAACCAAGCCCTTCACTGAGAGAAAGTATGTTCATCTTCGGTCTCTCTTGGGGGTGAGGCATATCTCTTCTGGGGGGGTCACTTAGACCTTCTTCATTCATCCTCTCATGGGTAGGAGTTTTTTCCCACTGGGTTTCTCCTTCTTTATCATTGAGAGGTTATTATGTACATGGGTACCTCATCAGGCCTAGTAGCCGGGACCCATATTTTCATCTTTGCATTGTATACTTCTCCCTAAGTTGGACTTAAGGGGGGGTGTTAGTGTGAAAGGGGTCATTTATTTAACTAGTTCATTCTTAGCTAGTTCTCCACTAAAGTCCTCTTCACACTAGCTTAACTTGTCATTATCTGGTTGCATCCATCTCTCCCCTTGGCCTATCTAAACAAGGAATTTCCTTTGTAATTCTCACTTCTCAAGTTGAATATAGCTTTGCATTCTTGAGAGGAATACAATTTATTTCTCCTCATATTTATGGTTTTGCTTTCCTTCAGTAATTAGATTCCTGGTAGGCTAGTTAGCAAATCTCATAGTATCAAAGACAACCTTGGTAGTTGATTGGCATTCATATTGGAGCATAAATCAAATTGATATGCTTAGAAAAATATATTAAATTTATACCTGTGTATCAAAAAATCACATATTATGTTTATGGCTACTTAAAATTTCCAAAGAATTTGCAAGTTGCAGAATGAAAGAAAAAAGTAAGATAATCAGGTTGTATACTTAAATATTTTTACTATTCTTTTAATAATGACATCACTAACCCAAAAACTAAATTACCTTAAAAAATGATGAATCATAACTTATTTTTGTGTTTGATAGTTTGACAAAATAGAGTTTTTGATATATCTATGGTAATAAATTATCTTTTCTTAATATCATGAAAATTATATTTTATGGTCCCAAGAAAACAATTAATATACTTATACCATACACATACATTAAGATAGTCATGTAACATAACCTTTGAGTCTTTCATGGTGACTAGTATGCTTGGGATTCATTGAACCATATATATTTTTCTTTCTTCGAAGATAAAGCCAAGGAAAAATTTAAGTGTGCAAAAATAAAAAAATATGAACCACAATGTAATTTTTTTTTTTTTATTTGTTCAACATTAAGGGTTGAATGCGAGATAAAACCTTTCAAACTAGAAAAAAGAGAGGATTTTAGACATTAAAAAAAGATAATAGAAATTATTGTAAAAGAAAAACTTACCATGGGAGGAGCCTACTTTTTACTTGGAATGTCAAGTTTTTGGTTAACAATTCTCTAGGATCTCAAAGTTTCCCTTGCTAATAGGACTATTCGTGAAAGGAAATAGAACTAATAATATAAAAAATCTAGAAGCTTATCCAACTATGTTTCCAAATCTACAGTGTAATAGGATAAGGAAAAAATTATTATTGAGTCACTCGAGAAGTTGGGTGAGTAGATTTTTTAGATTTTGTTGAAGACATTTTAATGAAACATTGTCCATATCTTTTCAATTAAATGAATATTGAATTTATGTCAGACATATCTCAATATATAGATTTTCATAGATTTATAGTTGTATGTGTTTTCATGACATTGAATAACTTTTTTTTATGGAGGAGGCATATATTTTAATTAATAATTAATATTATAAAAAAATATCGCTACCAAGGATTCTATAAATGTTTCCTCCCTAAAGAGTGAATATTAAATTTTCTATAAAACAAAATATTTTAAAATTATTTAATTATAATGAGAAATAATTTTCATATTAATATATCATGTGTCGAATCACAATAGTATTCAAGACATTAATACAATTGAAATTGAAGCAGTAAAATCTAATGAGATGATTTATATGTAGATTTTAGAGAAAGGACAAAGTAATTGAAAAGTGTTTCATTGTAGACAAAAGTAACTTTCAAATCATTTTATTTTTTCCATCTCATAATATTATGATATGTAACAATGTTCACTATGATTCAAGAGATTAAAAAAGTTGAAAATTGAGCGCAAAAATGTATTGTAATCTTTTTTAAAAATTAAACATTTTTGTTGTTGTTGTTGTAATAATTGTCCAAAATCAACCAATACAAAAAAGAAAAGCATTTTCAAAATTATGGAATAAGAAAAAATAATTAAAGATGGAACTATTGGATGTTATAAAATTCTACATGATTATTGACAAACCACATTTTTTTTGCATCCAATTGATACCATAGTATTTGTGTTATGATATGAATGTACTAAGATTCATAATAAAATGCCTTAAAAATAATAAGTCATTATTTATTTTTATGTCTGGTAGTTTGACAATCTTTAAGAGATTCTAACATATATGTGGCAATAAATTATCATTTCTTAGTACCACATAAAAAATATTTTAGGGTCCCAAGAAAATATCTAATATCATTATATCGTATACATACACTAAGATGGTCCTTTAATATAACCTCTGAATGTTTAATGGTGAGTAGTATCCTTGGGGTTCATTGATCCACATATATTTTTCTTTCCTCAAAGATAAGTCTAAGGAACAATAAGTGGGCTAAAATAGATTTTTTGAAGCATAATGTAATCTTCATTTGAATGTTTAAACTTTAATGATTGAGTGTGAAGTAAAACCTTTCAATCCAAAAAAGAAAGGATTTTAGACATTAAAAAAATTAATAAAAAATATTGTAAAATAAAATAAAAATACAATGGGAGGAGCTCAACTTCTCCTTGGAATGTTAGTTATTTTATTGATATTACTCTAGGATCTCAAAGTTTCCCTTGCTAATAAGACTATTCTTGAAAGGAAATATAACTGATAATATAAATAAGAGAATCTCTACTAAATATGTTTCAAAATTTACAATGTAACAAGATAAGCAAAAACATATTATTGAGTCACTCAAGAAGCTAGGAGAGAATATTTTTTAAGATTTTATTCAAGAATTTTAATAAAAAATATCCATGTCTTTTCAATTAAAAGAATATTGAATTTGTGTCATGGCATCTCTCTCTCTCTCTCTCTCTCTATATATATATATATATATATATATATATATATATGCATAGACTTGTAATTGTATGTCTTTTCATGAAATTGAACCTTTTTATGGAGGACATATATATTTTTATTAATAATTAACATTATAAATTAAAAAAATTGTTGCTATCAATGGTTCTATAAATGTTTCCCTATCCTAAATAGTGAATATTGAATTTTATAGGAAACAAAATATTTCAAAAGTCTTTCATTATAACAAAAAATAATTTTCATATTAATATATCATGCCAACTCACAATATTATGAGGTATTCAAGACATTAATTCAATTGAAATTTAATCGAGAAAATTTAATGCACAATAAATCTAATGGGGAAATTTATATGTAGATTTCAAAGAGGTTGGTAAATTGGAATGCACAAAATAATTGAAAAGTGTTTCATTGCAGATAGAAGTAACTTTCAAATTAATTTATTTTTTCATCTCATAATATTATGATATCTATAACAATGTTCACTATTATTCAAGACATTAAAGGAGTTGAAAATTGAACAAAAGAATTTAATGCATTATATTTAAAAAAGAAAATTAAACAAATATTGTTTTTTGCAATAATTGTCCAAAATGAACCAATATAAAAATACATAAATAACATTTCCAAATTTATGAAATAAAAAATAATAATTAAAGACTAGAATTGTTGGACAATTTTTTAATTCTAAATGATGATTGGTAAATCGAAAAAATAAATTACATCCAACTAATACCATAGTATTCATGTTGCGATAGAACTACTAATATTCACTATAAATTGTCTTAAAAATAATGAATCATAATTTATTTTCCTATTTGACAGTTTGAAAGATTCTAACATATATTTAGCAATAAATTACCATTTTTTAATACCATGAAAATTATATTTGAGGGTCCTAAGAAAACAACTAATATCATTATACCATACACATACATTGTGATAGCCTTATAACATGACCTTTGAATCTTTTATGGTGACTAATACAAATATTTCTCTTTCCTCAAAGATAAAGTTAAGAAAAATTATGAACCATGATGTAGCCCTTATTTGCATGTTTACACACTAATGACTAGTGTGAGGAAAAAACTTTCAAACTAGAAAAAGAGAGGATTTTATACATAAAAAAGGTAACAAAAAGTATTGTATCGCCCTAGGTACCCAAGGTATGGGCTACTGTGCACTGGGCTGAGTCGTAGGGACACCCCTTCTGCATAAAAAAAAAAAAAAGTATTGTAAATTAAAAGATTTCCAAAGGGTGAAGCATAATTTTTTCCTAGAATATTATTTATTTGCTTGATATTACTATATGATCTCAAAGTTACGATTGCTAATAGGACCATTCTTGAAAAGAAATAGAACTAATAATCTAAACAAAAGAAGCTCTACTAAATATGTTTCCAAATCTACAATACAACAAAAGAAGCAAAAACATTATTATTCAGTAATTCAAGTGGGCAGGAAGAATTTTTAAAATTTTGTTCAAGATATTTTTATGAAAAATTGTGCATATCTTTTTTATTTAAATGATTGAATTTATGTCATGACATATCTCAATATATATAGCTTTGCATAGATTTGTAGTTGTATGCATTTTCATGACATTAAGTAAATCTTTATGGAGGGGTTACATATTTTTATTAATATTTAATATTATAAAGCAAAAAAATTATGGCTACCAAGGATTCTATAAATATTCCCTTTAACTTAAAAAATAAATAGCAAATGTTATAGGATACAAAATATTTCAAAATTCTTTCATTATAACAAGAACTTATTTTCACATTAATACATCATGCCACCTCACAATATTACAAGGTATATAATAGTATTCAATATCATTTAAGACATTAATACAATTGAAAATTTAAGCAAGAAAATTTAATGAACAATAAATCTAATGAGAAAATTTATACCTAGATTGCAAAGAGGTCGGTAAATTGAAACAAACGAAAAATTTGAAAAGTGTTATTATAAACAAAAGTAACTTTACAATTAACTTATTTTTTCCTTTTATAATATTATGATATCTCTAAGCTCGAATTGGTAGTAGAGTTGGCTTGGGCAGTGGGTTTGCTCCCCATTGGTCTTGGGTTCGACTTAGCTCCCGAGTTTAAGAGGTGGGACTTCTTGCGGGTAGGGGATCTCACCCGCAGGGGACTAGTCTCGCCCTAGCTCGCCTCAGGTACCCAAGGTAAGGGCTGTTGGGCTGGTTGCGGGGACACCCCTCTAGTATAAAAAATATATATTATGATATCTCTAACTCTCTTCAATTATCATTCGTGACATTAAAAGAGTTGAAAATTGAGTTATTTTGTTATCTCATAATATTATGACATCTCTTAACACTTTTCAATATCATTCAAGACATTAAAAGAACTCAAAATTAAGCCAAAAAGTTAATGTATTATAATTTTGTTTTAAAAATGATTTTTTTGCAACGACTTTATCCAAAATCAACCAATACATAAATATATAAATAATATTTTCAAAATAATGAAATAAGAGAAGATAATTAAAGACTATGGAATTGCTAGATAATTTTTAAATTCTATATAATGATTGCCAAACTAATTTTTTTTTACAATTGATACATTGTAATAGTATATTCATTATGATATTCCTATCAAGATTTAATCGTATAGTAAACAAATTAGAATTTTCATAATAAAAGATCAAACATCAAAAATAATTTAGAAAATTAGCAAGTTTAATTGAGTAGTCCCTTAGCTTGCACTGGTAGCAAAATTGGCTGGAGTCTTGGGTTTACTCCTTAAGGTCTTGGGTTCGACGCTGGGGCTTGGTCTTTCCCTGATGCATCTGGCTCGGCAGGCGGTTTGGTACATGCCCAAGGATTAGTCTCACCTCAGCTCGCCCTGTGCCAAAAGTGTTCCTTTGAGCTAAACTCGGGATAGACCACTTAGGACAACTCGCCTTGTGCCAAAAGTGTACCTTTGAGTTAAACTTGGGATAGACCACTTAGGACACGCTGAGTTGAGTCACGAGGAGTCTCACCTCAACTCGCCCCGTGCCAAAAATGTACCTTTGAGTTAAACTCAAGATATACCACATAGGACAACTTGCCCCATGCCAGAAGTGTACCTTTGAGTTAAACTCGGGATAGACCACTTAGGACACGCTGAGCTGAGTTGTGAGGAGTCTTGCCTCAACTCGCCCCATGCCAAAAGTGTACCTTTGAATTAAACTCAGATTAGACCACTTAGGACAACTCACCCCATGCCAAAAGTGTACCTTTGAGTTAAACTCGAGATAGACCACTTAAGACAACTTGCCCCATAGCAGAACATGGCGGGGAAATAATGAAAAGCATACCTAGCCGACGGGCCTGCCCTTTTCTTAACTATATTTCTTGGCGGGTGTCGTAATCATTCCGTACAGTAGTTCGGCCTCCTACGCGAATTATAAAGCAAGTTGCAGAAAAGGAAGATTGTGTGGTACACGTGGCAGGCGGTTTCCCGGATGCCAGCAGCATACACGGCCTGCCATTAAAACAGTAACTTATACCGACAGGTGTCCAGAGCAGATGAGACATTGGGAGGACTATTGTTTTTGGTGGGATCAAACATTGAATATAAAAAAAGGAAAGTGGAGAATCAAACGTCACGCAGAAGACATGTGAGGATTTTAAAACCACGTCGTTATCTTGCTCGACACGTGTATCCTTTGACAGCGACGTCGGGCCCCACCTCTTTAGGCCCGGGCCCACCTCTCCCTATTGACTAACTCGTTGATTTGCCTTACGGCTCAAAAAAATATCCTAGATATTATCACTTGTACCCGAGTCTTCAAAGGAAATCATATCTTTTATTTTTTATTTATTGGAAAAAAGGACTTAGGATATCATATCTTGACCATAAGCTGCTTCTAATGGTTTTATTTAAGACTTCGAATGGATATGCATAGGCTTTCAACGCTGACACAAGTGGATAAGGATGGACGGGTGGTAGGCCTAATGGGAGAAGTGTAGTGTAGTGTCATTATTGAGGAATTCCCACACTGTTCTTGATGGGGTTAGAGCCCAAGGTTCCCTCACATTTAAGGATAACTGTATAAGTCATGGAGGATTGTGATTGGCTGCCTAGTACATTATCATTTAAGAACTAGTGACTTATTTAAAAGTTTTTATTAGGGTAGGTGGAAAGGCTGATTAAGATCTTAAAGAAAATTAGTAGATTTATTTTGGGTCGAGTTTGAATTTGTCGGTAGTAATATGTAAAATGTTGGAATTAAAAAGGGGCGGTGGAGGTAGAATGATATTATGTCATGGAGTGTGTGGCTTAGAGTGATATTT
>VDFB02047230.1:448901234-448919154 GCA_007258455.2 Sequoia sempervirens | reverse complement strand
AACAATCAAAACCCTACCATGGTTCTACTATACTTTGAAAAAGCATATGAAATAGTGGAATGGTCATACATAAAAATGACCCTTGAATCCTTTGGGTTTCCCCAAGCCTTCTACGACATGGTAGGAAACCTCTCAAAGGATGCTATTACACAAATAAAGGTGAATGGCTCCCAAACTAAAGTCTTCTCCTTGGAAAGATCAATTAGACAAGGGTTCCCTCCGGCCCCCGCCCTATTTGTCATTGCATCTAATGCATTACACTAGCTCCTTAGGGATTCTACTTTCTCCCGTAGGGTCAAAGGTCTAACCTACCTGATCAAAATGAGCTCCTCAATATCCAATTTGCAGATGACACTACACTGTTTGTTGACCTAGAAGGAAACTTGCATAATCTAATGAATAAACTCAACCTATTTTTCCTAGCCTTAGATGAAAGGGTCTCCAAGGTGAAGTCCACAATGCTTGGGTGGGATGAGGCCCCTCCTATCTAGCTAGAAATTTTGGACTTTCAATGGGGTGGCCCCCATAAGCAAATAAGGTACCTTGGGATACCGTTCTCAATCTATCCCAACCTCAAAGAAATGTGGCTATGGATTAAAGGTAAAATTGAAAAAAACTTGACAGATGGAATAGAAAGTACCTCTCCCTAGCTAGAATACTCCAAGTGTGCCAAAAATCATGTCCTCCTATACTGTTTACTTTGCTTCAGTCTATTTTTTCAACAGCTATCAAGTGAATGAAGTGCATAAAAGAATCAAGTAGTTCTTATGGTCTAATGGTAAAGCGAAAAATAAAATGCACTCGATCAAGTGGGAATGGTGTTGCTTGGATAAGGCCCATGGTGGGCTAGGTCTTAAAGACATCATAAATCATGACATAGCTCTGGTTGCGAAATGGATCTTAAAGGCCCTTGATGATAATGAGCCATGGAAAGTGTTAATAAGGAACATCATTGTGCAAGATGTGCCCAAACTAGCAAAATCTTGGAAAGCACTACCGTTTAGTGACCTTAGTGCCAAAGACCAAATTGTAGGGTAAATGATTTTTAGGAGTATTTGGAGAGCTTGGGAACTCATCAAAGGTAATGTCAAATTTTCTCTTTTCCTTGAACACAATGCCAACTTCATCCACCCTAGCAAATCTATTTGGTGGAATTTGGAGCATAATGGGAAGCCATTAGCCCTCTTACAAGGATGTGCTACTAAAAAGTGGGCCCATGCTAGCATTAAGACCTTTAGTAGTATCCTTAGGGATGGTGTGTTGGTGGATTACGTTCAACTAAAAGAGGGCTTCAACCTTCCTCAGTCTAATTTTAGAACATATTTTATACTGAAAGATACTTGTAAGGACTTTCTCTTAAATCCAAAAATCAAAGAATTAGTCTCAAATCAAATGGAGTTTAATTGGCAAGGCATCACCCCCTCGTGTGATGTCAAGACTAAAATCATTTATAAAGAGATAATTAAGTCTAAACCCCCCACTGAATATTTAAGTCAGGTCTAACATACTGATATGGATAGTAACTCTTGGCAAAAATGTTTTGTGTACCTATGGCATAATACTGTGGATGCTAAAAAATCTTTTTTTAGATGGTTGTTAATGTTTCTTAAGCTTCCTTTCAAGGTGAATCATGTTGACATTGATATTTGTAATATCTGTAGACTACTTGAAACTGTCTTCCACATATTTTTTTATTGTCTCCATGCAAATGAAATATCAAACTTGTTTTGTAACAGTCAAAATGTCTTAGGGGTGAATCGCAAGGTTAACTAAAATTAATTTTATTGGGGCATGAGATCAAACTAAGTAAATAATTACATTTGTTCTAGCATCTCTTATCTACTAAAATCCTATGGTTCATTTGGAGGGAAAGGAATGAGGATAGGTGTAATGGGAACCAGAGAATACTTACTAAGTCTTCTAAAAGACTCACTATTTTTAATGTTGTACTGCAAGTGACTGCTACAATGGAGGTTTCCAAAAAGAAGTTCCTAAAGCTGCTAAAGGATGGAGGATGGTTGTTACATTAGAACGAAGTTAATTCTAGTCACTCCTAGAAACAAAAGCAACCCAACATGGTGATCTTCATGAGGGCCTTGGAATCCTTACAAAAAGAACTTAATGGAAAGGAATTTAATGCTAAGAGGGAGCCCAAATGCCTTAGAATCCACACAAATGAGATGCATGAAATTGAGTAGGTTTTCTCAAAGGAAGAGCTAAATGCAATTGCATCCTTGGTGAGCTAGTAGGATGTTGAGTATGATGATGAAAATAGAAATTTCTAGAGCGGCCTTTTAGTACCAGTAGTTTATGTATACAGTTGTCCATTTTATAACATGTATATCATGTACCATTTTGTATAGAATGTGCTAATTGTGTAGTAGGTTTCACGGATGTCTGAGACAGTTTATATGTTGTTTGTTTAAACATTTTGAAAAGATTATCTACCTATAAAGGATGCAATCCTCCTAATAAGTGTAGCTAAACTCAAAATTCTCATATGGTTCAGGTGTAATCATGTTGTAACCTACTGTAATCACATTGTAACCTGTTGTTTAAACTATTATTAATATATAAAAAATATTAAACTAAAATCTATTTTTTTAGTGTAGAATACACATAAAGTAATTTTAATGTTCTCTTAATAACATATTAGGAGAGTTCAAAAATTAACCTCTCACTAAATAAAATATCAATTTTTATATCTCCTAATGTTTTATTATCAAAATGTAAAATTACTTTCTATGTGTATTATATTCTTAAAAAATCATTTTTTAATAAAATTTAGAAACAAAAACAATCTATCATGATTTTAAAATAGAAATACACTAAGTAGTGACTAAAATGGAAAAGAACTATGCTAACAAAAAAGATTGAAGGAAGAGATAAGAAAAAAAAAAGTAAACAAAATCTAAAGCCTCAAATGAGATCAAAGTGACTAGAGAAACATCCTATGAAATTTAACCACAATCTAAGAACATTGAAAAACTAGTGGTTGTGTTTACACCTAGATGTTTGAGTTTCTACCCAAGTGCACATGTCTACACTTGAATATTAGTGACTACTTGGAACACTCATGTCCATTGCTCCAAAAAACCTAAAATTTCCTTCAAACACACCTTATTTTCTAATCAATGTGTTGTGCTTTCAAAATCCTCATATCACTCACCAAAAGAGATAGTCATAGTTGAACTTCTAAGGGAAAAGAAAAATGGGATTATCCATTTAGGATATTACTCTTATTTGGCATATTTCAACCCCTGTGAGATTCACTTTGGAATATCTAGAGTACACGAGATCCTAGCGAGGTGAAATAACAGTGTTTCCAAAGGTTTGGATTAATAATATGAAAGCGTAGGATTTGTTTCTAATCAAGTGTTGTGTGTAAGTAATTCAGGTCAAGGGGGATTTGCATATCACAATATCTACAATAGGAATAATTTAAAGTTTTAATTCCAAAATATATTCAATAGGGAGAGGTTCAAGGCAACATAAAAGCTTCAAATATTCAACATAGGTAGGATGAAAAAAAAATTAGAAACCATGGCATGAATGGAGGGACTATAATAGAGGAAAGTAATGGAAAATGATAATAATTATGAGAGATCTACAAGATCATGAAAGAAAAAAGAAATCAGTGGAGATGTTATGGCTTGGACCTGATGAGGTTTTCAATCTTCAAATAGTCTTTGGAGTTTATATGGCTTGGATATAATGTGGGTTTGAACCTTCAAATATTAAATGGTGGTTCTTGTTATCATGTAATAATTGAATCTCCTTCAAAAAATTAAAATGATTAAATGTTGGAAGAATCAAGAGTGTGAAAGACAAGAGTGAGAGTGACAAGAGAGATAGAAATAAAGAGGGAGCTCCAATGAGGTAAAAATTAGGTTCATAGGAGGCTTATTGATGAAGTTCCATTAGAAAAATAGTAAGAATTAGGTTTCTAAGGGTCATCAAGGGCTAGATTTGAATATGGACATGAATTCTTGGTGGCACCAATTTCCCTGTAGAGCTACATACCAAAATATCAAGGATGGTTATGAGACAATATCTTAAAGATTTTTCTCTAGTTTTTACATATCTATAATGGTTATTTAGGCTACAAAAATGGGTTAAATTATATCCAAAATATGTCTAAGGAATGAGCATCAAAATGAGTGAAGAAACATAAGATGAAGATTGATAAATATATAATTTTTGTATCTTAAAATATGTTCATGATACAACTTAAATCGGCAATATAGTAAAAAAAATACTCAATTTCTATTCTCATATTCATAAAATTATACACAACATCCAATTCATGAGGGAATTAGATAATGGGGGAAAATTACCTTTCATATGTATCCTCTCTAACAATATGACAAGTCATTGCTACACCCTTAATATTAATGTATATAGGGTTATGAATAGTTGGCTTGTGGTTATCAGTAACTCTTAGTTAAGTAATATTATCATTATTATATTGTTATATAGTTATTTAGGTCAACCTAAGGCTTATATAGGTCTATCTAAGTTGGTTTGGGTGATATCCTAGGCATAAATAAGGTATATATAGGAGGTAGTGAGTCTTATTTTCATCATCATATTACAAATTATTTTATCATTGGAGATATTTGGAGGTTTCCCCCCTCAAAGTGGCTTGTTATTTTCAGTTATTATCAAGTATTTGAAGCATATTTTCAATCATATTCTTTTATTGTGTAAGTTATTTCATAAAAATTGGTATCAAAGTATGATCTTGGCACTATGATGATAAGGCATCTTTTTTCAATTTTAGAGATCATTTTGTGAAGCGCATATCTCCCACATTTTGGATTTTTTTTTTAATTTTTAAATAGTTTTTAAAGAAAATATTCAAGAAGCTACAACCCAAATTTATGAATAATTAGAGCAAAATTGAGCGATTTATTGCAAAATTAAGCTTCCCAAAAAATTTGCCCTCGAGTCTGCAAACTTGTTAATTTCTTGAATATTTTTCTAGGTAAGTGGCATCTTGTCCCTAGTAAGTTATAGTAAAAATTTAAATAATTTAGATTTCATTTGTGTGATTTATTTCAAAATTGTTGGTTTCCATCATAACGGGGCCTTAAACAAGAGGTAAAAATAATATTGTCAAACTAGGAAAATCTCCTAATAAGGATGAGGTAATAATAGAGGATATTACTCCCAATGAGGAAATCAGCAAGGTCAAGGAAGAAACATCATCAGTGAAGATGCAAATGAGTGACCTAGCAGGAGCTGTATCAGACATACAAAGCATATTAAATTCATACATAAATATACCAAGAAAGGAGGTCTCAAGAAATCAAGGTGAATCATGTAGGTAAACTACTCTTGATCCAAAATTTAATACTCATATGAGATCTAGGAACTTGATACCAAAGGTGGATATGGGAAAGTTTGAAGGAAAGGATCCACTAGCATGGATAAACCAAATGGAGAATTTTTTGATGTACATCAAGTCCCAAGTGGGAAAAAGGTCACAATGGCTTCCTTATATCTATAACTAGATCAATTCATTTGGTATTGAAGGATTTGTAATTGTTGTTAGAAAAAGGTTCTTATTGTCTCATGGTCAATTTTTATAGAGGATTTCCAATCATAGTATAGCAATATTGTGATAGAAAACTTCTTCATCCAACTAGCTAAACTTCAACAAACAAGAGCAGTCAAGGATTATATTCAAAAATTCCAAAATCTATCCTTAAGAGTGGCTACAATCACAGAGGATAACTTGAATGGTTTATTTTTGGGTGGTCTCAACGATCACATTAAACATGAGGTATACATGTTTATTCCTAGCTCTATATTTGATTCTTTTATCTTAGCATGCAAGGTAGAGGAGAAGTATTTGATTCATACAAAGCAAGGGTCTAATGGGATAAAAAAGAAATGATATTCAATGCCTCTTCATTTGCTTACTAGTTGACTCCACGTCAAATTGAGGAGGAGTGAGAAAAATGGTTGTGTTTCATTTGTGATAGAAAATATAGTTGAAGGAATAAGTGCAATAAAAATAAATTGTTCTATATTAAAGGTCTGAGTGAGGAAGAAGAGGAGGAACCAATATTAGATGGTTTTAAGGAGTCGGGTGAGGAATCATATGATTCTTGAAAGGAAATATGCATCCCCCCAAGATAATTTCCACATAACCCAAATATATAAATCTATGCAAACAAGTATTCAAAATCCATATGCAAAAGAATAGAAAACATACTATCAAACATGACACAAGATATACCCTACAAAATCCCTCAAGAGGGTAAAACCTATCCTCTAAAAGCATCCATCACTCATGTATTATTCAGAAATAAACATTACAATACATCTTCAGAGTCCTCCATGAACACCTTTGAAACATCAAGACCTCTACAAGCACTCAATGTGAACAAGCTTGTAACCAAACATCCTATGCTATGCTTCAAACCTCACAAATGCTAACAAGATCCAACTAGCCAACCTACCAACCTGCCAACCTTAGATAGCTACCCATGTTTTTTCTTTTATAGAAATAAGCTTGAACAAAAAACCACCAAGTAGTATTACATAAAATCATGTGACTAATACCATGAGATTACAAAACCATTAACCTCCACATTTAATTCTTGTTACTAATTTTTTACAACATTAAATATCTTTCCCTTGTTCAACCCCATATTAAATATTTAATCGTAACATTACATACAACTCATAAAGTGGCCCTAAGAATGCTAGACCCATGTGATACACATATCCCTAGATCCCCTAGGTGCACCACATAATAAATAAATATTACATTTATAACATTATACAAGGTGGAAAACAAAGCTTTTCCTAACAATTCAAACCAAATCATTTCTTGTCATGCACTCTTAGGCTTTAGTGCCCCACAAACTCTCAAGGTAGTGGGTTTCTTAAACAAGAAAAAAGTAACAATGTTGGTCTACTCAAGTAGCACTCATAATTTCATCAACAAAAATTTGTTAACTCATCTAAATTATTTTATATATCCAACTCTATATTTTTAGGTCTTGATTGTAGATGGTGGTACTGTTAGTTGTTTTGGAAAATTCCATAGCATTAAATTATTTATGGGATATTATCACCTTGATAGCCCAATGTATGTTTTTTATTAGCAAAAAAGAAGGTTTTGAAAGGGCCCCAAAACCTTTATAAAAAAATAGGTTGCTAAAAAGAAAAGGTAGGGAAAACAAGCAGCCCCAAGGAAAAGTATTGAAACAAACAAAAAGCATCACAAGTCCATCAACATTACAAATCCATCAATAAACCATCATCAAACCAACAACAAACAAGAAAAAAAAAAAAAAAAACTATTGCAAATTCTTCAAGATCATCGTTGCCTCCAGGTCCCTAGAAATAACCTTCTCATGCGTCTTGACAACTTTTCTTGAGCTGATACCATAGTATTTTTCTTTGTCTTTTTCCTAGTTTGAATGCAAGGTCTAGAATCCATACCCCCCTTCAGCACCCATCCTCGACTTCATCCACTTCTTTCCCCTTAATTAGTGAGTTCCCCATCCATTTATGTGCCTTCTCATTCAACACAAAGAACCCCTGCACACTGGTCTGTAGAGAGGCTTGGCTGGCATGCACCAACCCAATGTATGTTATTTACATGAGTTCAATAGATATTATTTTGGGAGTACAATGACTTGCTACTTTAGGAATAATTGAGATGAACTTCCAAGAACTATTAATGATATTTCAATCTAAAGGAAAGGAAATAGAGCTAAGATGGTTGAAAGAAAAATCCCCACAAATGCTAAGCTCCCATCAAATTCATAAGTTCTTAAGAAGTGAGTTGATGTATTTGTGGCCCAACTATGTCCATTAGAAGTATCTCAATCTAATTCTCCCACCCATCTAGATTTACAAGAAATCATTGATCAACACTTATTAGTTTTCAGAGATATTCCTAAAGGACTTCCTCCTAAGAGGGATCATGATCATACCATACAACTAGTTCTAGGAATCCAACCACCGAATATCAAGCCCTACAATTACCCATATTCAAAAAAGTGAGATTGAAAAGATTGTGGAGGAGATGTTAGAGGAAAAAATTATCAGGAATAGCCAAAGTTATTACTCCTCACCCATGATGATGTTGCTTAAGAAGGATGAAACTTGGTGCATTTTCCTACACTATAGAGTGCTCAACATGTACACCATCGAAGATAAGTTTCCTATTCCAATCATTGATGATTTTCTAGATGAATTGAATGGAGCTATATATATTTTACAAAGTTAGATCTTAGATCAGGTTATCACCAAATTTGAATTAATGAAGATATTTCTAAGAAAAAATTTGAGACTCAAGAGAGTAATTATGATTTTTATGTGATGTCATTTGGTCTTTTACCAATGCACCGTCTATATTTCAAAGTGTAATGAACTACATCATTAAGAAATTCTTGAGGAAGTTTCTATTAGTGATATCTGATGATATATTGATTTGTAACAAGACATGGTAAGAACACTTGTTGTAAGTTTGGAGATGTTGGAAGCTTGAGTTATTTGTGAGTTAATACATGGGTGTTGTCATTGATTTCAACCCCTTGTATAAAGAGAATGTTGGAATTGTTGGTATTCATGTCAAAACATGCTAGTGTTGTCATTGATGTCCTATGTCAATATAGTTGCATAGGTTGTTGGTCTAACTTGTGTTTGGAAAGATTGTTGTAGTTTGAAAGTGTTGCATGTTGCAGATGTTGTAGATTTTTTGAAAGATGTTAGTAATTTTTCTTATGAAGTTGGTTCACTTGGTTTCCAAGTGCTTTTGAGAAAATTTGAATAAAAGAGAGTTTGATGTGATATCTAGTGGTGTTCAGTGTTTTCTCTGCATTTCATCATGATTGAAGATATGCTCATGTGGTTTGGACATGATGATCAAAGTTGTTTAGAGGTGTCATAGCTAGAGTTTTAGGTTTTGGATCATACTCAATGAAATATGTTTTTGACAATATCTATCTGGTAAAATAGGGAGTCTCAAAGAAATGAGATTGTTCTGCATTTCTCTGAAGTGAAGGTTTTGGTGTTGTGGATCTAGGAACATGCTTATAATGTTTGTACCTACCTTCTCTTGAAGTTTCAAGTGTTGAGTTGCTCTGTAAAAACTTTTGGTGTGTTGCATGTCTATGCCAATGTGTTTGGTTGCATAGAATAATGTTGTTCTTTGTTCCTCCTTGTTTTGGTTTGTCCTTGTTGCTTAGAGCATATCACATGATACATGATGTTGCTCTTCAGGAATTTTTCCTACTCTAATATGTTTGGTATATTATTTATTGGTAATGCTCAGATTCAATGCTTTGGTTTGGTGACATAAAATAGCTCTTTTATGTCCTAACAGTAGTTACTTTCCTTGATATACTTTGATCTTTGACTATGTATAATATGGCATTCTTAGTGCACAAGTCACTTTCTTTATTGATGGGAAGACAGGTTATATGCTATGGTTTCAGGTACAAGATCATTTGTTTTTAATACTTGATACATATATGTTTGATTTTCATTTATATCTTGTCATATTATTCAAATGAAAAGCTATTAAATGTTTATCAAATGTAATATGTATAAGTTTTATAATCAAGATAACAAAAAGGATAATCATAGCAATGTTTGACTTTGACTTGGGAGTATTTTGGGCATGATGTATTATTGTCCATGAAAGTTTTTGATGATAAAGTTGGGCAGATTATAAAAAGTTCCTTTGGCATCTTTAATGTGGCTTGAGGCATAATACTCTTTGTCATTTGTAAAAAGGTTCTTTGACCTTCACAGAGAGCATTAATCATTATTGGTTTTGGATAAAAGTCCCACCTTAATTCTACTGTTTGTATTAGCCTTTTAGGTCAAAAGGCAATTGACAGCATGCATATTCTTTTATCATTCTTTTTCTTGTTGAGGGTATTCAAATCCTAGCCGACTATGCTAGGGCATCGGGACTGCATAGTGGTTTGGGAAGCTTGGTAGTTGCTAGACTCAGGTAGTTATGGAATGATAACAAGGTATTCAGTTTATTCAAAGATAAGTACATTCTGTTATGGGAAAGGTTTTTGTTGGTTTGTGACTTAATGTTGTGTTGAATCTGTGTAAACATTCTCTATTCGGGTTTGTATATAACAAAACTTTATTTTGTTAATCCATGTTTGGGTATGATGAACAAACTACAGTAAAGTTACCAATTATGAAGTTATGAAGTCTATTATTCATTAAGAGGTGTTACAGAACAGTTATGAGGATAGTTCATTTTCAGTTTAGAAACAGTGAACATTATAAATGATATGTTAAAAGACAGTTAGAAGATGGTGTCACATTGGTGACTCGACATGAGGTAGTTTGATATAGCTTGAATATGGTTTTCTTGTTGGTTATAAGCTTGAATAGCTGGCAGCATTTGATGACATCTACATTGGATATTTAAACAGTGCCTTTACACTATTGTTGGTTCGGAGGTTTTATAGAAGGGTTATGATTCTGGAAGTTTAATCTATTTTTCTGTAATTGAAGTTTTGCAAACATGATGCAAAACAAATTGTATCACTAATATATTTTGTATTTTAAAGATTCCAAAAAAATGAATCTTTAAGATATTAAGTGTATTAGATTGGAGGTAAAATATGATTTGTAGAGAAACAAGTGATCCTCTGTAGTTGAATTATTCTTTATTCAAAAATGTATAGTGAAGGTAAAATGATCAAGTCAGTGAGACAAAATGATCATTTCCAGTGAGGCATTGTTTTATTGCCAATGAGGTATTCTTGTAACCAGTGTGGTTCTTTAGTCAGTGAGGCCATTTTTTCCAGTAAAGCACTCTGTAACCAATGAGGTTCATTAAGCCAGTGAGGCGATTTTACGAGTGGTTTTTCTACCCCAAGAGGATTTTCCACTTAGGAAATTCACTAATGATAATATTTGTTTTTTAGGATTAAATAAATATTAAAAAGGGAACTTGCATATGGATTCGTGCCAAAAAGGGAAATATGGAAGAGTTAAGATCAAATTTTAAAAGTGGGACCTGCATAAGAATTCGTGCCCAAACTATCTACAGTTGGAAGGAGTTTCTGGAAGACATGTGAAGCTGATTTCATCATCCAATCAGAATTTTCATTAATGACAAGCTGGCATAATATTGTTTTCTCATTGTTCTATGATGTAACTGCTTTTATGCAATTGGATGATGATGTACTGTGAGCTCCAAAATTAAATATAATTGCTGGATGCTTCTAGAGGTGTAATTTGTGCCATTGGATTGATTCAATCCTAGGCTTTGATTCAAAATGTAATTTTCTATGAAAGGCTAGTGCCTTCTCATTTGTAAGGGGGTTAGATTTAGGGGTTAGACTAGATTAGAAGAGTTGATTAGAAGCCATAATTGGCTAAGTTAGAGGAGTCAGTAGCTGTAGGAGAGAGGAGAGACTAGAAATTGTTATGTAATGTTGGAGAAGTTAATGCAATTGGATTGTTGATTTCGCAAGCTTTGTGTTACACTTTGATAGTTCATGGTTTCTTGTTCTTGATTCTCAAATGTTAGATGTTAGATTTCAGTTCTTTTGCAATCATGGTGAAATGTTAATGATGTTGATCAATCTCTGGTCCATACTTTTACAATTTGTTGATTGTAATTTGATGTGCAAAGTTAGTCTAGGCCTTATTTTGTGCTAAGTTCAACTGTGGATGCTTGTTTACATTGCGCTAGTTATTGGGTATGTGAATGAATGTTCAAAGTCTGAAAATCTTCAGTTTCATTAGAAGATTGCACCATTTTTGCAGAGTTGTGGGCTTGTCCTTGATCAAGCAGAGATTGGTTTTATTGGAGATTTGTCCATTTGCAGCATTTATCATTGTTGTGACTGATCTTATGATTTAGTCTTAGAAATCTCTCTAAAACCTTATCTATTTTGTTGTTTACTTTGAATTTGGGTTAGTTTTAGGAATGAAAGCATCACCATATTGTTGCATCTAATGAAAGTACGCTTCCAACATTGTTCATTTGTAAGGCCCCTTGTGATTACCAGCATTTTCACATTTATCACTAAGTTGTTTATGCATTGTCAAGACCTGGCATTAGAGACCTTGGGGTTATCTCTTGAGGCTTGTTGATAGAGATTTACCTTTTAAGAGAGATAGGATTTCTATATTCTATCTAAGATGTTGTGCAGTAAACACCATCAACAGACTCTTGCATTGTTCCTTGAGGTGGTTTAGGGAATTTTTCCCCATGAGGCTCTCTAAATGAAGAGAACTCATGAGTAGCAAATCCCCATTCTCTACATTTTGGTGAACCTAATGTGAAGAACAACTTTTTTTCAAAAACTAGGAATTTATTTACCCCTACTTGGTGGGGTCATAAATTTTGACTTGATGCTCAGAATTCAGAACTGTTTGCAGCATTGGAAAGATCTCCAAGAGGACTAAGTCAAACCCTAAAATACTATGCCTTTGGCAACTGAATTTTAAGGACCGACACAAGTTTCAACCCCAAATTATGCTCCAAAGACCTCCAAAAATGCAAATTACTAAAACCTAGAAAACACCAAAAAAATCTAAAAGCTGGATTCTTGGTTTTTCTCAGTTTTATCACCCCAAAATGAATTTAATATCTTATTTTATCAGTTCAGTGTCTGATTTTATTCAAAGTGTTAATGATGTTCCATTTCATGTATGTGATGGTGACTTGGCTTTACCCATGTCACTTGATGTCTTTAATCCTTCTCACAAAATTCCTCTTACCTCAGAGGATATCTTGTTGCAAGAAGATGAAATCATTGATACCTTTCTTAACATTACTCTACCTTCTCTTCATTCCAAGCACTCTCTTCTAGAGATGATGCATTAGTCAATCATGAACCTTCTTCCACATTTGATCCTCCTTGGATCAATGTTGAGAATATTTCTTCAAATAATCATTCTACTAGTTGTGATGAATCTATAAATGTCATTTATGTCTATACTTCCCCTCAAAGGCCTAAGAGACCAGTCATTTATGTGACTCTAGCTAGTCCTCCCAAAAGGATTTGTTCTATTGATAGTGTTCCATCTAATAGTGATTCTCTTCTCTTTCAATGGATCCCTCTTATATACCAGTGGCCCATAATTATGAGAATAGAATGAATAAACAACCAAGTCTTCCTTCAACACCTAAACCCACAAATAAAGCACTTAGTGATTACGATCTTTTCAAGCAACCTCGGGTTACTCTGGCTAAGATCTCACTATGGGATTTACTTCAGTTTGCTCTGGTTTACCAAGGTATGCTTCCAGAAGCCTTGCAAAATATCACTACTAAATTTGACTCCATTTTTTGACAAACATTCGTCGTTCGTTCGATAAAAAATTGTCGTACAATCGACAAATTGACGAAAAGAATTTTCTCGCCATTTTTTCGTCAAACTTCCAACAATAAATTAAACGTCAAAATAACGGCGCAGATTCATTGGTTGTCAGCATCATAAAATGACTCAGATGTTCATCAGAATATCGACGAAAACTTCATGTATCCACCGACTAATTACAACCAAAATGCAATTACAATGGCTCTTCCAAAGCATCGAAACAACACCAAAAGTTCATCGCCATTTCGATGAAATGGGAAAGGAGATACGATGAAGCCTTCGTCATAGCTATAGCAACTTTGTCGGACCTTTTCGGTGATTTTTTGGTGGCCTTCATCAAAATTGCGACGAAACAATGCAATTTTTTTAAAAAAATATTTGTTGAAATGTACCATCACGGAGACTCTTGGCAATGACCACTAAAGCCAACCCATCCGTGAGAGATCAATCATCGGCACAGGATAGAAAACTCACTCTGATAGTCCATGTCATGCCGATGACTTCCGTCGGAAAGATAGATCCAATGTCACACCTATCTGACCTCTTGAGGAGTTTTAAATATACCTACAACATGTCATCACGAAGACTCTTGGCGATGACAGCCGAAGCCAACCCACCAGTGAGAGATCAATCATCAGCACAAGATAGAAAACTCACTCTGATAGTCCATGTCTTGCCAATGACTTCCATCGGCAAGACAAGATCCAACGTCACACCAATCTGACCTCTTTAGGAGTTTTAAATAGACCTACACCATGTCATCACGAAGACTCTTGGCAATGACCACCAAAGCCAACCCATCGGTGAGAGATCAATCATCGACACAGGATAGAAAACTCACTCTGATAGTCCATGTCTTGCCGATGACTTCCGTTGGCAAGACAGATCCAATGTCACACCGATCTGACCTCTTCAGGAGTTTTAAATAGACCTACACCATGTCATCACAGAGACTCTTAGCGATGACCACCGAAGCCAACTCATCGGTGAGAGATCAATCATCGGCACAGGATAGAAAACTCACTCTGATAGTCCATGTCTTAATGATGACTTTCGTCGGCAAGACAAATCCAATGTCACATCGATCTGACCTCTTCAGGAGTTTTAAATAGACCTTCACCATGTCATCATGGAGACTCTTGGCGATCACCACCGAAGCCAACCATGGGAGTGAGAGGAGGATCTGATGATGGATGCTGAAGGACTTGGAACAGGAGATGGCGCTATGCGCCGGCTGGAGGGGCTTTGCGAGGATCATTGCCCTTCGCGATGGGTGCCTTTGAAGGACCGACCGGGGCCTTGCGCTGGGAGACCTGCGGCGAACTGGCTGCGGTGAGGGATTCAATCGCTCCAGCCTGAGGATAGAAAACTCACTCTAATAGTCCATGTCTTACCGATGACTTCCGTCGGCAAGACAAATCCAATGTCACACCGATCTAACCTCTTCAGGAGTTTTAAATAGACCTACACCATTTCATCGCTGAGACTCTTGGCGATGACCACCGAAGCCAACCCATCGATGAGAGATCAATCATCAGCACAGGATAGAAAACTCACTCTGATAGTCCATGTCTTGCCAATGACTTTCGTCGGCAAGACAGGTCCAATGTCACACCGATCTGACCTCTTCAGGATTTTTAAATAGACCTACACCATGTCATTGCGGAGGATCTTGGCGATGACCACCGAAGCTAACCCATCGGTGAGAGATCAATCATCGGCACATGATAGAGAACTCACTCTGATAGTTCATGTCTTGTCGATGACTTCCGTCAGCAAGACAAATCCAATGTCACACTGATCTGACCTCTTCAGGAGTTTTGAACTTGTTTATCGGTAGCATTTTTAGGGTCTCCATAGATTAAACAAATGCAAGAGAATTAAATAGATGGAGCATTAATTTTTCTTATTTTGGGGTTCTAACAAATCATGGAATAGATACCAAATATTCTTGTGTATGTCATATTTGAATTTGGATTTGGGGCCGATTGTTAATTGCAAATTCCATTTTACTTGCACAAAGTATTCTATAAGAAATATATTGATAATGCCAAATGATTTATGGTGTTGTACAACTCTACCTATCATCACAATTTTGTTGTTCCCCCCGAGAGAATCCTGCAAAGACAAGTTTACAATACCAAGTCAAATAATATGAAAAAGACTTACTTCCATACAAATTAAATGATTATTCTTACAGTGGCAATTGTCTAATCACAACAAAAATTCCATGAAAGGTTATCCATGCTTCATAAGAGATGACTGATCATACATACAGACTGCAAGATGCATAGAAAAAGCATTACACTTGAGAACAACTAAGGGCTAACAAGGGAAGGAGTTAAGAAACGTCTGGATTGAAGAGAAAATGTGTAGCGGTGTAAAGAAGCGAGGCTTGTAGAACATATTCTTGACCTAATCAAGCTGCTGAACGACTTAAGCAAAATTAAAATGCTAACACATGAGACATGAGCTTTAATATTTGCTATCTTTTTCATTAATGCAAAGGTAGGTAAAGAAGAAATAATTATAATTGTAACACTATTCATAGTCTAGTAAATTATGTTCATAATTTTTGTTCAATGGACCTGATTTTATCATTATACTACCCATCCTAATGCCATTTTAATCGAGGGTTAAACTTAATCGAGGGTTAAACTATCTCGAATCTAAAGAAGCACCTTCAATTAACCATTTAAAGTACTATATAAAAATAAAGATTAAGACTTTACTTGAGAAAAGATTGGAATTTACCTTGTAGGATTAAAATTCATAATCATCCGAGGGATTTATTGGCACCTGAGACACAACTTTTGCAGCTTATATGAAGTAATGGATGACTACAAGTTAGTGAAAATGATCCTTAATATGTGGTTGGTGTGTGTGCATATTGATTGGTAGAAAAATAAGGTTACAAAGCGGATCTACATGAAAAATTATGAGGACAAATCATCATCAAAATAGATGAAAATTGTAAAGGAAAAGAGAGCTACATCTCTAGAGCCTAAAAACTCGTAGAAACATAAAAAAAGAACAAACCAGTTTTTGGATGAATACAAAATGGTTCCTTCAGCAAGTCATTCATATGCTTTCACACCTGACAGGACATTAAGAAGATTTTAGTCTTCCTCTGTGAAATTAACTACTTATAGAAAAAACCCAGAAACCAATATTATATACCTCTATGTCTAGCCAAGGGTAGGTATAAGAGAAAAAAATTTCCTCAATCTGATACCAAAAAATATCAATATTATTATTGTAGATTAGTATTACTCAAAACTGTCTTTGTTTCCTTTGCCCTAAGGAAAAATACCAAAGTGATGTTTTAAATTTTCCAATCTTCACATAGGCTCATATTGCTACACATGCATATACAAGAATTATTCGAGATCTAAACTATTCAAATATTAAGGATTTAATTAGCTATAAGTGGAAAGTTGTTGTTTAGACATAATCCATCATCTTTTGCATATCTTTATTCAATCCTAGCGCTTCAGATAAATTTGTGTAAATGAGACAAAAATGTGAATCTTTTATGACAAAGAAAATTCTTAAAAGGAGGGGGGAGAGAGAAAAGGGTAGGGGGCAAGAGAATGCTTGAATGTATAGCAAATTATAACATTTTGATCATTATAACAATGAAACGAATCTTAAGTTTGAAGAATTAATATCATTTACAACATTTATGAACAAGAATGAATGTAAGTAGATAAACTTTTGCATACCTACAGATGGTACAAAACTTCATGGTTAAGTCGAAGCCTCCCATCAACAAGAAGATCCAAATATCCATGTATCTATCTCAATTGAGCCTCTAAACCCTTCAGAGCTGTCAATTTTTCCACTAACCTGTTATGCACAAAAGTCAAATTTTAGAGTTATGTCACCACTAAAAACAAAAGAAACAGAGCTTTGAAACCAAATCCACACACAACACAATGTGGTATTCATACAAAACCCTACAAACAAACTAAACTTAGAATATTGGAATGGAAACAACTTCAAATTATGATGCAGAGCATGGATTCAGGGTATAAAGAATCATTTTTTCTGCCACCATAGTGAAAAGTTAGCACTTTCTTTCATCTTTACAAATTGGTTTGATGCTTCAAATGATGCATTTCTTATATTGAAAAGTGTATTACCTTATTGAGCTTCTCTTTGTTTCGAGAATAGTTTAATATTCTCTACTTAACAGGGCCAACCACGACGTGATGGTGGAAGCTCATTTGGCCCCTCCCCTCCCCTCACATCACTCTCAATTCCCCATACCCAATCATATAACATTAATCATTAATTCATCCATTAATAATATATAACATTCATTCATTCATCCATTAATAACATATAACATTCATTCATTAACATACAAAATTCATTAATTAACATATTCGCATTCATTCATTAACATATAATATTCATTCTTTCAGTTTTTACATATTATCAAAAATATGGTTGTCATGATATCATTACAATCACTTTTTTTTTGTTTCTTTTTTAAAGTTAAGAAAATATGAAGTGGAGTATCATTTTCTAAATCATCTGTCCCCCCTCTAGTTGTTTTGTCCTCTGCTCGTGATCTT
>VDFB02047230.1:448788208-448901134 GCA_007258455.2 Sequoia sempervirens | reverse complement strand
ATTATCTCCACTTCTTTTTTTCTATAAAGCTACAAAAAAATAAAAAAATAAAAAAAGTGATTGTATTCATATTTTGACAACCATATTTTTGATAATATGTAAAAACTAAAAGAATGAATGTTATATGTTAATGAATTGAATGTGAATATGTTAATGAATGAATTTTGTATGTTAATGAATGAATGTTATATGTTATTAATGGATGAATGAATGAATGTTATATATTATTAATGATGAATTTAATGATTAATGTTATATGATTAAAAGTGTTATGGGGAATTGAGAGTGATGTGAGGGGAGGGGAGGGGCCAAATGAGCTTCCACCATCACGTCGTGGTTGGCCCTGTTAAGTAGAGAATATTAAACTATTCTCGAAACAAAGAGAAGCTCAATAAGGTAATACACTTTTCAATATAAGAAATGCATCATTTGAAGCATCAAACCAATTTGTAAAGATGAAAGAAAGTGCTAACTTTTCACTATGGTGGCAGAAAAAATGATTCTTTATACCCTGAATCCATGCTCTGCATCATAATTTGAAGTTGTTTCCATTCCAATATTCTAAGTTTAGTTTGTTTGTAGGGTTTTGTATGAATACCACATTGTGTTGTGTGTGGATTTGGTTTCAAAGCTCTGTTTCTTTTGTTTTTAGTGGTGACATAACTCTAAAATTTGACTTTTGTGCATAACAGGTTAGTGGAAAAATTGACAGCTCTGAAGGGTTTAGAGGCTCAATTGAGATAGATACACGGATATTTGGATCTTCTTGTTGATGGGAGGCTTCCACTTAACCATGAAATTTTGTACCATTTGCAGGTATGCAAAATTTTCTCTACTTACATTCATTCTTGATCATAAATATTGTAAATGATATTAATTCTTCAAATTTAAGATTCATTTCATTGTTATAATGATCAAAATGTTATACTTTGCTATACATTCAAGCATTCTCTTGCCCCCTACCCTTTGCACTCTCCCCCCTCCTTTTAGGAATTTTCTTTGTCATAAAAGATTCACATTTCTGTCTCATTTACACAAATTTATCTGAAGCACTAGGCGTGAATAAAGATATGTAAAAGATGATGGATTATGTCTAAACAACAACTTTCCATCTTATAGCTAATTAAATCCTCAACATTTGAATAGTTTAGAGCTCGAATAATGCGTGTATATGCATGTGTAGTAATAAGGGAGCCTATGTGAAGATTGAAATTTAAAACATCACTTTGGTATTTTTCCTTAGGCAGTGAAATGATGTTTTGAGTAATACTAACCTACACACACATTGATATTTTTTGGCATTGCATTGAGGAAATTTTTTTCTCTTATACCTACCCTTGGCTAGACATAGAGGTATATAATATTGGTTTCTGGGTTTTTTCTATAAGTAGTTAATTTCACAGAGGAAGACTAAAATCTTCTTAATGTCCTGTCAGGTGTGAAAGCATATGAATCACTTGCTGAAGGAACCATTTTGTATTCATCCAAAAACTGGTTTGTTCTTTTTTTTATGTTTCTTGCATGTGTTTTTTAAGGCTCTAGAGATGTAGCTCAGCTCTTTACACTTCTTTCATTCCATTTTGATGATTACAGATTGTCCCTCTCATAATTTTCATGTAGATCCGTTGTAACCTTTTATTTTCACTAATCAATTTACAAAACCAACATATTGCTAAGAACCATTTCACCTTTAACTTGTAGTCATCCATTACTCTTACATGTTGCGTATTGTGTTCAGGTGCCAATAAACCTTCCGGCGATTGAGAGAACTTTAACTGGCCAAGTGTACCTAATCTTTCTCAAGTAAAAGTATTACCTTATTTTATATACTTACTTTAAATGGTTAATTGAAGGTGCTTCAATAGATCTCAGATAGTTGAACCCTAGGTTAAAATATAGTATTAGATGGGCAATATAATGATAAAACTAGGTCCATTGAACACAAATTATGAACATAATTTCTTGGACTATGAATAGTGTTACAATTATAATTATTTCTCCTTTACCTACCTCTGCATTACATGAAAAAGATAGCAAATATTGGAAGTTCATTACATGTCTCATGTATGTGTTAGTATTTTAATTTTGTTTTAAGTTGTTCAAGAGCTTGATTAGGTCAAGAATATACAAGCTCGGTTCTCTTGACACTGCTCAACATTTTCCCTACACATTTTCTCTTCAATCCAGACGTTTCTTAACTTCTTCCCTTGTTAGCCCTTGGTTGTTCTCAAGTGTAATGCTTTTTCTATGCATCTTGCAGTCTCTATGTATGATCAGTCATCTCTTATGAAGCATGGATAACCTTTCATGAAATTGTTGTTGTGATTAGACAATTGTCATTGTGAGAATAATCATTTAATTTGTATGGAAGTAAGTCTTTTTCATATTATTTGACTTGGTATTGTAAACTTATCTTTGCAGGATTCTCTAGGGGGAACAATAGAACCGTGATGATAGGTAGAGTTGTACAACACCATAAATCATTTGGCATTATCAATATATTGCTTATAGAATACTTTATGCAAGTAAAATGGAATGTGCAATGACAATTGGTCTCGAATTCAAATCTAAATATAAGTACATTATACACAAGAAGATGGTATCTATTCTATGATTTAAAGAACCCCAAAATAAGAAAATTAATATGTTCCATCTGTTTAATTTCTCTTAGACACTTGTTTAATCAGTGAGACCCTCAAAATGTGTTGCTGATAACCAGCAGTGTTCAAAACTCCTGAAGAGGTCAGATCAGTGTGACATTGGATTTGTCTTGCTGACGGAAGTCATCGACAAGACATGAACTATCAGAGTGAGTTCTCTATCATGTGCCGATGATTGATCTCTCACCGATGGGTTAGCTTCGGTGGTCATCGCCAAGATCCTCCGCAATGACATGGTGTAGGTCTATTTAAAAATCCTGAAGAGGTCAGATCGGTGTGACATTGGACCTGTCTTGCCGACGAAAGTCATTGGCAAGACATGGACTATCAGAGTGAGTTTTCTATCCTGTGCTGATGATTGATCTCTCATCGATGGGTTGGCTTCGGTGGTCATCGCCAAGAGTCTCAGCGATGAAATGGTGTAGGTCTATTTAAAACTCCTGAAGAGGTTAGATCGGTGTGACATTGGATTTGTCTTGCCGACGGAAGTCATCGGTAAGACATGGACTATTAGAGTGAGTTTTCTATCCTATGCCGATGATTGATCTCTCACCGATGGGTTGGCTTCGGTGGTCATCACCAAGAGTCTCCGTGATGACATAGTGTAGGTCTATTTAAAAATCTTGAAGAGGTCAGATCGGTGTGACATTGGATCTATCTTGCCGATGTAAGTCATTGGCAAGACATGGACTATCGAAATGAGTTTTCTATCTTGTGCCGATGATTGATTTCTCACTGATGGGTTGGCTTCGGTGGTGATCGCCAAGAGTCTCCATGATGACATGGTGAAGGTCTATTTAAAACTCCTGAAGAGGTCAGATCGATGTGACATTGGATTTGTCTTGCTGACGAAAGTCATCATTAAGACATGGACTATCAGAGTGAGTTTTCTATCCTGTGCCGATGATTGATCTCTCACCGATGAGTTGGCTTCGGTGGTCATCGCTAAGAGTCTCTGTGATGACATGGTGTAGGTCTATTTAAAACTCCTGAAGAGGTCAGATCGGTGTGACATTGGATCTGTCTTGCCAACGAAAGTCATTGGCAAGACATGGACTATCAGAGTGAGTTTTCTATCCTATGTTGATGATTGATCTCTCACCGATGGGTTGGCTTTGGTGGTCATTGCCAAGAGTCTCCGTGATGACATGGTGTAGGTCTATTTAAAACTCCTAACGAGGTCAGATTGGTGTGACGTTGGATCTTTCTTGCCGATGGAAGTCATTGGCAAGACATGGACTATCAGAGTGAGTTTTCTATCTTGTGCTGATGATTGATCTCTCACTGGTGGGTTGGCTTTGGTTGTCATCACCAAGAGTCTTCGTGATGACATGTTGTAGGTCTATTTAAAACTCCTCAAGAGGTCAGATAGGTGTGACATTGGATCTATCTTTCTGACGAAAGTCATCGACAAGACATGGACTATCAGAGTGAGTTTTCTATCCTGTGCCGATGATTGATCTCTCACGGATGGGTTGGCTTTAGTGGTCATTGCCAAGAGTCTCCGTGATGGTACATTTCAACAAATATATTTTTTAAAAAATTGCATTGTTTCGTCGCAATTTTGATGAAGGCCACCGAAAAATCACCGAAAAGGTCCGACAAAGTTGCTATAGTTGTGACGAAGGCTTCATCGTATCTCCTTTCCCATTTCATCGAAATGGCGATGAACTTCTAGTGTTGTTTCAATGCTTTGGAAGAGCCATTGTAATTGCATTTTGGTTGTAATTCATCGATGGATACACGAAGTTTTCATTGATATTCTGATGAACATCTGAGTCATTTTATGATGCCGACAACCAATTAATCTGCGCCGTTATTTTGACATTTAATTTGTTGTTGGAAGTTTGATGAAAAAATGGCGAGAAAATTCTTTTCGTCAATTTGTCGATTGTATGACAATTTTTTATCGAACGAACGACGAATGTTTGTCAAAAAATGGAGTCAAATTCAGTAGTGATATTTTGCAAGGCTTCTGGAAGCATACCTTGGTAAACCAGAGCAAACTGAAGCAAATCCCATAGTGAGATCTTATCCAGAGTAACCCGAGGTTGCTTGAAAAGATCGTAATCACTAAGTGCTTTATTTGTGGGTTTAGGTGTTGAAGGAAGACTTGGTTGTTTATTCATTCTATTCTTATAATTATGGGCCACTGGTATATAAGAGGGATCCATTGAAAGAGAAGAGAATCACTATTAGATGGAACACTATCAATAGAACAAATCCTTTTGGGAGGACTAGCTAGAGTCACATAAATGACTGGTCTCTTAGGCCTTTGAGGGGAAGTATAGACATAAATAACATTTATAGATTCATCACAACTAGTAGAATGATTATTTGAAGAAATATTCTCAACATTGATCCAAGGAGGATCAAATGTGGAAGAAGGTTCATGATTGACTAATGCATCATCTCTAGAAGAGAGTGCTTGGAATGAAGAGAAGGTAGAGTAATGTTAAGAAAGGTATCAATGATTTCATCTTCTTGCAACAAGATATCCTCTGAGGTAAGAGGAATTTTGTGAGAAGGATTAAAGACATCAAGTGACATGGGTAAAGCCAAGTCACCATCACATACATGAAATGGAACATCATTAACACTTTGAATAAAATCAGACACTGAACTGATAAAATAAGATATTAAATTCATTTTGGGGTGATAAAACTGAGAAAAACCAAGAATCCAGCTTTTAGATTTTTTTGGTGTTTTCTAGGTTTTAGTAATTTGCATTTTTGGAGGTCTTTGGAGCATAATTTGGGGTTGAAACTTGTGTCGGTCCTTAAAATTCAGTTGCCAAAGGCATAGTATTTTAGGGTTTGACTTAGTCCTCTTGGAGATCTTTCCAATGCTGCAAACAGTTCTGAATTCTGAGCATCAAGTCAAAATTTATGACCCCACCAAGTAGGGGTAAATAAATTCCTAGTTTTTGAAAAAAAGTTGTTCTTCACATTAGGTTCACCAAAATGTAGAGAATGGGGATTTGCTACTCATGAGTTCTCTTCATTTAGAGAGCCTCATGGGGAAAAATTCCCTAAACCACCTCAAGGAACAATGCAAGAGTCTGTTGATGGTGTTTACTGCACAACATCTTAGATAGAATATAGAAATCCTATCTCTCTTAAAAGGTAAATCTCTATCAACAAGCCTCAAGAGATAACCCCAAGGTCTCTAATGCCAGGTCTTGACAATGCATAAACAACTTAGTGATAAATGTGAAAATGCTGGTAATCACAAGGGGCCTTACAAATGAACAATGTTGGAAGCGTACTTTCATTAGATGCAACAATATGGTGATGCTTTCATTCCTAAAACTAACCCAAATTCAAAGTAAACAACAAAATAGATAAGGTTTTAGAGAGATTTCTAAGACTAAATCATAAGATCAGTCACAACAATGATAAATGCTGCAAATGGACAAATCTCCAATAAAACCAATCTCTGCTTGATCAAGGACAAGCCCACAACTCTGCAAAAATGGTGCAATCTTCTAATGAAACTGAAGATTTTCAGACTTTGAACATTCATTCACATACCCAATAACTAGCGCAATGTAAACAAGCATCCACAGTTGAACTTAGCACAAAATAAGGCCTAGACTAACTTTGCACATCAAATTACAATCAACAAATTGTAAAAGTATGGACCAGAGATTGATCAACATCATTAACATTTCACCATGATTGCAAAAGAACTGAAATCTAACATCTAACATTTGAGAATCAAGAACAAGAAACCATGAACTATCAAAGTGTAACACAAAGCTTGCGAAATCAACAATCCAATTGCATTAACTTCTCCAACATTACATAACAATTTCTAGTCTCTCCTCTCTCCTACAGCTACCGACTCCTCTAACTTAGCCAATTATGGCTTCTAATCAACTCTTCTAATCTAGTCTAACCCCTAAATCTAACCCCCTTACAAATGAGAAGGCACTAGCCTTTCATAGAAAATTACATTTTGAATCAAAGGCTAGGATTGAATCAATCCAATGGCACAAATTACACCTCTAGAAGCATCCAGCAGTTATATTTAATTTTGGAGCTCACAGTACATCATCATCCAATTGCATAAAAGCAGTTACATCATAGAACAATGAGAAAACAATATTATGCCAGCTTGTCATTAATGAAAATTCTGATTGGATGATGAAATCAGCTTCACATGTCTTCCAGAAACTCCTTCCAACTGTAGATAGTTTGGGCACAAATTCTTATGTAGGTCCCACTTTTAAAATTTGATCTTAACTCTTCCATATTTCCCTTTTTGGCACGAATCCATATGCAAGTTCCCCTTTTAATATTTATTTAATCCTAAAAAACAAATATTATCATTAGTGAATTTCCTAAGTGGAAAATCCTCTTGGGGTAGAAAAACCACTCGTAAAATCGCCTCACTGGCTTAATGAACCTCATTGGTTACAGAGTGCTTTACTGGAAAAAATGGCCTCACTGACTAAAGAACCACACTGGTTACAAGAATACCTCATTGGCAATAAAACAATGCCTCACTGGAAATGATCATTTTGTCTCACTGACTTGATCATTTTACCTTCACTATACATTTTTGAATAAAGAATAATTCAACTACAGAGGATCACTTGTTTCTCTACAAATCATATTTTACCTCCAATCTAATACACTTAATATCTTAAAGATTCATTTTTTTGGAATCTTTAAAATACAAAATATATTAGTGATACAATCTGTTTTGCATCATGTTTGCAAAACTTCAATTACAGAAAAATAGATTAAACTTCCAGAATCATAACCCTTCTATAAAACCTCCGAACCAACAATAGTGTAAAGACACTGTTTAAATATCCAATGTAGATGTCATCAAATGCTGCCAGCTATTCAAGCTTATAACCAACAAGAAAACCATATTCAAGCTATATCAAACTACCTCATGTCGAGTCACCAATGTGACACCATCTTCTAACTGTCTTTTAACATATCATTTATAATGTTCACTGTTTCTGAACTGAAAATGAACTATCCTCATAACTGTTCTGTAACACCTCTTAATGAATAATAGACTTCATAACTTCATAATTGGTAACTTTACTGTAGTTTGTTCATCATACCCAAACATGGATTAACAAAATAAAGTTTTGTTATATACAAACCCGAATAGAGAATGTTTACACAGATTCAACACAACATTAAGTCACAAACCAACAAAAACCTTTCCCATAACAGAATGTACTTATCTTTGAATAAACTGAATACCTTGTTATCATTCCATAACTGCCTCAGTCTAGCAACTACCAAGCTTCCCAAACCACTATGCAGTCCCGATGCCCTAGCATAGTCGGCTAGGATTTGAATACCCTCAACAAGAAAAAGAATGATAAAAGAATATGCATGCTGTCAATTGCCTTTTTGACAGTAGAATTAAGGTGGGACTTTTATCCAAAACCAATAATGATTAACGCTCTCTGTGAAGGTCAAAGAACCTTTTTACAAATGACAAAGAGTATTATGCCTCGAGCCACATTAAAGATGCCAAAGGAACTTTTTATAATCTGCCCAACTTTATCATCAAAAACTTTCATGGACAATAATACATCATGCCCCAAATACTCCCAAGTCAAAGTCAAACATTGCTATGATTATCCTTTTTGTTATCTTGATTATAAAACTTATACATATTACATTTGATAAACATTTAATAGCTTTTCATTTGAATAATATGACAAGATATAAATGACAATCAAACATATATGTATCAAGTATTAAAAACAAATGATCTTGTACCTGAAACCATAGCATATAACCTGTCTTCCCATCAATAAAGAAAGTGACTTGTGCACTAAGAATGCCATATTATACATAGTCAAAGATCAAAGTATATCAAGGAAAGTAACTATTAAAAGAGCTATTTTATGTCACCAAACCAAAGCATTGAATCTGAGCATTACCAATAAATAATATACCAAACATATTAGAGTAGGAAAAATTCCTGAAGAGCAACATCATGTATCATGTGATATGCTCTAAGCAACAAGGACAAACCAAAACAAGGAGGAACAAAGAACAACATTATTCTATGCAACCAAACACATTGGCATAGACATGCAACACACCAAAAGTTTTTACGGAGCAACTCAACACTTGAAACTTCAAGAGAAGGTAGGTACAAACATTATAAGCATGTTCCTAGATCCACAACACCAAAACCTTCACTTCAGAGAAATGCAGAACAATCTCATTTCTTTGAGACTCCCTATTTTACCAGATAGATATTGTCAAAAACATATTTCATTGAGTATGATCCAAAACCTAAAACTCTAGCTATGACACCTCTAAACAACTTTGATCATCATGTCCAAACCACATGAGCATATCTTCAATCATGATGAAATGCAGAGAAAACACTGAACACCACTAGATATCACATCAAACTCTCTTTTATTCAAATTTTCTCAAAAGCACTTGGAAACCAAGTGAACCAACTTCATAAGAAAAATTACTAACATCTTTCGACAAATCTACAACATCTGCAACATGCAACACTTTCAAACTACAACAATCTTTCCAAACACAAGTTAGACCAACAACCTATGCAACTATATTGACATAGGACATCAATGACAACACTAGCATGTTTTGACATGAATACCAACAATTCCAACATTCTCTTTATACAAGGGGTTGAAATCAATGACAACACCCATGTATTAACTCACAAATAACTCAAGCTTCCAACATCTCCAAACTTACAACAAGTGTTCTTACCATGTCTTGTTACAAATCAATATATCATCAGATATCACTAATAGAAACTTCCTCAAGAATTTCTTAATGATGTAGTTCATTACACTTTGAAATATAGACGGTGCATTGGTAAAAGACCAAATGACATCACATAAAAATCATAATTACTCTCTTGAGTCTCAAATTTTTTCTTAGAAATATCTTCATTAATTCAAATTTGGTGATAACCTGATCTAAGATCTAACTTTGTAAAATATATATAGCTCCATTCAATTCATCTAGAAAATCATCAATGATTGGAATAGGAAACTTATCTTCGATGGTGTACATGTTGAGCACTCTATAGTGTAGGAAAATGCACCAAGTTTCATCCTTCTTAAGCAACATCATCATGGGTGAGGAGTAATAACTTTGGCTATTCCTGATAATTTTTTCCTCTAACATCTCCTCCACAATCTTTTCAATCTCACTTTTTTGAATATGGGTAATTGTAGGGCTTGATATTCGGTGGTTGGATTCCTGGAACTAGTTGTATGGTATGATCATGATCCCTCTTAGGAGGAAGTCCTTTAGGAATATCTCTGAAAACTAATAAGTGTTGATCAATGATTTCTTGTAAATCTAGATGGGTGGGAGAATTAGATTGAGATACTTCTAATGGACATAGTTGGGCCACAAATACATCAACTCACTTCTTAAGAACTTATGAATTTGATGGGAGCTTAGCATTTGTGGGGATTTTTCTTTCAACCATCTTAGCTCTATTTCCTTTCCTTTAGATTGAAATATCATTAATAGTTCTTGGAAGTTCATCTCAATTATTCCTAAAGTAGCAAGTCATTGTACTCCCAAAATAATATCTATTGAACTCATGTAAATAACATACATTGGGTTGGTGCATGCCAGCCAAGCCTCTCTACAGACCAGTGTGCAGGGGTTCTTTGTGTTGAATGAGAAGGCACATAAATGGATGGGGAACTCACTAATTAAGGGGAAAGAAGTGGATGAAGTCGAGGATGGGTGCTGAAGGGGGGTATGGATTCTAGACCTTGCATTCAAACTAGGAAAAAGACAAAGAAAAATACTATGGTATCAGCTCAAGAAAAGTTGTCAAGACGCATGAGAAGGTTATTTCTAGGGACCTGGAGGCAACGATGATCTTGAAGAATTTGCAATAGTTTTTTTTTTTTTTTTTCTTGTTTGTTGTTGGTTTGATGATGGTTTATTGATGGATTTGTAATGTTGATGGACTTGTGATGCTTTTTGTTTATTTCAATACTTTTCCTTGGGGCTGCTTGTTTTCCCTACCTTTTCTTTTTAGCAACCTATTTTTTTATAAAGGTTTTGGGGCCCTTTCAAAACCTTCTTTTTTGCTAATAAAAAACATACATTGGGCTATCAAGGTGATAATATCCCATAAATAATTTAATGCTATGGAATTTTCCAAAACAACTAACAGTACCACCATCTACAATCAAGACCTAAAAATCTAGAGTTGGATATATAAAATAATTTAGATGAGTTAACAAATTTTTGTTGATGAAATTATGAGTGCTACTTGAGTAGACCAACATTGTTACTTTTTTCTTGTTTAAGAAACCCACTACCTTGAGAGTTTGTGGGGCACTAAAGCCTAAGAGTGCATGACAAGAAATGATTTGGTTTGAATTGTTAGGAAAAGCTTTGTTTTCCACCTTGTATAATGTTATAAATGTAATATTTATTTATTATGTGGTGCACCTAGGGGATCTAGGGATATGTGTATCACATGGGTCTAGCATTCTTAGGGCCACTTTATGAGTTGTATGTAATGTTACGATTAAATATTTAATATGGGGTTGAACAAGGGAAAGATATTTAATGTTGTAAAAAATTAGTAACAAGAATTAAATGTGGAGGTTAATGGTTTTGTAATCTCATGGTATTAGTCACATGATTTTATGTAATACTACTTGGTGGTTTTTTGTTCAAGCTTATTTCTATAAAAGAAAAAACATGGGTAGCTATCTAAGGTTGGCAGGTTGGTAGGTTGGCTAGTTGGATCTTGTTAGCATTTGTGAGGTTTGAAGCATAGCATAGGATGTTTGGTTACAAGCTTGTTCACATTGAGTGCTTGTAGAGGTCTTGATGTTTCAAAGGTGTTCATGGAGGACTCTGAAGATGTATTGTAATGTTTATTTCTGAATAATACATGAGTGATGGATGCTTTTAGAGGATAGGTTTTACCCTCTTGAGGGATTTTGGGGGGATGCATATTTCCTTTCAAGAATCATATGATTCCTCACCCGACTCCTTAAAACCATCTAATATTGGTTCCTCCTCTTCTTCCTCACTCAGACCTTTAATATAGAACAATTTATTTTTATTGCATTTATTCCTTCAACTATATTTTCTATCACAAATGAAACACAACCATTTTTCTCACTCCTCCTCAATTTGACGTGGAGTCAACTAGTAAGCAAATGAAGAGGCATTGAATATCATTTCTCTTTTATCCCATTAGCCCCTTGCTTTGTATGAATCAAATACTTCTCCTCTACCTTGCATGCTAAGATAAAAGAATCAAATATAGAGCTAGGAATAAACATGTATACCTCATGTTTAATGTGATCGTTGAGACCACCCAAAAATAAACCATTCAAGTTATCCTCTGTGATTGTAGCCACTCTTAAGGATAGATTTTGGAATTTTTGAATATAATCCTTGACTGCTCTTGTTTGTTGAAGTTTAGCTAGTTGGATGAAGAAGTTTTCTATCACAATATTGCTATACTATGATTGGAAATCCTCTATAAAAATTGACCATGAGACAATAAGAACCTTTTTCTAACAACAATTACAAATCCTTCAATACCAAATGAATTGATCTAGTTATAGATATAAGGAAGCCATTGTGACCTTTTTCCCACTTGGGACTTGATGTACATCAAAAAATTCTCCATTTGGTTTATCCATGTTAGTGGATCCTTTCCTTCAAACTTTCCCATATCCACCTTTGGTATCAAGTTCCTAGATCTCATATGAGTATTAAATTTTGGATCAAGAGTAGTTTACCTACATGATTCACCTTGATTTCTTGAGACCTCCTTTCTTGGTATATTTATGTATGAATTTAATATGCTTTGTATGTCTGATACATCTCCTGCTAGGTCACTCATTTGCATCTTCACTGATGAAGTTTCTTCCTTGACCTTGCTGATTTCCTCATTGGGAGTAATATCCTCTATTATTACCTCATCCTTATTAGGAGATTTTCCTAGTTTGACAATATTATTTTTACCTCTTGTTTAAGGCCCCGTTATGATGGAAACCAACAATTTTGAAATAAATCACACAAATGAAATCTAAATTATTTAAATTTTTACTATAACTTACTAGGGACAAGATGCCACTTACCTAGAAAAATATTCAAGAAATTAACAAGTTTGCAGACTCGAGGGCAAATTTTTTGGGAAGCTTAATTTTGCAATAAATCGCTCAATTTTGCTCTAATTATTCATAAATTTGGGTTGTAGCTTCTTGAATATTTTCTTTAAAAACTATTTAAAAATTAAAAAAAAAATCCAAAATGTGGGAGATATGCGCTTCACAAAATGATCTCTAAAATTGAAAAAAGATGCCTTATCATCATAGTGCCAAGATCATACTTTGATACCAATTTTTATGAAATAACTTACACAATAAAAGAATATGATTGAAAATATGCTTCAAATACTTGATAATAACTGAAAATAACAAGCCACTTTGAGGGGGGAAACCTCCAAATATCTCCAATGATAAAATAATTTGTAATATGATGATGAAAATAAGACTCACTACCTCCTATATATACCTTATTTATGCCTAGGATATCACCCAAACCAACTTAGATAGACCTATATAAGCCTTAGGTTGACCTAAATAACTATATAACAATATAATAATGATAATATTACTTAACTAAGAGTTACTGATAACCACAAGCCAACTATTCATAACCCTATATACATTAATATTAAGGGTGTAGCAATGACTTGTCATATTGTTAGAGAGGATACATATGAAAGGTAATTTTCCCCCATTATCTAATTCCCTCATGAATTGGATGTTGTGTATAATTTTATGAATATGAGAATAGAAATTGAGTATTTTTTTTACTATATTGCCGATTTAAGTTGTATCATGAACATATTTTAAGATATAAAAATTATATATTTATCAATCTTCATCTTATGTTTCTTCACTCATTTTGATGCTCATTCCTTAGACATATTTTGGATATAATTTAACCCATTTTTGTAGCCTAAATAACCATTATAGATATGTAAAAACTAGAGAAAAATCTTTAAGATATTGTCTCATAACCATCCTTGATATTTTGGTATGTAGCTCTACAGGGAAATTGGTGCCACCAAGAATTCATGTCCATATTCAAATCTAGCCCTTGATGACCCTTAGAAACCTAATTCTTACTATTTTTCTAATGGAACTTCATCAATAAGCCTCCTATGAACCTAATTTTTACCTCATTGGAGCTCCCTCTTTATTTCTATCTCTCTTGTCACTCTCACTCTTGTCTTTCACACTCTTGATTCTTCCAACATTTAATCATTTTAATTTTTTGAAGGAGATTCAATTATTACATGATAACAAGAACCACCATTTAATATTTGAAGGTTCAAACCCACATTATATCCAAGCCATATAAACTCCATAGACTATTTGAAGATTGAAAACCTCATCAGGTCCAAGCCATAACATCTCCACTGATTTCTTTTTTCTTTCATGATCTTGTAGATCTCTCATAATTATTATCATTTTCCATTACTTTCCTCTATTATAGTCCCTCCATTCATGCCATGGTTTCTAATTTTTTTTCATCCTACCTATGTTGAATATTTGAAGCTTTTATGTTGCCTTGAACCTCTCCCTATTGAATATATTTTGGAATTAAAACTTTAAATTATTCCTATTGTAGATATTGTGATATGCAAATCCCCCTTGACCTGAATTACTTACACACAACACTTGATTAGAAACAAATCCTACGCTTTCATATTATTAATCCAAACCTTTGGAAACACTGTTATTTCACCTCGCTAGGATCTCGTGTACTCTAGATATTCCAAAGTGAATCTCACAGGGGTTGAAATATGCCAAATAAGAGTAATATCCTAAATGGATAATCCCATTTTTCTTTTCCCTTAGAAGTTCAACTATGACTATCTCTTTTGGTGAGTGATATGAGGATTTTGAAAGCACAACACATTGATTAGAAAATAAGGTGTGTTTGAAGGAAATTTTAGGTTTGTTGGAGCAATGGACATGAGTGTTCCAAGTAGTCACTAATATTCAAGTGTAGACATGTGCACTTGGGTAGAAACTCAAACATCTAGGTGTAAACACAACCACTAGTTTTTCAATGTTCTTAGATTGTGGTTAAATTTCATAGGATGTTTCTCTAGTCACTTTGATCTCATTTGAGGCTTTAGATTTTGTTTACTTTTTTTTTTCTTATCTCTTCCTTCAATCTTTTTTGTTAGCATAGTTCTTTTCCATTTTAGTCACTACTTAGTGTATTTCTATTTTAAAATCATGATAGATTGTTTTTGTTTCTAAATTTTATTAAAAAATGATTTTTTAAGAATATAATACACATAGAAAGTAATTTTACATTTTGATAATAAAACATTAGGAGATATAAAAATTGATATTTTATTTAGTGAGAGGTTAATTTTTGAACTCTCCTAATATGTTATTAAGAGAACATTAAAATTACTTTATGTGTATTCTACACTAAAAAAATAGATTTTAGTTTAATATTTTTTTTATATTAATAATAGTTTAAACAACAGGTTACAATGTGATTACAGTAGGTTACAACATGATTACACCTGAACCATATGAGAATTTTGAGTTTAGCTACACTTATTAGGAGGATTGCATCCTTTATAGGTAGATAATCTTTTCAAAATGTTTAAACAAACAACATATAAACTGTCTCAGACATCTGTGAAACCTACTACACAATTAGCACATTCTATACAAAATGGTACATGATATACATGTTATAAAATGGACAACTGTATACATAAACTACTGGTACTAAAAGGCCGCTCTAGAAATTTCTATTTTCATCATCATACTCAACATCCTACTAGCTCACCAAGGATGCAATTGCATTTAGCTCTTCCTTGGAGAAAACCTACTCAATTTCATGCATCTCATTTGTGTGGATTCTAAGGCATTTGGGCTCCCTCTTAGCATTAAATTCCTTTCCATTAAGTTCTTTTTGTAAGGATTCCAAGGCCCTCATGAAGATCACCATGTTGGGTTGCTTTTGTTTCTAGGAGTGACTAGAATTAACCTCGTTCTAATGTAACAACCATCCTTCATCCTTTAGCAGCTTTAGGAACTTCTTTTTGGAAACCTCCATTGTAGCAGTCACTTGCAGTACAACATTAAAAACAGTGAGTCTTTTAGAAGACTCAGTAAGTATTCTCTGGTTCCCATTACACCTATCCTCATTCCTTTCCCTCCAAATGAACCATAGGATTTTAGTAGATAAGAGATGCTAGAACAAATGTAATTATTTACTTAGTTTGATCTCATGCCCCAATAAAATTAATTTTAGTTAACCTTGCGATTCACCCCTAAGACATTTTGACTGTTACAAAACAAGTTTGATATTTCATTTGCATGGAGACAATAAAAAAATATGTGGAAGACAGTTTCAAGTAGTCTACAGATATTACAAATATCAATGTCAACATGATTCACCTTGAAAGGAAGCTTAAGAAACATTAACAACCATCTAAAAAAAGATTTTTTAGCATCCACAGTATTATGCCATAGGTACACAAAACATTTTTGCCAAGAGTTACTATCCATATCAGTATGTTAGACCTGACTTAAATATTCAGTGGGGGGTTTAGACTTAATTATCTCTTTATAAATGATTTTAGTCTTGACATCACACGAGGGGGTGATGCCTTGCCAATTAAACTCCATTTGATTTGAGACTAATTCTTTGATTTTTGGATTTAAGAGAAAGTCCTTACAAGTATCTTTCAGTATAAAATATGTTCTAAAATTAGACTGAGGAAGGTTGAAGCCCTCTTTTAGTTGAACGTAATCCACCAACACACCATCCCTAAGGATACTACTAAAGGTCTTAATGCTAGCATGGGCCCACTTTTTAGTAGCACATCCTTGTAAGAGGGCTAATGGCTTCCCATTATGCTCCAAATTCCACCAAATAGATTTGCTAGGGTGGATGAAGTTGGCATTGTGTTCAAGGAAAAGAGAAAATTTGACATTACCTTTGATGAGTTCCCAAGCTCTCCAAATACTCCTAAAAATCATTTACCCTACAATTTGGTCTTTGGCAATAAGGTCACTAAACGGTAGTGCTTTCCAAGATTTTGCTAGTTTGGGCACATCTTGCACAATGATGTTCCTTATTAACACTTTCCATGGCTCATTATCATCAAGGGCCTTTAAGATCCATTTCGCAACCAGAGCTATGTCATGATTTATGATGTCTTTAAGACCTAGCCCACCATGGGCCTTATCCAAGCAACACCATTCCCACTTGATCGAGTGCATTTTATTTTTCGCTTTACCATTAGACCATAAGAACTACTTGATTCTTTTATGCACTTCATTCACTTGATAGCTGTTGAAAAAATAGACTGAAGCAAAGTAAACAGTATAGGAGGACATGATTTTTGGCACACTTGGAGTATTCTAGCTAGGGAGAGGTACTTTCTATTCCATCTGTCAAGTTTTTTTCAATTTTACCTTTAATCCATAGCCACATTTCTTTGAGGTTGGGATAGATTGAGAACGGTATCCCAAGGTACCTTATTTGCTTATGGGGGCCACCCCATTGAAAGTCCAAAATTTCTAGCTAGATAGGGGGGGCCTCATCCCACCCAAGCATTGTGGACTTCACCTTGGAGACCCTTTCATCTAAGGCTAGGAAAAATAGGTTGAGTTTATTCATTAGATTATGCAAGTTTCCTTCTAGGTCAACAAACAGTGTAGTGTCATCTGCAAATTGGATATTGAGGAGCTCATTTTGATCAGGTAGGTTAGACCTTTGACCCTACGGGAGAAAGTAGAATCCCTGAGGAGCTAGTGTAATGCATTAGATGCAATGACAAATAGGGCGGGGGCCGGAGGGAACCCTTGTCTAATTGATCTTTCCAAGGAGAAGACTTTAGTTTGGGAGCCATTCACCTTTATTTGTGTAATAGCATCCTTTGGGAGGTTTCCTACCATGTCGCAGAAGGCTTGGGGAAACCCAAAGGATTCAAGGGTCATTTTTATGTATGACCATTCCACTATTTCATATGCTTTTTCAAAGTATAGTAGAACCATGGTAGGGTTTTGATTGTTATGTCTAGCCCAATCCATTGCGTTTGAACTAGTTTTCAAATTCTCTAGTATGTACCTTCCTTTGATGAATCCAATTTGAGTTATTTTTAAGAACTTAGGGAGTATATTCACAATCCTCATTGCTAGTAGTTTTGCTAAAATTTTGTGTGAGACATTCAAAAGTGTGATTCGTCTCTAGTTTTTTATCAAGGTTTTGTCACATTCCTTGGGTAGGAGTTTGATTAGACCTTTATTAATTATTTTTTCAAGGGAGCCTTTGTTAAGGGCCTCCATATAGACTTGTTGCAAGTCCTCACAAATCCAATCAATAAATTCCTTGTAAAATTCAACTGAGAGCCCATCCAGTCTAGGAGATTTGTCATTGCTCATGGTTGTAATGGCCTTCTTGATTTCCTCACTTGAAATTTGTTTGGAGAGGACAACAACATCCTCTTCAAAAATATTTTTGGGAATTAGTTTTTTATTGTTTCCCTGATAGTGATACACTCTTCTTTATTCCCTTCAGCTTGAAAGAGCTCTTTGTAGAAGGTGAAAAAGTGCTCAATGATTTCATCCTGATTGGTCACTATAGTTCCATTGTGGTAGATTTTGTCGATTTGTTCTTTTCTACCCTTTTCCTTAATATACCTGAAGAATTTTGAGCCTTTGTCACCACAACTCATCCAATTAATCTTAGATCTAACCTTAAGGCCTTGGAATCTATTTGTTTGTATCCTTCTTAATGAACTTTTGGCTTTGTTGATATTTTCATAGAGTGCTTCATTATGTGGATCATCTTGGGTTTTGGCTTCTACCTCAAACAATTCCTCTTGAAGAAGGTTCTCATACCTTCTTGTTCCCATTTCCCTTTTTTTCCAATGGTCTAAAACAACACCTTCCAACCATTAACATTCTGGTTCCATCTCTCAATTGGGTCAAGCCCCCTAAGTATCTATTTGTTGATTGCCCCTAGGGTAGCAATGGCAGCTCTGCAGTCCTCATCTTCCAAAATATTGACATTGAGGATGAAATTATCCTGATTCTTGGGGACATGCCTTCCTACAAAATTTAAGATTATGTTTTCCTTAAATGGGTGATGATCCGAGAGAGTGTAGTGGTGGACCCTAACTTTACTGCCATCCTAAAAGGGCTCAAAGGTGAAGAAGTCTCTGTTAACATAAAACCTATAAAGCTACAATATATACTTTTCCCCCCTTTTTGTGCATTGAACTAGGTGTACCAAAATAACTTTCTCTTTTCTTTCCCCCCTTCATGGGGTCAAAGAGGTTGAGCTTATTTTTTTAGCCTCATCTTGAAATGTTTCTTTGTGCCTTTCTATTCCATGTCAAGGCCACCTTTCTTATCCTTGTGGTTTTCAACCATATTAAAATCACCTCCAACAATCAATCCAAGGTATATCAGGGAGGTCAAGTAGCCATCTCCACAACTCAATCCTCTCCTTGTAGTCATTGGGTGCATACATAGAGAAAACCCCAAACTTTGTATCACCCTTCTCAAAAGTGGCCCACATAGCCCTACTACATGGGGAGGCCCCAAAACTAGTTAGGTGTTGACTCCAATTGTTGGATATTAAAATGGTAGTACCCTTGCCCTCTCTTGTGTTTGGAGGTAATATGGAATGAATTTCCCCAGATAAAGTTTAGGTTGGTCTTGAGGGTGAAACCAACATCCTTGAATTCTTGGAGGAAAATGAAATCCTTGTTCTTTTGCAAGTTAAGGAATCTTGTTATAACATACTTCCTATTTGGGTATTCTAGTCCCCTCACATTCTAGGAGGTATAGTTAAGCATCATCATTCACGAATTTGTTAGGGGACTCTGTGGAATTCTTGAATATGTCAAAAAAATTTGGGCCTAAATATTCATTCTCCAACCTCTTGGAGGAGGGGGTTGGTAGAACGGTACTTGTTTTCTTCCTTTTACCTTTTCTTATATTAATGTTTCCTTTGTTGAGTGAGATTGACTTCTTTTTCCTTCCCCTTTTCTTAGGCTCACTGGGAGGTTGTGGAGCAACATCAAGCTCATTTTCAGTTATACTCACCTAGATGCTAGGAGGCCTAATTGTGTCATTGTTGTCATTTTTGCTAGGAGCTATGTCACCAGCCTCTTAGGAATCCATTAGCCCTTTAGTGGGGATCTTATTGCCATGCTGCCTACAAGGGTTAGTAGGGCCAGTGGGGGGATTAAATATCTTATTAAGCCATGCAAAGCTCTCAGTCTTGTCAATAGACCAATTATTTTACATTTCGATTAGGGACTCCAAGCTCTCTTTTAGAGGTTGAGGGAGCACTTCACCACCTTCAGAGGAGGTTTCTATTTCCTCTAGTGGGGATAAGTCTTCCAAACCCCTTACATCTTTGGAGCTCACCTTACAATTGTTGTTAACATTTCTAATAGAGGGAGAGTCTTTATTATTGGGGATTTTACTAGTTGTGCAGGAAGAGACATTTGAGTGAGCCTAAAACATAGTGCCATCCATTTGGGTGGGACTGTGGTTCTCAAATTCAACATTCCCTTGCTCACGACAAGGAGCGGAGCCCAAACAGGTGGCATTATTTTGAAAATTCATAGGAGGTTGAATCTTGTCTTCAAAATTTGAAATGATATCTTTGACATTATAACTAGTTGTGTTGATAGTTTTATTATGCTTAACATTTCTAGATAAATTCTTGTTACACATGCCATTATTGTTAAAATCATAAAAATAGGTTTCAATTTTAGGTATTTCTTTCATCTTGTCTTTATTCTTATTAGATTCTATATTCTTTTTGATCCTTTTCATCACAATTTACTGGGAATTTAGCTTGTTTGAGAGCAAGGAGGCCTTAGCATCAACCTCCAAACTAAGGAAAAACACCAAAGGTGGGAGTAGAGGGGGAGAAAATGGAATCAACGGGAATGGAGGATGCCTCAGCTTGGAGGGGAGCAAAAGAGTTGGAAGAGTAGAAGGAGGGAGGCATGAATCGGTTGCTATAGGGACAAGAGAATTAGAGGGGAGATTTGGTAGCAGGAATGGTGGGTGAGGGGACCAACGGAAGAGAGGAGAGAGAGGGGAAAGCAACAAAAGAAACCCCAGAGACAATGACAGGGGAGACTGATTCCAAGCCAGATGACATTGTTGAGTGTCCAAGATACTGAGAGGGGGGGTGAATCAGTATCTTCTTAAACTTACTAAAAAAATACCATCCAATAACTCCGATGCATATAACAGTGAAGAGAAATAAGAGCATTAATAGAACATGAAATCACAAACACATGGATACTAGGATTTTTATGTGGAAAATCTAAAATGGGAAAAACCATGGTGAGTGTTAGCCCACAATATAGTATAACTGGTTACAAGATATTACAAAATGGGGTGGCTCACTACCAGGACTCATTTTCCAAAATTAGAGGCTCACTTCCTACAAAATTACAATGACAAAATGGCTTATAGCCAGAAAATGAACTAATAATGTACACCTAACAAGTGTTGATTCAGTTCCAATAAAGCTCAGTAAATTGACTTGACACACTTCTTCATATTCGCATTCACAACTGCATCATTTGTGTTAATCTTCAAAAAAATTCAAATATATATACCTGATCCATCCGCAAGCATCAATTAGGTTAGCCTAATTAGATGCAACTCTTATTCATCAAAAATACCAACTGTCAGCTCGAAGCTTTCACAAAATATTTCCAAAAAAAATTCAAATGCTCAACATGCTACATCATGTTGGAATGGACCTAAGATGGGTCACACATATATCCGCAAAACAAAGTTAATTCACCATTACATCATCTATCCATTAGGTCGGCCAAAGATAAACCTAATAGAAAAATTGCAATTATTAGAATAATGTTGATACACCATACAAGCATCTGAATACATGAGATTTTGAATGTACGTGCTCCCAACATCCATACACCAACTTCCAAAACCGCAAGCAACAATAATCAACAACAAACGATTGCAGACCAAAATACTAGAGGATGTAAGTTTCATACTGATTCAGATACCAATCTAGAATGTCAAATCAAGTTCAAACTTAATCTTGCAGTTGCAACTCATATAACATGGTGACATCAATGACAGCACAAAACAACAAAATGAGATGTTCTTCTTCATTCTTCCAACAATCTCCCCCTTTGTCATTGATGGAAACATGTGCCAAAAATTTACAAAACCTATTATGTACAACACTTCTCCCCCTATCACTAGTATTTCATCACTCTTCACTCCCCCTTTGACATCGAGGACCAAGGGTGACACAATAGAAAATATGAAAATATTAATTGGAGGATGGTGAGCCTTGAAGCTCCTTAAGAATATATTGCCATGCAGATTTACCATTCTCCCAACTTTTCTTTGCAGCAATCAACATCTTGTTCAGGGATTCCAAATCCATCAGGCTTTCGTCAGCTTCATTTGGAGTACCGGGAGTCAGATTTATCTTTCCAAGTTTCTCTGTACTTGCCAAAGCATTAGCAACTAGGGTGTACTCCATTCTCACAAGATCACCTAACTGACCAAATTTCCTAATGATTTCTTCATTTTTCTTCCATAAAATAAAGAATTTATCTCTATGAGGTGAGATAGCATTCCAAGTAGCCGAGATAGCATTCCAAGTTGATTCGTCTCTATCCTTAGATGTGTTGTAGGTAACAGAGATAGTAGTCAAATGGGACTCAATGTAGTCCATTAAATTTGTAATGCTCTAAGTGGCATCCAACCACTTCAAACAAAAATAAAAAATAACATTAGCTTTAGACTCACAGATTTGCACAGATTCCATATTTTTCTCAATATTAGTGTGTACCAAAGCACACTTTTCATGCAATGCCAATAACCTTTTCTCTGCCAGCTTCTCCTCAACCTCTTGTTCAGTCTTCTCTCCAAGACTAGAGGCATACTCCTTAAAGGAGTCCAACAACAATCTCAAATTTTCTCCTGGAGTGAGAGATGTATCAATTGACATACCAGGTGTTGTCTCCTGTAATTCCTTAAGAGCATCTTCAATCATTTATGTTCCTTTCTAGAGTGTCTACAAAATATCCCTTCTACCAGATGCATGTATTGCATCTCCTAATACCATCTTATGCACATGAGAAATTTTATCTAAGTCTACGTAGCCTTGAATCACAAGAAGTTGTAAAAGCTCTGGAGGAATCACTGGTTGAAATATGATTTGCTTGGATAGCAAGCCCTTCAACTCATCATCACCAGAGGAGGATTCTTTGGGAGATCTCTAAGATTCTACAACTTGTTTTAGACTTTCTTCATTCTTCCTGGATTCCTCATTTTTCTCTTCTTCCTTATTTTCTTCTTCCACTTTCTCTTTTTCTTCTTCTTTCTCCTTTTCTTTTTCTTCTTTACCCTTTTCATCTTCATCCCTATTACCTTCATCTTTCTCTTCCTCAACATTATCTTTACCATCATTATCCTTTTCACATTCAGTGTGCTCCAGAGGAGCATCATCATGCTTTTCAGACTCAGCTCCAACTTCATTCTACTTATCCATTTTTGAAGGATCATTTTTCACACTTGCATCACCTGTACCAAGAGGAATACCTTCCTCAACATTTTCAGAGGAAACATATTCATCGGTCTTAAGCATTCCATATTTCTTTGTTGTATCCCAGATCATTTTTGTAGTTTCCTTCTTAATATTCTTTATTTTCTTTTTATCCCTAGTCATCAGAATATCAACCCTTTTCTTCATCCGAAACATATATGCACATATCTTTTTCAGAGTTTCCAAATCATTTGGGGTCAGAGAAGACCCAATTTTATCAAATGCACCATTCCTAATTTTCTCTTCAAATTCAACAACCTTTGATCTCCTTTTCATCAGGGCTACCCACATATTCTCAGACACATCTTTCTTCACATCATCCCACTTAACTTCCAAGATGATAACATATTGAATGATAGCTAATTTTTTTTGGCAAAACAAGGACAGACAACTGAGAGGTGGACAGGGTGAATCAATTTTCACAAAATACTTAGAATTTTCAAACTTATCTTAACTTGATTTCAGATCTAATGAATGAAAAGAAAAACTATAAGCAATCAACACATCATAAACACAAAGAACACCAAGAATTTTTACGTGGAAACCCTGTTAGGGAAAAAACCATGGTGGATGTTAGTCCACAATATTATACCTTGTTAAAAGTATAGAGAAGAATAATGGGAATGCACATGCATTCAGACACACTTCCTAGATCTCACTACTCAATTACAAGAGGGCTCACTGCCCAAAGAATACACAACAATTAAGATTAGATCCACAGGGTATGAACTGAGAAAATAGCTTCTACACAAGCCTGATTATAGTTCTGGTTAAGCATAGAAATACTTCTTCACACTTCGCTCAAACTTCTTCACACTCTGCTATGTAATCGAAGGATTAGATCACTATTCACACACTTGCACATTCTCTAGCCTTTCCTCACTTCACACACACTAACTTCGCACAAACAACCACTCTTATATATCTGCAACCTAGACTTACATCAACAATTTCGTCGGCCAAAATATACAAAATATTTACAATGTTGACCCAAATTTATAAATAAATTTTCAATGTGACTTATACACCATCGACTACAACATAATGAAGACTTAAAATGATATCCTCGAGCATGCCAAACATTCAAATTTTAATTGCCAAGGATCTGCAACATGCTACAACCATCATGTCAGCCAAGAACATGAAAACCCGAACATAGACGAGAAAAATCTTCGACCACGAGCACACCGATCAACACAGACGTGCAACAAAGATAGAGAATGATCTAGAAGCATCCACAAGTAACAAGAACTAATAGAGCAACATCTGTAACAACTAAAATTACTAGAATCACATAAAATTCAATCAGGAACACAAACTGAAACCATAGAAATATTGTCAGAACACATATGTTCGTAACACGATCAAATGTGTACGCGGACCTTTGAAACTTTTGGTGGGTAAACTAGATACTCTCAACAATAAACCCTTTAGTCCACAACAACTGATCTTCAACGTACTGAGTAAGACATCTTCATGACCTTCACTGTTCATTAGGAACCTGCAACATTTTCTTTAACAATTTTCTCAATATCCTCGACATATACAACCTTCAATACATCAATGCTAATAGTGTTGACATCAATGACAACCAAATATCAGCAACACAACCACAACATCCAACAATCTCCCCCTTTGGAATTGATGGAAAAACATTATGTGAAAAACACCATCAATGCAACTCTCAATCAACACTTACTCCCCCTTAGATTCTGACTCCTTCCTTAACCTCTTCTACAAGATCTTCACCCCACAAGGCTCTTCTCCCTAGATAAGCAATAGTTTTTCACATGAATCTTCTCCACCTTTGACATCAATGGAAAATATAAAAATTATCTTCCCACATAAAAGATCTAAACCACATATCTGTACATCTGACTACTCGCCCTTAGTAGTAGCCATAAAAACATCAATCCAGATCAGAATATAGCTTTGAAGCATACAGATTGATGCAAGTAAATGCATCTCTAGTTCATATCAGGAGGGATAATCACCCCTAGCATCCCTCAGAGATAGTCAAAAGTATCCTTTGGCAATGGCTTAGTGAAAATGTCTACAATCTATTCTTTGGTAGGCACATACTCCAATCTGACTTCTTTCTCACTCACTTTCTCCCTCAAGAAGTGAAACTTGGTTGATATATTTTTGGTCTTAGAGTGTAGCACCAGATTCTTTGATATGTTAATTGCACTTGAATTGTCACAGTATATGGCAATGGGTTCATCATATATTACTCTGATATCTTTCAACATTTGTTTCATCCACATCACTTGAGTACAATTATTTGCAGCAAAAATATATTCTACCTCAGCAGTAGATAGGGAAATGGAATTTTGATTTTTACTCAACCAAGACACAACCTTCCTCCCTAGGAAGAAGGCACCACCACTAGTACTTTTCCTATCATCTACATCTCCTACCCAATCCGCATCAATATATGCACTCAAAGTAAGATCATCATCTTTAGGATACCAAAGCCCAAAATCAACTATTCCTTTCAAATATCTAAAAATTATCTTTACAAGTCACATGAGATTCTTTTGGATCAACCTGAAATCTAGCAACCATACATACATCATTCATGATGTTTGGTCTGGTCTGAGTTAAGTAAAGCAATCCGCCAATCATTGACCTACATCTTGTTTGATTTTCCTTTGGAGAATCATCATTCTGTGTTAACTTGCATCCGGTTACCACGGGTGTACCAACAGGCTTTGATTTTTCCATGCCAAAATTCTTCAACAACTCTCTCACATATTTGGACTGAGATATGAAAATCCCATTGTCTAGCTGAGTGACTTGCAATCCTAGAAAGAACTTCATCTCTCCAATCATACTCATTTAAAATTCACTCTTCATTTCATCAACAAAATTCATACATAGGTCGTCATCTCCTCCAAAAATGATGTCATCAACAAAGACTTCAATAATCAATTCTTTATCATGATCCAACTTAAAAAACAAGTTGCTATTAGCAGTACCTTTATTGAATCCAAGCTTTAGTAAGTATTTATCCAGTCTAGCAAACTAGGCTCTAGGTGCTTGCTTGAGTCCATATAGAGCTTTCTTCAATCGACAAACCATGTCCTCTTTGTCTGTCAGTTGAAATCTATCCGGTTGTTCAACATATACTTCTTCTTCTAATTCACCATTCAGAAAAGTTGACTTCACATCCATTTGATAGACTTTATAGTTCTTATATGCAGCATAAGCAAGAAATAGTCTTACAACTTCAATTTTGGCAACAGGGGCAAAGGTTTCTTCAAAATAAATACCTTCCATTTGTGAATACCCTTTGCATACTAGTCTTGCTTTATTCCAGACAACTTCACCTTGTTCATTTAGCTTATTCTGAAAGACCCATTTAGTACCAATCACATTTTTATCTTTAGGTCTGGGAACAAGAATCCATGTATCATTCTTTTCAATTTGCATCAGTTCTTCCTTCATAGCTTCCATCTAGTGTTCATCATTGCAAGCTTCATTGACATCTTTAGGCTCAATCTTGGAAATCAGGCAATACTCTTCTACAATCCTTCTTCTAGTCTGCACACCTTTATTCTTGTCTCCTATAATTCAATCTCACTAATTTTGTAATGATTCAATCTCACATACCTAGGAGTTTTAGGATTCACTCACTTTTGGTTCTTCTATTCTTTCTTCTGCACTTTCAACAAACTTTCCTACGTCCTCATCTCTCTTTATGTAGCACTTTCTTGCAAAGATCTTGAAATATTTAACAGTAGGCTTATAACCAAACCGCAATTCAAAAGGAGTCTTACAGGAATTACCATTGACATTTACCCAGTTTAAAGTGTACACAACAGTGTTTATAGCTTCTCTCCAATAGATGTGAGGCACATTTCCTTCAATCATCATTGTTCTAGCAGCATCCAAAATTGTTCTGTTCTTTCTTTCTACAACTCCATTCTGTTGAGGGGTTCGAGGAGCAAAAAACTGTCTCTTGATTCCATGTTCTTCATAGAAAGAATCGAACTCCCCGGAGGTGAACTCACCACCTTTGTCTGACCTTAGGCATTTAATCTTCAAACCTTTCTCATTTTCTGCCATAGCTTTGAAACTTTTGAACTTCTCTAATGCTTCACATTTTTCTCTTAATAAAGCGACCCATATAATCCTAGAGTAATCATTAATAAGAAACATAAAGTACCTTTCTCCTTGTAGACTTCTGATTCTAGAGGGACCACATAGATCAGTATGCACCAACTCCAGTACTCCATTAGAATGATGTTGTTTTCTCTGAAAAGAAACTCTAGTTTGTTTTCCCATCTGACATTCCTTGCATATTGTGTTAGCAGGCTTCACTAGCTTAGGTAGATCTCTTACTCATTGAGTGGAGCTTACCTTGACAATGTTATCAAAATTCACATGACACAACCTTCTATGCCATAACCAACTTTCATCTACTTGAGCAATTAAACAACTTACTTTAGTAGCACTTAGGTGAAAAATATTACCTCTTTTCTTTGTACTTGAAGTAATCATATTTCCAGAGCTTCCAAGTATTCTGCATCTTCCATCTTTGAACTGAAGATCATAACCCTTGTCCACCATTTTTCCAACACTCAACAAATTGTGCTTTAATCCTTCAACATAAAGGACATCATCAGTGTTATGTTTACCACCAAAACAAATAGATCCTTTGCCATGAATCACACCAACATTGTTATCTCCAAATCTTACAACCCCATTGTCATACTTCTCTAGACTTACAAATTTGCTTTTATCACTAGTCATATGATGTGAGCATTTGCTGTCAATAACCCATTCATCCTTTTCTTCAATTTGAGCTACAAGAGCTTTCTTAACTTTAGCAGATCCAGTAGCCACTAGACCATTTTCAATGGTAGCAATGAAAACCCATTCATCTTCATTTCCATTTTCTTTACCAGATTCTTCATCAGTCACACCTTCTTCAGCAAAATAACACTTCTTTTGAAATCTAGGTTTGTGAGGTTTAGACCTAGGAACTCTTTCAGGACACCTTGAAAAAAAATGACCTATTTTACTGCAAGAGAAACATTTAATAGGAAGCTTTCCTTTATACTTACCTTGTCCTCTTCCTTCTTTCTTCACAATCAGTGTTTCCAACTTTTCTACTTCTCTTTCTTCATCTTCAAGCTATTTCATTTCTTCCTCATACTTGAATGTCTTTCTAGAACTCTCTCCTGGATCATATCTTTGCTTGTTTCTTCCAGATACAGAAGCCTTAAATGCAGATTCAGTCTTGGGGGTAGAATCATCAAATTCACTCAATTCAAAAGCAATAAGTTTACCAATCAACATATCTCTTGTCACATTTGTTACTGATATGAATTCTTCAATAGCATGCACCTTTGATTTGTAGGAGGGAGGCAATGATCCGAGCACTTTAGCTACAATTTATTGTTCATCCAGAATACCACCAGCACATCTAATACACATCATAATTTCATTTACTCTTTGCATGAAATAAGAAATATTTTCATCTTCACCCATCTTCAAATTTTCATCTTCAAATGATCCGAGCACTTTAGCTACAATTTATTGTTCATCCAGAATACCACCAGCACATCTAATACCCATCATAATTTCATTTACTCTTTGCATGAAAGAAGAAATATTTTCATCTTCACCCATCTTCAAATTTTCATACTTTCCTTTCAAACTCTGTAGGTTAGTGAACTTCACATGTATATCTCCTTCATACAAAGTCTCCAACTTCGTCCAAATCTCATGAGTTGTCTTCATACCTATCACATTTGTCATTTTTGAATCCGTTAGAGCACTCAACAAAGCTTCAATAGCCATGATATTAGTCTCATCTTCTTTGATCTCATTAGGAGTGGAAGGACCATCCTGAGGAATAGTATATCTATTCTTTGTAATCTTCCAGGAGGGTTCACCAATACATCTCAAATGACATTCCATTTTGGATTTCCACAGAAGAAGTTTGTTCCATCAAATCTAGGACTATCCTTCTTGTATGATGCCATCTCATATCACCTCAAGCTTTTAAACTTCTTCAGAGGAACCTGTTCTGAGACCAATTGTTGGAAAAACAAGGACAAATAACTAAGAGGGGGGGTGAATCAGTTGTCACAAAATACTTAGAATTTTCAAACTTATCATAACTTAATTTTAGATCTGGTGTATGAACAATAAACCATAAGCAATCAACACATCAGAAACACAGAGAACACCAAGATTTTTTATGTGGAAACCCTGTTAGGGGAAAAACCATAGTGGATGTTAGTCCACAATATTATACCCTGTTAAAAGTATAGAGAAGAATAATGGGAATGCACATGCATTCAGGCACACTGCCTAGAGCTCATTGCTCAATTACAAGAGGGCTCACTGCCCAAAGAATACATAGCAATTTGGATTAGATCCGCAGGGTATGAACTGAGAAAATAGCTTCTACACAAGCCTAATTACAGTTCTGGTTAAGCACATAAATACTTCTTCACACTTCACCAAACTTCTTCACGCTTTGCTTTGCAATCGAATGATTAGATCACTATTCACACACTTGCACTTTCTTTGGCTCTTCCTCACTTCACACACACTAACTTTGCACAAACAACCACTATTATATATCTACAACCTGGATTTACATCAACAACTTGTCGGACAAAATATAAAACATATTTGCGATGTCGGCCTAAATTTATAAATAAATTTTTAATGTGAATTATACACCATCGGCTACAGCATAATGAAGACTTAAAATCATATCCTTGTGTGGGCCAAACATTCAAATTTTAATCTCCAAGGATCCACAACATGCTACAACCATCATGTCAGCCAAGAACATGAAAACCTGAACATACACAAGAAAAATCTCTGACCAAGAGTACACCGATCAATGCAGATGTGCAACAAAGATAAAGAATTATCTAGAAGCATCCACAAGCAACAAGAACTAACAGAGAAGCATCCAAAGCAATTGAAATTACCAAAATCACATAAAATTCAATCAGGAAAACAAACTGAAAGAACAAAAATATTGTCAGAACACACATGTTTGTAACACGATCAAATCTACACGCGGACCTCTGAAACTTCTGGTGGATAAACTAGATACTCTTAGCAATAAACCCTTTAGTCAGCAACAACTGATCTTCAACGTACTGAGCAAGACACCTTCATGACCTTCACTATTCCACTAGCAACCTGCAACATTTTCTTTAACAATTTTCTCAATTTCCTCGACATATACAACCTTCAATACATCAATGCTAATAGTGTTTACATCAATGACAACCACATATCAACAACACGGCCACAACATCCAACAAAATTAATGTGTTCTTATCCTCTTTTCCAACATGATCATAATATTTTTTAGTAGGCTTCAACATGTTTTGAAAATGTAATAAAGAATTGAGAGTTGCCTCTAATTTGAAATGGGGGCCAGGACTTACTAGAATGCCCTTTTGTTGTCCTTGGTCCAGAGAGGCTTCATCAGACAGCTTGGTTTTCTTCAAATCTGGTTTGGTGTGTACATGAACACCAAACTCCTATTCTTCCTCTTCATCAGAAGATGACAAAATATGCACTCTTTTAGAACCAATACCAGCTTTCTTAGAAGAACCTTCACTAGAGGATAAACTTCCTCTTCTTTTCCTTACCAATTTTACATCAGGATCCTCTTTCTCTTCATCTTGATAATCTATGACACTAAGTTTTTTGTCCCTTGCAACTTTTTCTTTCTTTCCTCTTTTCCCAGGCACCATCGGAGTTCCTTTCCTTTTCCCAAATCTAGTAGTAGGTCCGAAAGAAACTGGGCCTTTACCTTTATTAGCAATATTGGGTTCAACTTTTATTGTAGGAGTTGTGGAGGGTTTAGAAGGAGCAGTCCTACCAGATCTCCTCAGACCTGATGATTCTCCCTCCAACTCTTCTCTCTTAGCCTTTCCTAGTGCAATCTACTCATCAATGAATCCAACTTCTCTAATCTTCTTTTCCACATTCTTTCTTATTATTGGCTTCTTGTGCTCCATGTGGACCTCCATAGATTTTTCTGCATAAGTTCCAATTCTAAGTTCATTGGGATCCTTTGAATTTTTCAACAACATTTGTACATAACCCTCAGCTTCATCTTTTTCAATTTCATATCCCAAAGGTCGAATCCATATGGTTGGGGTTCGACTGCCTCATTCATGCATTCATTAGAGGAAACATGAAATATGATGTCATTTTTATATTTTTCAACAACTTTCCTCAGAATCCTCTCTCTCTCATTCATGTTGCTCTTAAATACATCAAAGAATGTTGTTAGAGCATTATCTCTATTCTTCAAATCACCCAGATTGTGTAAGTGATCAAAAATATGATGTGCCTTAGGTCTGGATGTATCCCAGAATACCATATCATCCCTTCTAGGAAGTCTTTTCAAAAAATAGAATAACAGAAATAATCAAAGAACCAAATATAAATGCATACTTCTTTTCTTTGGTCGACTTTAAATTCTCAAGAAACTATTGTTAGAGAAGTTCACACAAGTCATAGTTTGCACCATTGACTACCATATCAAAACCAATATAAATAGTTGTGGTAGAAACAAAGTTCTCTCTGTTGGTGAAGTAAATTTTATGACCAATCATGATAGTGGCGTACTTCACAGCCAGATTAGTGATCAAATTCATTGTAAGAGCTCTCTTGTCATATTCAACACCAGTGAGATCCATCACCACATCATTCATCATGGATTTCAGCATGGGTAATGGTTCAATGCCACAAAGTCCAGTAATAGCCTTAATCGCCTCCTTAGTTATCAGATGAGGTCGATCAGTCCATAAGAATTTATCAAGTATTCTACTGAGAACAGGTTTCACATATCTATCATCAACCACAGAATTGAAATTGGGAAAGTATTTCCATCTGTCTAATCTCTTCGCAACAAGGTTCGAGTATTGAGGTTTCACCAAGAAATTATCTCCAATGAGCTCATTCTGCGAAATATCAATCAATTTGTTGTGATTGATTTTTTTTTTTTTTTTACTTAGATGTACATTCTTGTGTCCTCGATCGACATAACCCCATGAGGGATTGAAGAGAAGGCACCCATAGGGTCATCTTCAAAGACCTTCATAGAATATTTCCTATATGATGGTAGGTCTTTCCAACACTTTAACAACTACAAGGGTTATCACTCTTCACAATTTCAAACTCAAAAATTCAAAAAGATGATTCACTCAAACTCACAACTACACAAAAAAGTAGAATACCTTTTCTTCATGAAGAACAAGAACTAGGGTTTGCACAGTTCAAACTTAAAATCACCTCAAGAACGCTCCAAAATGCTCTCTAATTTCTTCAAATGCACAAGTGATGAAAATTCCTTACACATTTACTTTATAAAAAAATGATCTACCCTAATTCACATTAAATTTGGCAGATTTCAAAAAGCTTCTAAAAAATATCTCTTCTTCTCTACTCAGAAAAACCCTAATTTTCTCCACAAATGATTATGCCTTCATATTTTCTTCCAGTTCCATTTGCATAACCTTTAACTAACCATTTCTTATAGCATATATTTGTGCCAAAGATTGACATGCCAAACATTAAGGGGTTCAAACAATTTTCTATTAAAGCTCCCCCTAAGACCCTGCTAGGTCTAATTCCTGGAGGAATTGTCTATACAGGATGAGGGCACAGATGCATCTTTCATCTCAACCTCTTCTTTATTCCTTCAAATATTATTCATTTCTTGCTTGATCTAATTCTTGTCAAGTTTCTTCAGAGGTTCATTCTTTTCTACTGGATCAATCTACTTACCCTTTTTGCTTCTGCAAAATCTTGAGATATGTCCTGGTTTGTTGCAATTGTAGTAGACAACACTTTTCTAATTTTTCAGACCTCCATTAACCCTTGATCTAATTTGAGTAGCTTTGTGTCCAAATTTGTTGCATGTATACTAGTAACCATTAAAGGATTGATTCATTCTTCATCCTATAGACCAATTCGCCATCTGAGTTTTACATTCATTAGCCCTATGTCCAATTCTTTTGCATGTAAGACATTGAATAGAGAATGAACCAAGAAACTGATTCATCCTACTCCTACATTCTGTTGCTCTGTGACCAAATTTGTTACATGAACAAAAAAATACCATTGAAGGATGGATACCTTTGTGCATTAGGCTATCTCACAGGAGGTCTCCTAGCAAAGTTCCTTGAATTTCCTTTCTACTTTCCTTTATTCTGAGTCTTCTGATTATCCTTGGAGTTTTCACATCCTCCCATTCCCAAGCCACCTTTGTCTTTACTGGGTTTCTTCCTTGAAATCAACTCATCAAGTTTGTCTAAGCTAGATTTCAAATTATTTTCACATAGTTTTGCTTTCTCTAGATTTTCTTTCAAATTCACCACTTCTTGTTCAAGCTTATTGTAGTCATCAAACTTGCTTTGCACCATTTTATTTAGACATTCTTCAATTATTTTCTTTTCTTCTACTTGCACCTTCAAACCAGTAATTTCTTCATTAGCCTGCTTCAACTGATCAGTTACTTCCCTATTCCTTTCTTTGAACTTCTTCAATTGCTCTTTTAATTTCCAAACACATTCATTTGCATCTTCAGAATTTTCTTTCAAATCTCTGTTTTCACTTTCAAAATTGTTAAGATCCTGAAGTGCAACCGGGAGCTCTTCTTTATCATTCATTTGTTCCATCTTCAGGATCTTCCTCAAGATGTTAGGATTCTCTGGAGGAACCAGGCTTTGATACCAATTATTGAGTGTCCAAGATATGAGAGGAGGGGTGAATCGGTACCTTCTTAAACTTACTAAACAAATACCATCAAATAACTCTTATGCATATAACAATGAAGATAAATAAGAGCATTAATGGAACATGAAATGAAAAAACATAAGAAACACCAATATTTTTACGTGGAAAACCCAAAATGGGAAAAACCATGGTGAGTGTTAGCTCACAATATAGTATAACCAGTTAAAATATATTACAAAATGGGGTGGCTCACTGCCAGGACTCATTGTCCAAAATTAGAGGCTCACTGCCTACAAAATTACAATGAGAAAATGGCTTATAGCCAGAAAATGAACTGATAATGTACACCTAACAAGTGTTGATTTAGTTTCAATAAAGCTCAATAAACTAACTTGACACACTTCATCATATTCACACTTCTTCACATTCACATTCACAACTGCAACATCTATCTCAATCTTAAAAAATTGTCCAATATATATATATATACCTGATCCATCCACAAGCATCAATTAGGTCAACCTAATTAGATGCAACTCTTATTCATCAAAAATAGCAACTGTCAGCTTCAGGCTTTCACAAAATATTTCCAAAAATAATTCAAATGCTCAACATGCTACATCATGTTGGCATAGACCTAAGATGGGTCACGCATATATCCATAAAAAAAAGTTAATTCACCATTACATCATCTATCCATTAGGTTAGCCAAAGATAAACCTTATAGCAATTGCAATTAACAGAATATTGTCGATACACCATACAAGCATCTGAATACGTGAGATTCTGAATGTATGTGCTCCCAACATCCATACACCAACTTCCAAAACTGCAAGCAATAATAATCAACAACAAACGATTGTGGACCAAAATATCAGAGGATGTAAGTTTCATACCGGTTTAGATACCGATCTAGAATGCTAGATCAAATTCAGACTTAATCTTGCAATTGCAACTCATATAACATGGTGACATCAATGACAACACAAAACAACAAAATGCGATGTTCTTCTTCATTCTTCCAATAGAAACAACCTTAGACTGGGAAGGAGAATCCTGATTAGCAGTCCCTTCACCACACACATAGTGGTTTAGCCTCGAATTATTTTTGATGATAGGGTAATTTTTGTGAATATGACCTCTCCTACAAAGGTAGCAATAATTTAGACTGGGGTGATCCCACAATACTAGTTTATAATTCCCTTCACAAAGAAAAGTTGTAAAAACATTCCAAAGATTTTTTTTAGGTTTTTAGGGGTTTGCTCGAAGGGGCGGTTCACATGAACCCAAAAAGTGGTTTGGTCAAACCCCCCTTTGACCGAATCCATTTGTGATGTCATCCCCCTTTTGGCACATTTTTTTAATGAAAACAAAGGAAAATTGCAAAAAAGAGGGGTTCAAGCGAACCCCCCTTCAATCGAAAGGGTCAAGGGGGGTTCGCTCGAATCCCCCATTTTTTCCCTTCTCCCTCTCCTCTAGTAATTTTCTATAAAAATTTACGTTTTCGAGCTTGGGTTAAAGATGAAAATGGAATCAACTTCATAGACCCAACTAGATTATGGTAGTCCTCGAAACAAGCTATCCATCAAATATAATTTTAATATATTTTGGTTTTATTATGTATTTTTTATAGTTTAATTGAACATAGGTTTTTTTACTGAAAATCAAGCTCTCTTTTATGAACATGTGGAAAAATAGTAGATTATAAAAAAAATTTGAAAAATATGTTCATGTCAGGTATTGATGTCCTTGACCCAGTAAAAAAAGAAGAATTTTGATACATACAAAAAAAATTATCGTAGTTATGAAAAAATATTTAATAAAACACTAGGAAACCAAATGAATGTGCTAGATATCGTAGTTACAAAGCTAAATTTGAAAAAAATAGAATTTTATCCTTCATAGAAAAAAAATTATGTCGTTTACTATTAAAAATAGTTTTGGAAGGAGATGGAAATAGAAATGCAATTTGATTCCAAAATTTTTAAAAAATATATATTTAGAATCTACAAACAAAACGTCACAAATCACTAGTTTGCATCATCTTCAAATTCTTCATGCTTTAGCAGCTATAGGTGCCCGAAAGTGAATATTTAGTTCAAAAAATTTAATTCAATGTCCAGTTTGGCCAAAAAGTGTAAACCACTATTGTGGGATCACCCATCATCTAGGGTTTCGAATGGGAAGAACTATAGCAAGCCGTCTATTAAGATGCCTAGCTTTCTTGGAAGTTCTACATCTGGGTTTAGCGAAATAAGGACCTAAGCATTCATGTCAGGAAGCGAAACTTTTGGCCTATCAATTCTCATAACGCTCCCGAAGGGAGCAAGCATTTGCGAGATAAGAGACCAAAGATCCTGGGGGATCTCCTTCATGAGTAACCATCTAGAGCAAGATAGTGCGAGGATTTCATCCCTGCTTTCCCCATGGGACCAAGGAATGGCCCTAAAAATGCATTTTCCTATACTCTAGTAGAATTTTTTTAGAATTTTTTCTTGCATTTCATGGTTTTTGAAAAAAACTAGGAAGGAGAAACATTGAATCATTCTACACAAAGAAATTTACACAATCATTTTTTTAATCCAAATATTATTAAACCACTTATCCAAAAACTTCCTGGCTGGCACATTATTAGCATCAACAACAGTCATAAAAAATAGCAGAGCCAGAGAGTCTAATTCTTTTCTTATAAATTGTATTCTTCATATCATCATTTGGGGAAATGGTTCCAAAATTTGGGTAGCCAGGAGAATACTTACCTTCCTTTCCTCCATCATCCTTTCTTAGCTCCTCGCAATCGCTTGGTATGATGAAGAACTTGGCATCTGTAGGGAAAGGAGCGGCTTCTTTGATCACGATGTCTCTAAAGGACTTAGAGGCGGTGGATACTTTGTTCATTTTACTTGGGTCAATTCCAGATGGTTGGGGGGGTTTGTACCCCCCTACATGACAACAATCATGTGCAAGAAGGCATTTCAGGGCCAAGAGCATAGGGTAACCAAAATGCACAATGAAACTTGAATAAAGAAACACAAAGAATAGAGAATGGAACAAGGGGCACATTTAATAGGCATACAAAGAACAAACCTACACGGGGTAGGGCCACGCCTCCCCCACGACCACTTTGATGGAAGTTCCTATAGCTTCCAATCTTGATGCAATGTTGGCCTACTAGAGCGCCTTCTCTTGACCATCTAAATCTAAAGGGAAAAATCCAAATTTCACTCTCCTTAGTTCAATATTTAAAAACATTACTAATCTAATATGATTTAAATACATAGATACATTGCGTTGGGATTAAAATTGAAAATAACTATGATATTATAAAAAATATAGAAAACATTTCTAAAAAACATTTAAATTTAAAAATGGGATCAAAGTGGTTGGAGGAACATCCCTATGAAATTTGAGAAAAATATAATAACTTCTAAAAATCTAGTGCTTGTGCTTGCACCTAGAGGCTACTGTCCAATTGTGTTTAGACCCAAATGATAGTGACACCCTATAAATTCATGTTTCATTTCTATAATATATGAAAATTTATAGAAATGAGTTTCTTATTTTTTATCAAGATTGTTTTAGTAGAATCTTGGCAATGCTCATCAGAAGAGAGATATTCATATTTGAATTTTTGAGGGAAGGAAAAAAATGTTTTTGCATTTAGAGAAATACCTTAGTTAGTCCCCTATTTGGCATATTTTATCCCCTGCAACATTCAATTTTGAATATTTGAGTTCCTAATGACATGAGAGATTGGTATGTGTAGAGATTTGATGTAAGAAAAACCCTATTAATTTTTCTACTCTAAGTAGTGTGTGCAAGCAATAAAGGTCAAGAAAGATATGAATGTAACAAGATATGAATTAGGGAGAGCTTTAATTTAAGGGTAAAGATTTGTATTTTCAACATATAGAGGATGAGAAATGGTTTTGGAAAATATGACATCTATGGAGGATTAGTAATAGAGGAGAGCTATGTCAAATGGAAAAGATTATGAGAGACAAAATGATGAGATAAAATGGAAATTAGTAGAATTTATATGATTTGTATCTAATGGGGGATTCAATATTAAAATATTTTATGGTGAAGCTTTCTACATTGAAATAATATAATCTCTTTTGATAACTTAGTATGAGAAACTATAGGAAGAATCAAGAGTGTGAGAGACAAGAGTGAAAGAGACAAGAGAGAGTGAGATAGAGATTCAAATGAGGTCAAAAAATAGGTTCAAAGATTCTTTTAGATAAAGGATAATTACCAAATGTACTAATAATTATTTTTCTAATGGTAATCAAGGCCTAAACATAAAATTCAACATGATCATGAGCATCCAAGGGCAATGACGTCTTCAAAAATTTAGGTTTATTGGTGCAGCCATGGTAGGAGGGTCCTCAAAGAGAACAATCCAGACTATGCAGCAAGAGTCACACAATAGAAGAACCACGAAATATGGAGGAAAATGCAGATTCAAACATTCTCATTAACAGAAAATTCAATTACATACAACCGATGACATCCGGGGTTACAGATTCAACTCACAGGCCTGATACAACATGTTCAAAATATTGCCTTCCTATATGCTCATTTATGCGAGCGAAAATCTTATAGATTATATCATATATTTCTCTAATCTACCTTCCTAATGATCTATTACAATGATTTATATCATATCTAGCGATCTAGCATCATCCGCATCGGCCAAAGATCATTACAATCTCCAATGAAAGAAAATGTAACATGTGCATGCATAGTTCGGCCTCAAATTTGAATTACTCCTCGGTGAATGCATAAGATGAAGTGTGGACCCAAATTAAGGTCGGGGAAACTCCATAGATCAATTCGAATCACACCGTTAAGATCTGCAAGATATGGGAAAGATCCACAAGCGATCAAAGTAGCCGTTAGGTTTGAAAATTATTTCGGTGCTGATTCAAGAAATTGCCACATAATCCAGAAGTGATAACTTACTGGAAAAAGATCCAATCATGCTCAAATCTTGGAATAAGGAAAATGAACATGCCCACGATGTTAACATATATCCATAGGGTTTGGTGAGAAATATGACGAAACACTGAATCTTCTAATATGAACTGAACAAGAGCAAAACTGAAATGAAAATATTTTTGGTTGATGCAAGATTGCCAAGAACCAGGGATGCTCCTGCATCATTTATAAACTTTAGGAATGGGTATGGAATGAGATCCTAAGAATTTTTCTCCAATTTTTGAATATTTGTGACGCATATTCAAGATGAAAAATGGGTTGAATGATGTCTAAATTTTTTGTAAGGAATGGACACAAAAATAGACACAAAGATGTAAGATGTGTTGAGCACACTATAATGTTGAGAGGGGGGGTGAATCAACATATATTAAAACTTAACCATTCCCATTTGTAAGTTAAAAATTATATCACATAAACTAAAAGAAGAGAAGAAAAGAAAACATGCACCACACATGAACAAGATTTTTATGTGGAAAACCAAATGAGGGAAAAACCATGGTTAGAGTCAACTCACAATATATGAAGCTCACTACTTACAAAGATTACAATGTTATTTAAGGCTCACTACCTATGGATTTGTAGGTTCTACTAAGGAACACAACCTTAGGGAAGATACAAGGACCTAAAGAGACTCACATAATTAATCCTTCACATTGAATTCACACACTTCATCTTCAACATACTGCTTAGTCCCAATTCACTATTCAACCACACTTTCACAAATTTTTTTTTCTTCTATATATATCCTCCACAACAACTGAAAATCTCAATTAGGTTGGATCCAAGATGACCTTTAGAAGAAACGTATGATATCACACAGGTCGACTCCAAACATATTCAATATTGAAAGAAAATTAGTTGTAGATCAATAATCAACATTATAGGACCCAAACAACATCTCAACACATCCTCTAAAGAAAAATTAATTAATCATGACTAATTGCAGATGAGGGAAACAAGCCTATCATCCCAAACAACATCAACACCACCCAAATTGCCAATTGTTCAACTTGACACCACTGGGGAGAGACTAAGAAAATCATGCAAACCAAGATGCAAGCATTGTAGTCCATGCATAATTTATCTTCAACCTTTTCTTGAAGAGTCTGATTATCAAATACTGGTGCAACTAAAGAAACCCACTAAATAAACAATAATAGACAATTCTAGAAAGCTGTAGAAAATTGACATTTGAAAATAGATATTGTGGACCACTAAAACACCAGATACTATAAAGTAGTGTGCTTTTAACATTACTAATGATTTTTAAAAAATTTCATGGCCATCACTTCACTTATGGAGGAATGTGGATCATTCCAACATGCCTTTATTAATACATTATTCTCATAGAGTACATATCAAAACTCTATCACTTATAACTTTCATTGTAGAAGTTGAAATGACTTGAATTATTGGATATAACACCTTCACATATTGACCATATTATATTCTGAACCACAAGAAAAAATATTTCTTTCCAAAGGAGTGCATACTACAATATCATAATTTTATCATAGAGTATATACTATGGATGCTTTAGAAAATATTCTACAACTTATCTCAATGTGTGGTACACTAAACAAGAATGATATCAATGTAGGCATGCAAGAAACATGTTGGAGAAAGTGTACCCATCACTGCATCACACATGGACATTAGACATATCATCATTCTTCCTCATATTACATTATTGATTTATACTCAGCTCACTAACTATCTTTAGAGTATATACAACCTTCAACACACATATTCAGTATCAATGACAACACATCTTGAGTTGACATCAATGACAACACCTATTTCCAACAATCTCCATTTTTTCATTAATGGAAACACCGTTATATCTTCAAGAATTCCCCCCCCCCCCTTGAAATCAAGGGAGAAGGGCATAATTTCTTATGTACAACTCCCCCTTACTATATGAATTCTCCAAATAAACCCCCCTTGAGATGGAGATTCCCAAAAATAGATGCTATGTGCAAACTATTTTCAATCAAAAACTCAAAAATGATATTGCAATCCTCCACAAAGATATATAAAGAAAAAATTATCTTATATACACCTTTTCAACTTCGTTGAAAGGTAGAATATTCCTGTGAATTACCTTAAGTTGTGCCAAATTTGTAACCCAATTTTCCTTTGTTGAGGTGAGAATTTGATTCTGACATTCAAAATGTATGCACAATTCCTCAACCTCCTCCATATTACATGGAGTCTTCATTTTCTACTCAATCGTTTTGCATCATCAAGCAACCTAGACAATGAACCAAGTCTCAAATTGGTTGCTTCCCTTAACTAACCATATTTCTTTTTTATTTGCTCTCTCTGGTCTAGAAGAAAAGACATTTGCAAATGAATATTTTCTATTTGTGCTCTTATTGATCCATCCATATCCTTTGAAAAATCATTTGACTTAGCCAATTTACTAACATGTGACTCAATGGAGTCAATATGACCTTTGATTTTATTGGTGGATCCTGGCCATTTCAAAAAAAATTGATAAGTGCAATGACTTCATCAACATAATCCTTTAACATTTTCAAATTTTCTTGCAAATTATTGTGTGCACTAGAGCAATAGTTAGATACTTCAACCATTCTCTTATCAATTACTTTTCTCAAAGCCTCTTGTTCTGCCTTTTGTTCAATGTGTGAAGAATGATCCTTAAAGGTATTCATTATCAGCATCAATTTTTATTTCGGAGGCAAGGAAGCATCAGTTTTTACCTCTGGTAAACCTTCCTAAATAATATTCATAGCATCATCAATCAATCCAATCTTCTTCACATGTTCTTGTAGGATTTCCTTCCTTGCAGAAGCATGTATCTCCAAGTTGTAACTTATAAAGAGGAGAAATACTTGACAAGTCAACTTGTCCTTCATGAGTTGGAATGTGAAAAAGGTGTGGTGTCACCATAGGTTGAAACTACATCTGTAATCCTAGGAGGTCCTTGAAAGAGTCTGAAGATGAAGAGCCCTGACCTATTTTCATAGAAGCATCTTGCTTCTCAATTGACTTCTTCTTTGTATTCTAAAAAATCATAGGATCATCCTCTTACTTTTGCTCATCATTCCCTAAATTTTCTAGAGGAGGAATGTTATGTTCTTTTCCAAAATTGGTGTTTCTTGGAGAGACACTCACTTTACTTTGATCTTAGACACCTTGTGTATTTGTATTCTTCGGAGGAGTTGTCTCCTCACTCAATTTGAAATTTTCATTTGTCTCATCACCTCTAGTCACATTTCCCTAAAAAACTAATAAATCCATGTCATGAGTAGACACATCAAGCATATCTAAAGTATTCAAAGGAGATTGATCTCTAATTATTTCAACATTATTCAATTTTTCTAATATTTTTGTTATCTTTTCTTTCATTTCTTTCTCCATCCTCTTTATTTATTCTTTTTCTTTCGCCATTAGAATATTTATTCTTTGTTTGGTTCTAAATTGTTGTGCCTGATATTGAGATAATTTGACCCTTTCTTCACAAGAAATAGATACACCAACCTTATCTAATTCTTGTTTCCTCATCTTAGCTTCTTCTATAATAGCTTCATTCCTCTTGTTAGTTATTACATCTACCATACTAGAAGTTGATCAATAATTTCATTTAGTGCCATTAAAAATTTTCATATACATAATTATTGCATTTTTAATTATGGTCTTGTCAAGAGGGGACATCCCATCATAAAGAGTTGTAACCTATTTTAGTGCATCATGTTGTATAATTACATTGATAGTAGCCTCAAGTTGTAGAGGCTCATGTTGAAGTGTTTTTGAAGGAGTCTCCTTTGTTTCCTTTTCCATTTCTTTTTCTCTGGGTATTTCTTCTTCTTCTTCTTGTCTTGTTTTCTTCTTTCTTCTCTTCAATGCATAAGATTTCATTTCTTCTTCTTCATCTTCCTCATCATCATCGATATTCAATGGATTAATATTTTCACTTGTTTCTTTTTTCTTAGTTCTTGCCTTCTTTCTTTCTATAGTTTTGGTTTGGGCCAATACTTCTGTAGTAGCTCTTCTTCTGTTCGGAGGTGTTTGAGCAGCTCTAGAAGCTCTAACAGAGACATAAGAATATATACTTGTCCTTCTAGGAGTAGGCATAGCAATAGTGGCTTGAGATACTTCAACAGGATCCTCAAGAGAGCCAAACACCCTTTTCAACTTAGACATCATCTCCTCCACATTTGACATCTTCTTCTACCTTCTTCTTGGTTTTCTTGTTGGTAATTTCATCATATGTGACAAACCTTTCAATAGTGGGATCCCTAGGTTTGTTGAGCAAAATGTCAACATATGCAATCCAATCAACTTCAAGGAGATCATAGGGAAACCTTGTTATCCATGAAGTCCTTGGTTCAATGGCCTCCATATAATAGTTATCTTTATCTACCATAAAGGTGATGTCATTCTTGTATCTTTCCACAACTTGTGAGGGTATCCTATCCCTCTTCTAAATTTCATTTTAAAAAGTTTTGGAGAATCTCATAACATGTGTCACATTTTTTGGTATCCAAAAATCTACACAAGTGATTCCTAATCTGATGTGCCACAATAATACCCATTATCTAGACCGCATTCTTCAAACCAGGCATTTCTTTCATGAAATACAATATAAGGAAAATGATCAAGGTGTCATACCAGAAATTATAGTGTGAATCATTGGTTCTTTATAAATTCTCCAACAACTGCTATTGTAAAATATCACAAAGGTCATAATATTTTCCTTCACCATCTGATGAGTAGTGTAGATGGCGATGGTGGTACTAGACCCTTCTATTTTTGTGTAATAAACCTTATAAATAATTCCCATTGTGGCATACCAGACCTCTAGGTCATAAATATCATCCATAGTTAGGGTTCTTTTATCGAATTTAACTTTGGTAAGCTTCACCACTTCTTCATTCTTCATGGAATTTAGTGCTAACACAAGTCTAGTGGAGCACAATCCAGTCAAAACCTTGATAGAATCCTTTTTTATTAGGTGGGGTTGATCGAGCCAGAAGATATCTTCATGAATCTGGTTGAAGGAAATTCTAACCCATTCATCTTCAAAGCAAAAAATTGGTAAACCCTTCCATACATCTAATCCTTTTGCTTCCAAATTTTTATATTCTAGTTTGAGCTAAAAATTATCACCCAAGAGATGATTGTACCTTAGATTCTTCCATTTTTTAGATTATTGTACTCACTCAACTGAGAGTGAATGTAGATGCATATATCTTTAGAATGAATCACATTCATTAGAACATGAGAGAATGCACCATCCTTGTTGTTGATAGTCAATATGTATGGATATTTCTTGAATTTTGGCCTTGGTTTCTCAACAACATAAATGAAAATTGGTGTAGCCATGATAGCACTTTTTGTAGACTAGGGTCTTACAAGTAAAATGAGATAAATACTTGTGAATGTTGTCAATAGGGTTTGCACACAACTTGTTGAAAACATTCTTCACTTCCTTGGTTCTTGACACTAGTAGCTTTACTGTCCATGATATCACAAAGATCCATAATATTTTAGCACATTTCCATAGAGAGTGTATTTGATCTGAAACCTTAAGAAAACATATTCATATAACCATTATTCATTATGTTGAATACTTTAGCATCTCATAATTTTTAGGGGTTTAAAAAGATCTACAATTGCAACTCCCCCTGAGCCAATATTTTCTATTTAGTTATTAGAGGATTCATTTGCACCATGTTGAGGTAAAGATTCATTCTTTACTTCACTTTTTTCCTTTTTCTTCCATACTTTGTTCATTTCCTTCTTTTGTTGACTAATGACAAACTTCTTTTGAGGGGAAAAATATCTTACATTCTTTCCCTTGCAGAACCTTGCAATGTGCCTTGATTTATTGCAAATGTAGCAGATGATACTAGGTTGTGGATCATAATTACTTTTTCTCACATTGGATCTATAATCAACAACTTTATGACCAAATATTTTTCATGTGTAGCAATAACCATAGAAGGATTGAGAAGCATTACTATTCCTTACCACTTTACTTTTGCATTCATTAGACTTATGACCAAATTTATTGCAAGCATAGAACTCACCATAAAATGATTGAGAGTTCATAATATTGTACATTGGAGGCCTAAATGAATTATGACTCATCTTTCTTTTGCATTCATGACCAAACTTATTACAAGAATACTAGTTACCATTGAACCTAGTAGGAGCAGTTTGTTTAGGAGCAAGATTCTTGAAGTTCTTCTTCTTTTTTTGGATAGGAATAAATTCACCTCATTTCTTGTTGTCTTGATTTATCTTTGCATCTACAGAGGATGTCTCCTTAGTATTTTAATGAGTGCTTACTCCTCCTTTGTTTCAGAATTCTTTTCTGCTTTGAATTTATCATATAGGTTTGCAAATTCATTGGATATAGGACTTTTCCCCTTTTCAAAACCCAAACCATATTTCTCTTTTGATGGTTTTTTAAGAGTTAATCAATTCATGAAGAATTTTAGAACTTCCTCTCAATTTTAGACCCTTGCCAATTTTCTCTATTTCTTTTTCAAGTTCTTTTCTCAAAGATACAATCTCTTCCTCAAGTTTTGAGCATTTAGTAGTTTTATCATTAAGCTTAGTATTCAAACAATCTTCAATCCTGTTGCATTATTCAATTTTAACTTTTAGAACATATATCACAACTTTTGCCTCCTTGAGTTTAACTTCACATCTATTTCCTCCTTTTGTTTGAGCTTTTAGTTTTCCAATTTCTTCTTTTGATTATTTAGCTTGTGCTCTCAATTTGATAATTGTATCCTTTAATTTTTAAAGCATGCACTCATATTTGATATTTTGCATTCTTGATTCATCTAGATCTTCAGGAGAAGACCAATGTTCTCCTTCAAAATATACTTCAAATCTTCCAGGTTGATGCCCCAACCTTCAGGTTGCATTGAATCTAGATCTAGTTTTGTAATAAGCATATCATTGATCTTTGCTATAGACCCCATATATTCAAATGAAAGATCACCTTAGATGTTAGGCTTCTCAGAGGGACTTGGCTCTAATACTAATATTTGAACATATTGTAGTGTTGAGGGGGGGTGAATCAACATATATTAAAACTTAACCATTCCCATTTTCAGGTTAAATATTATATCAAATAAACTGAAAAAAGAACCAAAAAGAAAATATGCACCACACAAGAGCACCAAGACTTTTACATGAAAATCCCAAAGAGGGAAAAACCACGGTAAGAGTTAACTCATAATATATGAATATCAGTGCTTAGAAAGATTACAATGTTGTTTAAGGCTCACTACCTATGGACTGTTGGAGGTTTGCTAGATTGTTGGAGATTGTTGGTGTTGTCATTGACATCAACCCCTAGTGTATGGAGATTGTTGGAGTTGTTGAAGAGTGTTGCATAAGAAAGAGTTATTGTTCAAACCTTAGTGTGGATGTGTTGTGGTTTGACGTCACATTGATGTCAACCTTCAGTATGGTTAGGGATATTGTTGAAGATTATTGATGCAAACAAAAACCACCCCAAGCCACAACCCACAAGACAACAAAGATTAAAAAGAAAGAGAATCCATTTCAAATCAAATCTAAAACTTCTTTCATTCAAACTTATACACAACTCCAAAATCTATGCACCTCTCACACATTGGTGCCTTGTCTTTCCTTCACTAGTGTTGCTCAAACCTGCAACCAAAACTCCCAATGAATACTCCTATAGAGGTATTTTTCTCCTTCCCATTCCTCACAAACTTCTTCCCACGTTTTTCTTCAAAAACCCCTAAAAAATATATTGAAAATTATCAATTATTGCCCCAGAATGGGTGCCCCACTCTCCCCAAGCATAGCTATCCATATTCTAAGTTTATGCAGAGTTAAATAAGACAATTTAAGCCTCCATTAACTCCTACAGGTGTTGTCTTTACTCCTAGAGGCGTTTTTCTCCATTATGAGCATTTTAAAATATCTAGAATCTTTATTTTTTTCTCTTTTATGCTCCAAATGCCCCCTACATTATTTATGCAATAGATAAATAGCTAATGAAGGAATACAAACTGATATTTAATTTCCATGACCCTCATAATACCCATCCACAATAAAATTGATCAAATTGGTACTCTAGAAGTGTCGAATTGAGTGCTGATAGGTGAAAAAAATGAAAGTTATCTGATTTGCACAAAAATTGGCATGCAAGCATGGAATAGTACCCCATGGACCCTTGCAAAAGGATTTTACACCAATCCTCCAAAATCATGAGATATTATACTTTTCGTAAATTGTTGACAATTTTTTTACAAATTTTTGACATTAAAATCTCCCAAACTGAAAAATGTGTGACTTTAATTCTTTTTGCATATTTCACATGCCACCTCCATAAATGCCCCTACAAAAGTAGTGTACTGCAATCCTTACGATTTTTCGAAAAATAATTTTTGAAAACTACTTGTAGAACCTTAAAATGATGATTTGATAAAAATCGACTTTATGCAAATTTGAACACGCCAAGAGCTCTCCAAAGCCAAAAGATGTCATATGAACCCCAAAACACACCAAAACTGAATTCAAACCTGAAGCTTGTTTTTCGTTGATGTTGATTACCAATTTGCTCGGATGCTCTTGCATCAATTGTTGAAGTGTTGTCAGTTGCACTATGTTTCCTTTAGTGTTTTCACTGATGTCAACCTCTAGTAGGTATTATAGATGGGGAGATTTTTGGTGTTGCAGATTTTGTAGATATGTTGAGCAGGTGTTTGTGGTGTTGCTGATGCAATTGGTTCACTTGGTTTCCAAGTGCTTTTGAGAAAATTTGAATAAAAGAGTGTGCAATGTGATAAAGGTTTGTTCAATGTAGCACTCTATATTTCTTCATGGTTGAAGATATGCCTATGCAATTTATATGTGACGATAAGAGCTTTTAAGATGTACTATATCCAAAATTTAAGGTTCTGGATCATTTTGCAGTGGAAGATGTCTTTGACAGTTTGTTTTATTGTGAAGAAGGTTGTTTGGGAGAAATGAGATTGCTTTGAATTTATTCACATTATCATTTCCTATATTGTGAATTTTGGAATGTTCTAATATTGTCTGTACCAACCTTCCCTTAAAGTTTTTGGTGCTCAACTATTCTGCAAGTCTAGATTCATAAGTTGTATTATGTGGGAATGTGGTTGGTTGCACAAAACGATGGTGTTCTCTATTGTAGGTGGTTGTGGCTGTATTGTAGAATATTCAAATGATGTTGGAATATTTTGGGATGTTGTGTGGGTGCTGTGAAGTTTTTTTTTTGTGGTTCACATATTGTTTTTGGATATGGAGAAGCGTGTACATGGTGTCTTGTTAGTGTTAATGTATTTTTTCCAACTTGACTAATAGTGTTAATTATGAAGATTGTTTGTTGTTTGTGGAAGCATGGAAAATCATGTCGATGTAGATTTGGGTCTTTGTTAAACCTTGACATGGTCTTCCTTCACTTCTTTTCACCATGGAAGTGTTTGGTGCTAACCTATTTAGTGGTTGCATGTTTGAGGTATACGTTTCATTGTGGCTAACATGGAGAAGGTTTTTGAGGTTGTGGAGGATATATAAGGAAGGATAATTTTTGGATATGCGTATGGATTTATGTGGTGTGTGTGTGATGCAAATTTGATCAAGTGTGGTGATCTAAGTGCGAGATTAAATGCCTATGACTCTGGATGTAGTGAGAAAAGGTGTCTACATTTTCAATGTTCCTAAAGTTGCTAGAGGTAGTGAGCCAAAGGTTGTGGATGGTATGGAATTGTAGTGGTGTATTTTTCCTATTTCTTTGAGATAGTGAATCTCTTTGTAACAACCTTCTTTCTTTCTTCTTTCTTCCAGAAAATGAGTCCTCTGGGTAGTGAGCCTTTGGCAGTAAGCCTTTCTTCTTTTCTGGGTAATGAGTCCTTGGTAGTGAGCCTAATTATATTTGGTTTTTCTATTCATATATATGTGAGCTAATCTTCACCATGGTTTTTCCTTGATTAGGGTTTTCCACATAAATCTAGTGTTCTATTATGTTTGGTTGTGTTTCCATTACTCTTTCATATGTTTATATTCTGCTAATGCTTAATGAGAATTTAAATTTTGATAAGGGTTTGAAAGGGATTGAATGTTTTAATGTATAATTGATTCACCCCCTATCAATTGTCCTATTCATCTAACAATTGGTAACAAAGTTGTGGTTCCTTGGAATAAGCTTAACCTCTTGAGGTAGATCCAGATGGCATATAGGAAGGGTATCAAAGCTTCTATGTTCAATGGAATGAATTATTCTTATTGGAAAGCTAGGATGGAACCCTTTCTTGTCTCTCTTGGATTTGGAGTTCAAAAATTAGTTGAAAAAGGATATACTATGCCTGTTAATGGTCCAGTGAGTGATGATGAGGTCAAGGATTATGAGAAAAAAGGTAAAGCAAGAAACCCCAGGATGTTTGAGATACTAAGGTCAAGAAAGCAAAGATACAAAACTACAAAGCTAAATTTGAAACCCTGGGGATGTTTGAAGATGAAAACATTACAACCTACATGCTTAGAGTGGATGAAGTTTTCAATTCCATCAATGGTATTGGTGGAAAACTGGAAGAGAGTGAAGTTTTTAAAAAGATTCTATGAACTCTTCCCAAATCTTATAGTTCTAAAGTTTTCTATTGAGGAAGCTCAAAATTTAGATCAATATTCTAGAGATCAAATATTTGATGCTTTAATTTCTTATGAATTTAGAGACTTCGGTCGAGATTCTATAAAGAAATAAATTGCTTTTAAAGTCTGCAAAATAGAGAAGGATGATAAGTTAGATCTAGATTATCTTGATGAAGTGGAAGAAAATTTTGTAAGGAGATTAAAATAGGGCACCAACAAATACAAAGGTAAGCTACCCTTCAAGTGTTTCAATTGTGGAAAGATATGTCATTATGCTTCTAAATGTCCAATCAAAGTTGCAAATGACAAACATAAGGATCATAAAGGTAAATATGTCAAGAAGAGTTATCATGTTGAAGAAGACAATGGTGTATCTAATGATTAAGAATTAGACAATCCTCATGATGATAGTGATGAATGATTGTTGATGGCTCTAAATTTTGGAACTAATTCTACTAATCATAAAAGATGTGTGAAAAAAGGTTCTTCGAAAATAGGTCACAACATTCAAGGAACTATGGTGACTGATTTTCATTTAAGAGAAGAGAGAAACTACTGGATAATTTATAGTGGATGCTCAAATAATATGGCAAGTGATAAGAGTAAGTTCATTAAACTTCAAAAGAATGATGATGGTCTTGTTAAGTTGGTGATGATACATCTACTAAGATCTATGGAAAAGGTTTAATTAATTTTGATGGCAAGCATAAAATAGATGATGTTCTTTATGTCAAAGGTCTTTGACATAATCTTCTTAGTGTAGGAAAAATGTGTAGCAAAGGATACAATTTGGTGTTCTAGGATGATGGTTTTGAAACAAAAAAAGGAAGCTCTAGTACTTTGGTTGTTGCAGGAACAAGGACATAATGATTATCAGCTCAAAGGTGGCGGTATTAAGTGCTTTATGTATTAAATCAATGAAAGTTGGTTATAGCATAAGAGAATGGGTTACATTAATTGTGATAGCCTAGTGAAGATCAGTTCTACTAATGTTGTGAGAGATCTTCCAAGAATTACATAGCTTATCAATGCAATCTACAAAGAATGTCAATTTGGAAAGTAGACAAAGAAGAGGTTCAAGACTAAAGAATATTCTTCCACAAGTCCTTTGGAGTTGGTGCATACAAATCTATGTGGACCTACCAGAATAAGAAGCTCTCAAGGTGATAGGTATTTTATGTTGTTAATTGATGATTATTCTACAATGATTTGGGTGACGTTTCTCAAAGAACAATAAGAATCTCTAGATAAGTTTAAAGCCTTTAAATCCTTGTTTGAGAATGAAATGAATCTTAAAATGAAGTGCTTAATGTCTAAAAGAAGTTGTGAGTTCACCTCCAAATATTTTAATTTTTTCTGTGAAGATGATGTAATTAGGAGATAGTTATCAGCTCCTAGGACTCCTCAGTAGAATGGAGTTGTGGAGAGGAAGAATAGGATATTTTAGCAATCAACAAGAACCATGATTAAGGAATCAAATCTACCAAAGTATACTAGAAAGAAGCAATTCATATTATAGTGTACATTCTTAACATAGGGTAAACAAGAGTGAATAGTTGAAAGACTGCTTATGAGTTATAGTATGGAAAACCTCCTACTGTGAAATATTTTAGAGTGTTTGGAAGCAAATGGTATATAAGAAGAGATGAATAAAACATAGGACAATTTTATTTAAGATTTTATGAAGGAATTTGTTGGAAGAATGAAGAATAATGGCTAACTATATAGTTTTGTGTTGTCCTTGATGTCACCATGTTATACAAGTTTTGAATGCAAGGCTAAGTCATTGATTGATCTGGTATTTGAATCAATATACAGTTTACACCCTCTAGTATTTTGGTCAGCAATCCTCTGCAGTTGATAGTTGCTACTTGCAGTTTTGGGAAATAGTCTATGGATATTGAAAGAATGTACATTTAGAATCTCTCATGCTCTATTGCTCATATGGTGTATTGGTATCGTTCTATTGATTGCATTTTTCTATTAATCCTATCTCTAGCCGACTTCATGGATAATTGGTATGGTGAATTAATTTTTGTGTGGATATATGTGTGACCTATCTTAGGTCTATGTCGACACGATAAAGATGTTTTGATTTATTATCTGGAAAGATTTTGTGAATGCCTGAAGCTAACAGTTGGTGTTTTTGGTAAACAAGAGTTGCATCTAATTAGGTCGACCTAATTAATACTTGTGGATGGATCGAGTATATATATTAGATAGTTTTTGAAGATTGACAATAGATGATGTAGTTGTGAATGTGAATGCGAAGAAGTGTGAACATGATGAAGTGTGTCAAGTCATTTTACTAAGCTTCATTGGAACTATATCAGCACTTGTTAGGTGCACTCTCATCAGTTCATTTCGGCTGTGAAGATTTTTTTTTTGTTAAAAGGCATAGGAAAACTAAGAGGGGGGTGAATCATTTGTCACCAAATTCCAATTCAAAACTTTAAATACTTATCAATTCCATAACCACACTATTCTGTTATTAAGTATGAACATGAAACACACATAACTAAAAGTAAAATCAACACAATGAACACCAGATTTTGACATGGAAAACCTGACAAGGGAAAAAAAATGGTGAGAATTAACTCACAATATAAAGAGATTACAAAACCAAATACAAAGGCTCACTGCTAAGGGCACACTGCCCAGAAGTGGACTCATTGTCCAAATACAAAGGTTCACTTCCTACAGAAAGGACTAACTATCCAACAGGGAGGCTCACTGCCTACTGATACAAAAGAGAACAAAAGATCCACCACAACAATTTACACACATCTGCAGCCTTGATTAAAAGATTGCAGAAAACTTTGGCTCATTGCCTTCTAGAATCTAACACAAAGAAGTAATGCTGCCTCAACTCACTTTCACACACTTCTCTTTTTATTTGTGGCTTACTTCGTCACTTTGCATCACCATCCAATTCTTCCCAATTCGACTTGCATTTATACCATCTTCATCCTTAGAAACTTTCTACAAGGTCGGCCACATAAGCTTCATTTCATAAATTCAAATGGGGTCAGCAACTCAACATTCCCACAGTGGAAAGGAATGAGAGTGGACCAATAAAAATACTTGACCAAGACCAAAAATAATGTCTCAGATCAACCATACACTTCCTTAATTAAATTTAATTCTTCAATTGTAGTGTAAACACTAGGTTGGCCAAACCTAATGAAAACACAAATAAACATTGATGTACACGCTTCCCAACAAGAAGATAGCCCGTGAATGAGGAAAAAGGCTTCATTATGCATGAGAACACATCTTAGGTTCCTTCAGATACATTCACAACATGTTCAACAATCTTCGAACACTAAACTCCTTCCATCAGTCCATTCAGACTATGCAAACACATACAACTCTGAAACATGACTTACAGATCACCAAACCACATGCATATTTTCCAGAACCAAGAGAACACCATTATAAGACACATTCTAGATCCCCAAGATCTAAAATAGAATAGTAGAGGACTGCAGAGCAGAAACATTTCTCCCAATCCACAAAAGACCAACTCTGCCAGAATAGTTCACACATAGTGAACGTAACTTTCACATCCCATCAAACCAGAAGCTACAAATCAGGAGATATCACCACTAGATCACCATTAGCAAACCTTCAGATTCACACAAGCATAGGATGAACATAGCAGAAATGTGGAGCACATACCGGAGCACATTCATAACTCTGACTTCTCTCTTTATTAATTTTCTCAAAAGCACTTAGAAACTCATCATTTCAACACATCTTTCAACACATCTGCAACATCATAAAGATAGGTCCATGTACTCACAACATCTCAATAGTATCTCAACTATACATGCACAATCTGCAATGTATTGAACTATGTTGACATCAATGACAACATTAATGACAACACCACCAAACTTTCTCATACTTGCAACAATCTCCCCCTTTGTCATTGATGGGAACACATGATGTGAAAAAACATCAAAGACAACATCCTACACAATATTGCAGGAGGACACCTTTTCTTCCTTTTCTTACTATTTTTCAAATGACTTTCTCTCCCCCTTTGACATCAATGGAAAAGATCAAAAAATCTAATCACTCCCCCTTAGAAGTGCACCCATTCAACTCATACTGCAACAATGAAAACATTTTCTACTCCCCCTGTGGAGTGGACCCATTCATCAATCCAGATAAATGAAGAATCTGTGAATTCACTAGACTGATGCACCTTCATGTGCAGCTAGTTCAGAGGGCCAATGACCCCCAACCTCTCCCTAAGATACTCAAAATTATCCTTTGGAAGAGCCTTAGTAAATATATCTACAATTTGTTCCTTTGTTGTCACATACTCCAACCTGACTTCATTCTCCAACACTTTTTCTCTCAGGAAATGATATCTGATAGATATGTGTTTTTTTCTTGAATGCACAACCAAATTATTTGAAATTTTTATAACACTTGTGTTGTCACAGAAAATAGGAATAGGCTCATCACATATTACTCCAATGTCTTTCATAGTTTGCTTCATCCATAAAACCTGTGTGCAGTAGGATGCTATAGCAATATATTCTGCCTCTACAGTGGATAAAGAAACCGAGTCTTGTTTCTTACTCAACCAAGAAACCAATCTTCTGCCAAGAAAGAAAGCACCCCCACTAGTACTCTTTCGGTCATCCACACAACCAACCCAATTTGCATCAGTATAAGGACTCAAGGTGAAATCAACACCCTTAGGATACCATAAGCCATAATCTGATGTACCTTTAAGATATCTAAATATCCTCTTTATTGCTATAACATGTGCCATTTTTGGATCTACTTGAAATTTGGCAACTAAACATACTGCATGCATAATATCAGTTTGGTAGCAATAAGATACAACAACCCACCAAGCATAATTTTGTATTTGCTCTGATCAGTTTTAGCAGATTCATCATCTTTACTCAGCTTACATCTGGTCACCATAAGAGTATTAACCGGTTTGGAATCATTCATTCCAAACTTCTTCAATAGCTCTTTCACGTACTTAGATTGTGAAATGAATATCCCCTTATCAGTTTGATTTACTTGAAGACCAAGAAAGAAATTCAACTCACCAATCATGGACATTTCAAATTCTTTTTGCATTTCTTCTGCAAATATTTTACACATGTCTTCATTTCCACCAAAGATGATATCATCAACATATACTACTACTATTAACATTTTTTTACCTTGCACTTTGAAGTAAAGATTGCTTTCAACAGTGCCTTTGCTAACTCCTTGCTTTGTTAGGTATCTATCCAATCTTGCATACCAAGCTCTGGGAGCTTGCTTCAATTCATATAATGCCTTCTTCAATTTACAAACCATATATGGTTTGTCAGATAACTAAAATCCTTCAGGTTGTTCCATGTATACTTCTTCCTCCAATTCACCATTCAGAAACGCTGACTTGACATCTATCTGATATACTTTGAAATCCTTGTGGGTAGAAAATGCCAAAAACATTCTAATAGCTTCCATTCTAGCCACAGGGGAAAATATTTCTTCAAAGTCTATGCCTTCAACTTGTGAGTATCCCTTGTATACAAGTCTTGACTTATTTCTTATAACATCACCATTTTCATTCAGCTTATTATGGAACACCCATTTTGAACCAATTACATTCTTATTCATAGGTCTAGGAACTAATTCCCATGTCTGATTCTTTTCTATTTGCTGCAACTCTTCTTTCATAGCTCTCATCCAACTCTCATCTTCACATGCTTCACTCACAGACTTAGGTTCAATATTAGAGAGTAAACACAAATTTACCTCACCTGCTACTTTGCTTCTTATCTTCACACCTTCACTCTTATCTCCAATTATTTGTTGCTCTGGATGATTCTTCTGCACATACTTAGGAGTCTTAATAGCAGGTTTCGAGATTTCTTCTTCTTCTTCTTCTTCTTCTTCTTCTTCTTCTTCCTTCTCCTTATTCTCTTCAGGTACTTGTCCACATATAGGATCATCAGGTTCAACTTCACTTATCTCAATAGGTCTATGCATGTCTTCATCAACTTTCACATTAGCACTTTCAACAATCTTCCTCAATATTTTATTGAAGCATCTATATGCTTTTTTGGTAGTAGAGTACCCAAGAAAAATTCATTCATCACATCTAGCATCAAACTTCCCAAGATTTTCATCAACTCTTTTAATGTAACATCTGCTTCCAAATACCTTGAAGTACTTCACAGTAGGAGTATTACCAGTCCATAACTCAAAAGGAGTCTTTGTGTTGTTGCCTCTAATTTGAACTCTATTAAGAACATAAACAATAGTGTGTATTGCCTCTCTCTAGTACACATCTAATACATTTTTTTCTTTCATCATGGTTCTTGCAGCTTCCTGTACCATCTGATTTTTCCTCTCAACTACCCCATTCTGTTGAGGGGTTCTTGGAGTAGAAAATTGTCTTTTTATGCCATGTTGTTCACAAAATGTATTAAACTCACCAGAAGTGAATTCTCCCCCTCTACCAGATCTCAAACATTTGATTCTCAAATTCACTTCATTTTCCACTCTTGCTTTGAATGCTTTAAAACTATCCAGAGCTTGAGTCTTCTCTCTAAGAAAAGCAACCCATGTCATTCAGGAATAATCTTCAATAAGGAGCATGAAATACCTATCACCATTCAGGCTTCCTATTCTAGTCTGACCACAAAGGTTAGTATGAATTAACTCCAACATTTTGGTAGTAGATTGCTCTTTTCCCTTAAAGTTTCATTTTGTTTGTTTCCCTAACTGATAACTTCTGCAAATAGTATTAGAAGGCTTTGTGATTCTAGGTAGACCTCAGATAACATCTCTTGAACTGATTCTAACTAGATTATCAAAGTTTACATGTCCCATTCTCTGGTGCCATAACCAACTTTGATAGATACAAGTCATTGACCATCAACTCCCTTAAGTTGGTAGATGTTTCCATGAGTTCTCCTTCCGACAATAACCATATCTTCGGATCTTTCTCTGATATTGCAGGTGTTTTTCTGAAACACAAGTTTTAAACCTTTGCTAGACATCTTTCCAACACTCAAAAGGTTATGACTCAAACCCTTTACATAATATACATCATCGGTGCTGTGTACTCCATCAAAACTAATTGTACCTTCCCCACAAATCTTAGCTCCTAAATCATCACCAAACATGACCAAACCACCATCATAATTTTAAAGTTTAGTGAACTTACTCTTATCTCTAGTCATGTGATTAGAACATCCAATGTCTTGATCACCCAGTAGTCTTCATCCTATCTTGCATGAAAAGTGGTGATCAAAGTACCTTCCATCTTATTCTTTTTGTTCTCTGAAGAATTCTTCCTTGCACATTTTCCAGGGTTAGCAGATACATATTTGTTTCCAATGCTAAAAACAAGCATTCACTATCATCACCCTCATTTTCAAATTCATCATTAGAAATTTTGGCTTCTTCTTTAACACAATACATCTTCTTGTATTTCTTATCCTTTCTATCCTTATCTTTATAATCCTTGTTCTTCTTATGTACAACTCTACTCAGACATCTTGAAGCATAATGACCAATATTACCACAACTGAAATATTTAAAGGGAAACATACCTTTATACTTTCCAGTACTTTTCTTCAACTTTCTAGTGAAATTCGCTTCCAACTCATCAAAACCATCACTATTTGGATCATCTTCAATATTCATTGCCTTAAATGTTGTTTGTCTTTTCTTCTTTCCTGAACTTTCTCATCTCAAATGTTGTCAAGGTGTCGAATAACTGTTCTTTAGTATACTTCTTAGGATCATACATCTCTTCAATAACTGAGATTTTATCACCATAGCAATCTGGTAGGGTGATCAAGATCTTCTCAATTATATCTTCATCGGCCAGGTTTCCCCCTTGATTCCTAACTTCATTTGCTACAAGTTCAACCCTCTGGAAATAACTTGTAAAATCTTCACCATCTTCCATTTTTAGATTCTCATATTTATGCTTTGTCGCCAGCTTCTTTGTGAACTTTACTCTTTCATTTCCTTCATACAGCTCTTCCAACTTCTTCTAGACTTCATGAGCAGTGCCTAAAGAAATAACCTTAGTTCACTCAGTTTTAGATAGAGCACTGTAAATAGCATACCTCACTTTCTCATTCTCCTCATAAGAAGAAACCTCATCTGCAGTGGTAGGACCACTCATCGAAGCAACATACTTCATCTCAATAGCCTTCCAGGTCTTGTAACCAAGAGAAAAAATATATCCTCTCATCCGTACTTTCCAATCACTTTAATCAGATCCATCTAGCATAGAGATCACCAACTTATGTGTCATCGGATATTCCTTAAGTGATTAAGCTCTACAAAAAGGAACCAAAGATCTGATACCAATTGTTAAAATGCATAGGACAACTGAGAGGGGGGGTGAATTGGTTGTCACCAAATTTAGATTCAAAACTTTAAATACTTATCAATTCTAGAACCACACTATTTTGTTATTAAGTATGAACATGAAACACAAATAACAGAAAGTAAAATCAACACAATGAACACTAGATTTTGACATGGAAAACCCAATAAGGGAAAAACCATGGCGAGGATTAACTCACAATATAAAGAGATTACAAAACCAAATACAAAGGCTCACTGTCAAGGGCTCACTACCCAAAAGAGGATTCACTGTCCAAATACAAAGGCTCACTGCCTATAGAAAGGACTCATTGTCCAACAGGGAGGCTCACTTCCTACTAATACAAAAGAGAACAAAAGATCCACCACAATAATTTACACACATATGCAACCTTGATTAAAAGATTGCAAAAAAATTCAGCTCACTTCCTTCAGGAATCTAACACAATGAAGTATTGCTACATCAACTCACTTTCACACACTTCTTCTCTTTTTATTTGTGGTTTATTTCATCACTTTGCATCACCATCCAATTCTTCCCAATTCAATTTGCATTTATACCATCGTCATCCTTATAAACTTTCTCCAAGGTCAACCACATAAGCTTCATTTCATAAATTCAAATTAGGTCGACAACTCAACATTCCCATGGTGTAAATGAATGAGAGTGGACTAATAAAAATACTTAACCAAGACCAAAAATAATGTCTCAGATCAACCACATGCTTCCTTAATTAAATTTAATTCTTCAAATGAAGTGTAAACACTAAGTTGGCCAAACCTAATGAAAACACAAATGAAGATTGATGTACATGTTTCCCAACAAGAAGATAGCACGTGGATGATGCAAAACACTTCATTATGCACAAGAACACATCTCAGGTTCCTTCAGATATGTCCACAACAAGTACAACAATCTTTGAACATTGAACTTGTTCCATTAGTCCATCCAGACTGTGCAAACACATACAACAACTCTGAAACATGACTTCCTGATCACCAAACCACATGCATCTTTGCCAGAACCAAGAGAACACCATTATAAGACACATTCTAGATCTGCAAGATCTAAAATAGAACAACGGAAGACTGTGGAGTAGAAACATTTCTCCCAATCCATTGAAGACCAGCTCTGCTAGAATAGTTCACACACTGGTGAACGTAACTTTCACATCCCATCAAACCAGAAGCTACAACTCAAGAGATATCACCACTAGAACCCCATTAGAAAACCTTCAAATCCACACAAGCATAGGATTAGCATAGGAGAAATGCAGATCAAATACCAGAGCACATTCTGAACACATTCATAACTTTGATTTCTCTCTTTCTTAATTTTCTCAAAAGCACTTGGAAACTCATCATTTCAATACATCTGCAAAATCATAAGGATAACTCCATGTACTCACAACATATCAATAGTATCTCAACTATACATGCACAATCTGCAATATATTGAACTGTGTTGTCATCAATGACAACAACACCAAACTTTTTCATACTTGCAATAGTTTTGTAATCCTTTTGTAGGAAGTGAGCCTCCTTGTGTAAGCAGTGAGCTTTTGTATCTGGACAATGAGTCCTATTCTAGGCAGTGAGCCCTTTAGCAGTGAGCCTTGAATATTCGGTTTTGGAGTTACTTTATATTGTGAGTTAAGCCTCACCATGGTTTTTCCCTTATTGGGTTTTACACGTAAAATCTGGTCTTCATTGTCTTGATTTTTCTTTTGTTATCTACATTTCATGTTCATACTTAATAACAGAATAGTGTGGTTGTAAAGTTGACTTGGGAATGAAGTTTTATGTTTGAATTTGGTGACAACTGATTCACCCCCCCTCTCAGTTCTCCTGCACCTTTTTAACAATTGGTATTAGAGCTTTGGTTCCTTGCGAAAGGGCTTAATCGCTTGAGGAGGATCTTGAAGGTTGATCAAATGGATAATAAAGAAGAAATCTAGATTGCACTTGAAGATCTTGATAAGGCTGAAAATGAAAATAAAGACTTAAAAGAAAATCTAGATGAAGAAAATGAATGTATCCAGAAACTGAAAGAGATCATTGGATTGAAAGTGATTGTACAAGAAAAGAAGAGAATTGAAGAATGTTTGAATACAATGGTGCAAAACAAGTCTGATGAATGCACTAGACTTGAACAAGAGGTAGTAAACCTGAAAGTAGAACTGGAGAAGGAAAAACTCTATGCGAATAGTTTCAAGTCTAGCTCTAACAAGCTTGAAGAACTGCTTGCAGGACAAAAATCAAATAAAGAAAAAGGTGGCTTGGGAAATGAATTAGGTGAAATCTCAAAGGAAAATCAAAATACTAAAGACAAAGGAAAGCAAAAATGAAATTCAAGAAACTTTGCAAGGAAACTGCCTGTGAGACAACCTAATGCACAAAGATATCCCTGTTTCAATGGTGTCTATTTTTCATGCAACAAATTTGGTCAAAGGGAAACAAAATCTAGGAGTAAGATGAATCAGTTTTCCGGCTCCTTCTCTAGAAATTTTTTTTCATGTAAGAAGTTTGGACATAAAGCCACTTAATGCAGATCTCAGGTGAGAATGATCAGTCAAGTGATGATGAATATATTTAATGGAGGAATAATGAATCAAACCTTTAATGGTTATTGCTATACCTATTACAAATTTGGACACAAAGAAAATCAATGTAGATCAAGGATTAATGGAGGTTAGAATAATCAGAAAAGTGTTGTCTGCTATAATTGTAACAAACCTGTACATATCTCAAAATTTTGCAAAAGTAAGAAGGGAAAGTAGTCTGCTTTGGTAGAGCATAATGAATCGGTAAAGAAAATTGAAAAATAAGTGAAGCAAGAGATGAATAATATATGGAGGAAAAAAAAAGAGCCAGAGATGACAGATGTGTCTGTGCCCTCATCCAGTATGGACAATTCCTTTAGGAATTAGACCTAGCATGGTCTTAGGGGGAGCATCAACAAAAAATTGTACAAACCCCCTAGATAAATGGTGTTTCATATGTTGGCCTGAGGATATATTAATGAATAGGTAGAGGTTTTGGAAAAGAAATCGGAAGAAAAAATGATGGCATGTTCTTTTGCAGATCAATTTATTGTTTACAGTTTTGAGAAATAAGGGTTTTATCAGCTTTTTGAAGTCTGTCACATTTAATGTGAATTAGGGAAAACTAATGATGTATAAAGTAAAATTCGTAAATCTCTTTGAACACTTGTGCACTTGAAGAGTTTGAAAGGCGTCTTGGAGTGATCTCGAAGAATCTTGAAGAAGTTTGACATAATTATTACAGAAAATCAAGAATTATTTCTCTGTTTACAAGGGGAAGAAGGGAAAAGGAAGAAGTTTCGATTGAACGATAATGAATTCGGGAGAATGGACAGAGGATCATATGGAAACATTCCACTGAAGTTGAAAGCTGTTGAATTGGAAGAATTTGATCATAGGAAAATGAAGGAAATGGAAATAGGGCTGAAGACAAATGAATTATAGAGCATAAAAACCCTAGGTGTGGATTTATGGGGAGAATTTCCCTGATTTGCAGATAAATAATTCATCTTGTTCTTGTTAAGTCGATTCAAGAACGACAAAATTATGTTGGAAAAACCCTACTTGATCATGAAGGAAGCGATCAAAGTGATTACTAGTTTATACAGTGTTGGGGACCTCCTTGGGAAGAAAATCGTAAAATACAAAGATGTGGAGGAACTTATTGGCATTGACAAAGACCCTTGAGCTCTATTGATAAACACTCTTACAGATTCCACTGTAAGGTATGTTGCATACCACATTTCTTATAAAATCTATTTCATAAATCATGAAGGTTCGACTTCGACTATTGTTGTATATCTTGCACACTTGATGGTTAAGGAAAACAAGCAGTTTGATTTGTTTAGCCTATTAGTGGAAAACCTAACTGAGAATGCCCAAATGTCATTGGTTGAGGGCTATGCTTTTTGGTTTGGATCTTTGATCATATGTTTGACACTTTACTTTTTGAGCTCGCTTCTAGGAAGAGAGAATGTTGAATGGGAATCTAGTATTCCTATTGGAAAACAATTTTATAGATATTTGGAATCATTGGTGGATAATGTAAGTGTTTGCAGAACCTATTTCACATCCCTGAAGATGAATATGTGCTCTGGTATGTCAGTACCTAGTCAGTTTGAAGTGGATTCATCCTCCAGTAGGAAAGAGTTAGAAGTTATCATTGGTGAGTCCCCTTTAGAATCTAAAAGAAGGAAAATTTTTGCAACAAATGTCTTGGAAGAAAAGAAGAATGAAGAATATTTTTTGTCTGGATCTGAATCATTTGATCTAGAAGATATACGGATGATGCTATACAAGGATGAAATGAAGAAGATTGGTAAAATGTGGAATGCATGCTCTCTAATTAAGAGACTTAAAATTGATGATGTACTAGTTGATTATTTGGTCAATAGAGGTATCTCAATTTTAGATGTGTTTGATTCTTTTCTAGATGATCTAGTAGAGATTATTGAAGAGAGAACATTGTTGGAAGGACCTGAAGTTCATAAGTTCAAAGCTATGGTTGAAAGAAGATGCACCAAAACCAAACAAGTGTTATCTAAACATATGAATGAGAAAAGAGAATGCATCAAAGAAATATCTGACATCTACAGGTATTGTCTTCGGTGGCCGACAACTGTTGACAATTTCAAAAGAAAAATTGAAGCCATTGAATCTTAGATGAATAGTATTAGAAATTTTTTTTATTTCTTTAAAGATAAGGATGGAAAATAGAGAATAAGAGTTGGTGAATTGCAAGTGGAGTTGCTAATTACTCAGAGGAAAAGAGAAGATATGGTTAAAACCTTCTGGTTGGTTAAGGAACTTGCTGAGGTTCGGTTGGATCATCTCTCTAAAATACTCTCTAATGTAGAAGATTGTGAATGCCAATGTCTTTCTTTGGACCAAACATCCTCTTTTATGTAGTTGTCTTTATTGAATGGTATGAGTGAAAGAATGAATTCAGCTATGCTTTCTTGGAAAAGGATTCTTTCGATCATAAGAGACATGTACAAGTAAATATTTCATGTAAAAGTGTCATTTTCACTTGAATGTTTGAAATGGGGAGTTGGAATCACCTTTGTATATACCATATACATACACATCCTATTTTTGGTGGCCCTTTTCCATTGATGTTAAAGGGGGAGAGAAGAGTATCTTTAAAGGAGTAAAAAGGAAATTGATGATAAAGGGAAAGAATGTTGTTTCTATAAAATTTTGGCACATGTTGCCATCAATGACAAAGGGGGAGATTGTTGGAAGAATGAAGAAGAATGACTAACTATACATTTTTGTGTTGTCATTGATGTCGCCATGTTATACAAGTTGTGAATGTAAGGCAAAGTCAGTGTTTGATCCAATATCTGAGTCGGTATACAATTTACACCCTCTAGTATTTTGGTTTGCAATCCTTTGCAGTTGATAGTTGCTACTTGCAGTTTTGGGAAATAGTCTATGGATATTGAAAGCATGTATGTTCAAAATATCTCATTCTTTAGTGCTCGTATGGTGTATTGGTATTGTTCTATTGATTTCATTTTGTTATTAAGCCTATCTCTGTCCGACTTCATGGATAATTGGTATGGTGAATTAATTTTTGTGTGGATATATGTGTGACCTATCTTAGGTCTATGCCTACATGATAAAGTGTGCTACACATTTTGATTTATTATCTGAAAAGATTTTTTGAATGCCTGAAGATGACAATTGGCATTTTTGGTAAACAATAGTTGCATCTAATTAGGCTGACCTAACTAATGCTTGCGAATGGATTGAGTATGTATATTGGATAGTTTTTGAAGATTTACAATAGATGATGCAATTGTGAATGCGAATGTGAAGAAGTGTGAATATGATGAAGTGTGTCAAGCCAATTTACTAAGATTCATTAGAACTGTATCAACACTTGTTAGGTGCACTCTCACCAGTTCATTTCGGCTGTGAAGCCAATTTTGCTTTGTAATCCTTTTGTAGGTAGTGAGCCTCCTTGTGTAAGTAGTGAGCTTTTGTATTTGGACAGTGAGTCCTATTCTGGGTAGTGAGACCTTTGGTAATGAACCTTATATATTCAGTTTTGGAGTTACTTTATATTGTTATTTAATCCTCACCGTGGTTTTTCCCTTACTGGGTTTTCCACATAAAATCTGGTGTTCATTGTGTTGATTTTGCTTCCTATTATCTGTATTTCATGTTCATACTTAATAACAGAATAGTGTGGTTGTAAATTTGATAAGTGTTTGAAGTTTTATGTTTGAATTTGGTGACAACTAATTCACCCCCCCTCTTAGTTGTCTTGCGCCTTTTTAATAGAATCTTCCTTGGATACCCTACAAAGAACAAGGCATACAAATGTTATAACAAAAGGCTAAAGAAGATTGTTGAAATTGCAAGTGTCAAAGTGGATGAAGAACCACTATAGAGTTTAGTATTGATAGAAGGATATGAATATGATGAACTCCCTTGAAATGAAGAAGAAAAAGAAGAAGAGAAAGGAAAATAGATGACAATTGAAGAGGAAGAAGCTCAAGAAAATATCCCTAAAACTCCTAAATATGTGTAGAAAAATCATTCTAAAGATCAAATTATTGGAGATAAGAGAAAAGGTGTGTTAACAAGGAGAAATTTTTGTATGATAGAGGAACAAGTAAAATTCAGTTTACTTTCAAAAGTAGAACCTAAAAAGGTAACTAAAGCATGCAAGGATGAGAATTGGATCAAAGCTATGGAAGAAGAGTTGAGATAGAGTGAGAAGAATCAAACTTGGGAATTGGTCCTAAGACCAACAAACAAGAATGTGATAGGAACTAAATGGGTTTTTAGGAACAAAATGAATGAGGATGGAAAGGTTGTTAGAAATAAGGCTAGACTTGTGTGTAAGGGCTCCTCACAAGTGGAAGGAATATATTTTGAAGATATTTTTGCTCTAGTAGAAAGAATGGAGGCCATTAGAATGTTTTTGGATTTTGCAACACATAAAGACTTCAAGGTGTATTAGATGGATGTCAAGTCAGCATTTCTGAATGGTGAGTTAGAAGAAGAGGTTTATATTGAACAACTTGAAGGTTTTTCATTATCAAGAAGATGCTGATATGGTCTACATATTGAAGAAAGTATTGTATGGACTCAAACAAGCTCCTAGAGCTTGGTATACAAGACTGGATAGGTATTTGTTATAGAAGGGATTAAAAAAGGGTGTTATAGATAGTAACCTTTACTTCAAGGTTAAAGGAGATCAAATCTTGATTGTGGTTGTATATGTTAATGACATAATCTTTGGAGGAAATGAAGGTATGTGTAAGAAGTTTGTAGAAGAGTTGCATAAAGAGTTTGAGGTGTCAATGTTTGAGGAGATGAATTTCTTCCTTAGGCTACAAATTAGTCAATAAAAAAAGGTATTTTCATTTCATAGTGAAAGTATGTTAAGGAAATGTTGAAGAAGTTTGGAATGGAGGATTCTAAATTGGTATGTACTCCTATGGTTACTAGTTGCAAGTTGAGAAAAAATGATGAATCTCATAAGAAAGATCAAAGAAAGTATAGATCAATGACTGGTGGACTATTATATCTTACTGCTACTAGACCATATATCATACATGCAATTTTTCTTGTTTCAATATTTCAAGAAGATCCCAAAGAATCACATGTGATAGTAGTGAAAAGAATATTCAGATACCTAAAAGACACTCCAATTTTTTTTCTATGGTATCCTAAGGATTCTAACTTCTCTTTGAGTGCATATATAGATGTAGATTGGGCAGGTTGTGTAGATGATAGAATAAGTAAAAGTGGAGGTTCTTTCTTTCTTGGAAGCAAGTTGGTTTCTTGATTTAGTGTCATTATCTACTACAGAGGTAAAATATATTGGAGTAGCATCATGTTGCACACGGGTTTTGTGGATGAAGAATATATTGAAGAATATCAAGGTATCATATGATGAACCTATTTTTATCTTGTGTAATAATACATTTTTTATCAATGTTTCAAAGAACCTGATAATACATTCAAGAAAAATACATATCTATATCTGGCATGAATTTCTAAGGGAGAAAGTTATAGAGAATGGAGTGAAGTTGGAGTATTTTCCTACAAAGGATCAGGTTGCAGATACACAAAGGCTCTCCCAAAAGATACATTTAAGTATCTCCGGAAGAAGTTAGGTGTTATTGTCCCTTCTTTCCACTAGATGCATAAGTTGGTGCATCTATCTAGGAGAGAATTTCAAGATACATTATTGGTCTTGGATTAATAAAGGGTACCTCTCAAAGGGAGTAGGTAGTGGTTTGTTTTAATTGGTGCAGTTAGGGGGAGAATATCTTGTGCCCCTATGAGGGAGAGAGCAGTAGAGAGAATGCAGTAAAGAGAGAGTAGAAGTAAGCGTAAGAGAAAGTAGTGTTGGTGTTTCCTAAAGTGAATCTTTCCGGTGATGAGAAAGGCATAGATTGCATCCCTTTTCCATTGATGTCAAAGGGGGAGAGATAAAGTATAAGAAAACATAGAGAAAGTGAAGTATGAGAAAGTAATAATGTAAGATCCTATCCCTTGTGGCCTTGTTGATCCAATTAGTTGTTGATGGTTTATATGCTATAGTCTATGATATTTTATGTTGGATAGTAAACATGAATGATGGTTGTTGCTACACCATGAAGATGTGCATATTCTTGATTAATTGTATATAATAGTTAATGTGAATTCTTGTGATAGTCAGATGAGTTCCATTATTTGTTTATGTAAATATGCAATGATTAGGATGCTCAGTTATTGGAAATATTATTATGTATATTAAGGGTGGGTGCATGAAGTTGGGTACCAATTTTCTGGCCACTTTTGAATTTTTTTTTAAAAAACACGCTCGCGTTATAACGCGAGCATCCTATAACGCTTTAAAAACAAAGAAAAAAGTGAGTATTTTCCTTGGAATACCAACCCAAAGGCTTGGAGGGCATTCCAAACAAGGCCAGAGATGTGTTTTTGCAAATTCTACAATTTTTCACATAATTGGGTCCGTGCTCACCATCAAGATTGCATCTAGTTCAATATCGACAAAATCGAAAACATGGGTAATGTTAGGTTCTCTCTGAGCTATCCAACAATGTAATTTTTTTCACTTTTTGACAATGTTAAGCCTTTCATCCATAATTTCTTTTGTTTGTATGTATGTTTTTTTCCAAAAAATAGTGTTCGGTGTTTTTTTTGTTATAAATTAATTGTTCATCAAAATTTTGAATAAATTACATTTTTAGAAACTAGACTCCATTCTACAAATTTTAAAAAAATCAATTATTTTCCAAAATTTGTAGGGGGAGCATGGCCAAAATTCTGCTTTTCAAGAAGTGCCCACTTAGAAAATTAGTAAAAAATCAATTTTTCATTAAAAAATTATCAGAAAAATTGTGCATCAACTAGATGCTATTAGCTAACTTCTAACCATAGCGATTTTAAAAATACTACAAAAAATTTCACTATGCTTAGGTCGTACAAGAGTTGCTATGTTATGTTTTTCTGACAAAAAAAACACCAATTTGTGTACATCCCTCTTTTGAACCCCTTAATCTCAACCATTTTCTAAATAAATTAATAGTTTAGAAAGTAGACTCAGAGCACTTTGATCCTTGTTTTTGTTCTATCTCAAAATTTTGAGTGTAACTATCCTCAATTTCATGTCCAAGGTCAACATTTCCTGATTTCAGAAAAAAAGTGGCCACTTAAGCCCCCTTTTTGGGAACCATCTTGGTGCACTTACCCTTAAGTGGATTACATTATGTTAGGTGATTACATATTATAGATGTGATTTGGTGTGATTATGAAGATAATTATTGATATTCAATGTTACTTATAGTGGTATGCATTACAAGTTAAATATTCTACTAACATTAGTGGTGATATTTTGATAACAGATAGTGTTCACTCAATTTTTCTTTGACTCTATAACATGTAGCATACGAGTAAGGAGTGTTACTGTGAAGATTAGTGGATCTAATTTTCTAGTTGATTATTATTCTTGGAATTTTTAATTCATAAGTCATTTGTTTTAATTATTATTAATCATGAGTAATACTGACACACTTTTTGGTTGAGTAAATAGGTAAAAATTGGCCAATGTTGATAAGGGGGTCACATAGCTACTTCCTTTATTGTATCCTTGTGAGATATTAGTCTTGTCATTGGCATGTGATCTAACCTTATTTTGTGTGGTATGGGTTGTGTGTATGTGAGAGTTGTTTTATTAGTCTCATGAATCACTTTATTATTATGGTCACTTATTTTATGTTTTGGAAGTCCTTATGTGGTCTTAATTGTTTAAAAAGTTTCTTAGGTGATAGGTTTATGGGGTAAGGGTATTTTTATTCCATAAAACCCCTTTAATAAAGTCTAAAATCCACTCTAATTACTCACTTATGAAAAGTGAAGAAAAATGGAGTTGAAAGGGTTGCTAGGAAGTTGAAAAGGAGGTTGTGTTTTCCCCTTCCATTTGTTCTCTCTATTTGTGTGGAGGAGGGGGTTTTATCTCTTTTTCTTTTTGGATTGTTCTTGAGTTCATGTTTGGTTTTCATTCTTCATTCTTGAGTTCTTTCCATGTCTGTGAAGAAGGAGCAATGAAAGAGAGTGTTTGGAGAGAGTTTTCTACAAGTTGGATAGAAAACTTTCTTAGTGAGGTCCAACCTTTTAGTTATCTATCTAAGTTGATTTGTAATGAGTTTGATGTCATATTGATCTTGCTTATAAAAAAATCTATGTGAAATTTGATGTTGAATATTTTGTTTGGCTGCAAGTAGTGTGTTGGAGTTTGCATTGGTTGAGTCTTCCACCTTGCTTAGTTTAATTTCATGTATACCCTTTTTGTGTGTTAAAATAAAGAAATATGAATGCAAGATGTTGTGATATGCAAAGTATGTAAAGTGTAAACTTGTCTAGGAATCCTTGTGATTAGTGGATTTAATATGACAAGTTTAGTAATCTGGATGTTATATGTTACACTTTGGTTGTGGATCCTATGTGGAAGATATTTTGTGGAAGTGCTATGTGACCCTGGCTTGGGGGTGGATTAAGTCTCAATCCTATGGGTGGGTGGAGAGCTCATTGACCTATATTATTTTTCTTCTTTGTGTATCTTTTTATTTCAGCTACATGTGTTGAATAAGAAAGAATATCTTGAGACTTTCAGCCAATTGATTTCAAGAGAAAACATGTTGGTTTTGTTGAGGTAACAATATTGTTGCCCCTATGCCAAACAATAATTTGTTTAAAAGTAGTTTTACATATTTGATCATACAAAATGATAAACATGCTATTGATGTATATAATTTAATGGGTTTTTCTACTATTAATCTCAGAAAAATATATTAAAAAATTGTATTAACCTAGATCACCAATTATGATTTATTAAAAAACATTGACATACTTATTCACAATAAAAATATGTCATAAAATAGTCTTACAAATCTATCCACATAGAATGAAAGACAAAGAGTTAGATGATAAAATTTAAAGGGGTTTTGAAAATAAAATATTTGTAAAACATATCCAAAAATTAGAGAAACTTTGTAAACCAAATAGAATTTATGATTAAAAAATTACCGTCTCCTACTTTGAAACTAACGCAATAAATTGAAAACAAAAAGAAATTGAGTGAAACCAAGTTAGGGTATCATGAAGGAAAGAGAAATATTTGAAGGAACTCTTCAATTAGAAAGATAGAAAGATGAGAAAAAATCCCTTACATTGATTCTTAAGTTAGTTTTTAAAAATTAGTTTCCAATTATCCATTAATAGTCTTAATTGTATAGTGCTTAGAATTATTGGTTCCATATTGTTGATTTTATTTTTTCTCTTATTTTCAGGATTGTGTTCTTGTCAGAGAGTTTAATTATTTATTTGGTTTATTAGTGGATGAACAATATCTCCATTTTATCAAAGAATAAGAATATTTTTATTTATATAAAAGTGATTCAAACAACTTATCATAGAAGAGTCTAGGTATAGTAAGCAAAGTTGGTGTATCAATGGAAAATTAGATTGTTAGCTTATTAGATAATAAACATCAAAAATCCAAAGAGGCTATCAAGAACAATGGAAAGTCAAAATAAAGAATGATTATACCTTCCTTTCCTTCCATGCTTCACCTTCATAGCACCTTCTAGTTTGCAGCAAGTCAATGAGGCCCTCAGATTCCAAATTGAGCAACCTATAATAATGTTAAAGTCCTATGCAAATGTTGAAGGATTTATAAAATTGTGCCTATGTCTATGCCTATGACTATGATTGCCAATGTCTATGCCTAACAATGCTAAAACTTGATCAAATACAAATAATAAGTATTGAAATTGCTATGAAATCTAAGTGTGCAAATGCCTAAAATGTAATGTGTCTGTGCGTAATCGAAAAGTGAGAGGAAAATGACATTTTATAGAAAATGCCATTTCGAATGGACAAACGAGATCGAATTCTAAGAAAGACCTAGAATGAGAGGTCCAGATTAAATTTAAGAATCCCTAATTAGGGTTAGGGCAAATTCATTAATCAAACGGTCAAGATAATATCTCAGATAATCAGATCGACGGTGGAGAATAAATGAGGAAATTGATTAAAGAAATAAAGATTTTTGAAAAATCAAGAAGATAAGATTTGGACTGAAGATCAGATTTTGAAAAATCAAGAATCTGCCCGATTACTTGATTTTTGGAAGAATAATATCTTTTTGAATTTAATTAATTCAAAATGATGATTTTGTGTGACAAGTAAATAATCTTTTTCAGATTATTTACTAAAAAGAGTGAAAGTTAATAAAATGAAATCATTTTAAATATTTTCATTTATTTAAAATGAGAGAAAAATGAAATTAGTAATTAAATAATTAAAAATAATTATTTAATTTGGAAGATAAGACTGAATAATTAAATAAATTAATAAATTTATTTAATTGTGACAATTAGTGACATATCAAATAAATAAATGAAATTCATTTATTTAATAATCAAGAAGAATTAATGGAGAAAGGAATTTAAATAAATTAAGAAATTTATTTAATTAAGGGAAGACTTAGACAATTAATGACGTATTTAATAAATAAATTTATTTATTTATTTAATAATCATGAAGAATAAAAGGATATGAATTAATTAAATAATTATGAATTATTTAATCAATAGTCGAATGTGGACCAAGGACATAATTAAATGTCATAATTATGCTAGGACGAAAGTGATAAAATGAAGCTTGCAGGCCTAGGTCATTTTTAGGTGTCTACAGTTGGTAATTGAAATCACCTAAGAATTGTTGTAAGAAGAATAATAATTTGGGTAGAGTTATGAAGTAAAGAAATAAGGTTTAATTTGTGAATTATAATTTTAAAGGTTCTAAATCCATTAAAGTATAGTTACTAACAAATTTTATCGAACTAAATAGTCATGAATTATGTGTATATGTTTAGTTTTGTGTGTATACTAGAAATATACATAATCAATCTCAAATTGTTGAGTTATTAGTCCTATAATGTTTATATGTTTAGTTTTATTTGATGCCTCAGCTTGGTTGTTTCATTATGGGTAGTATGGAGATGAAAAATGGTGTTGAATGTGAAATCGATCACATAACTCATGTATGTCTTGGTTTTTAAATGGACGTCCATTGTCAGTGATGATGGATTGCGGAAGGCGATACTGGAAAATGATGTAGTTAAGGATAAACTTGGATATTTGTTTGTCGGTAATATATGTCAATGGGATGGCTTCAATCCACTTTGTGAAATACTCAGTGGCGGTAATAATGAATTTATGGCCATTGGATGAGGTTGGATGAATCTTACCCATGAGGTCGAGTCCCCATTGACCGAAGGGCCAAGGAGAAGTGATCGGCTGAAGTTCATGTGCTGGAACATGGTCCAAATCACTATGGATCTGCCATTTGTGACAAGTTTTGACATATTCAATTGCATCCTTTTCCATTGTCGGCCAATAATACCCAAGTCTTGTTACTTTCTTAGCCAGAGTAGGACGACTCGAATGAGACCTGCATATACCGTCGTGCACTTCACGTAAGGTCATACATGCTTCGTTAGTGTCAAGACATCTAAGGAGGGTATCGTCAAAACTGTGGCGGTAAAGGGTGTCACTGACGATGGCATACTTTGCAGATTTTTGGATGAAGGACTTCCTTTGGTTATTGGACAGGTTCAGTGGAAGGGTTTGAGATTTTAGGTAGTCATAAATATCTTGATACCAGGGAGAGTTGGGACCAACAAGTTCGCAAACCATTTCTGATTCTGGGATATCATATGTCGGTATCAAAAGCTGTTCTACTAAGAACTCAAATTGTGACACATTTTTAGGGATGTCCAAGAGAGAACCAATAGTAGCCATTGCATCAGCTGCCTTATTCTATGCCCTGGGGATTTGTTCAAAAGAAATCGATTGGAAGTATGTCAGGAAACTATCCACCATCCTCTTGTAGGGAAGCAACTTCTCATCCTTTGTTTCATAGTCATCATTCACTTGGTTGATAACGAGCTGGGAATCCCTGAATACAAGCAACGTCTGAATTTTCCATTTAATTGCCATCTTGAGACCTGTGACTAGTGCTTCATATTTGGCAATGTTATTTGTACAAGGGAAGGAAATCCGGTATGACTTAGGGATTGAATCTCCCTATGGTGTGATAAACAAGATTCCGGCGCCTGAGCCATGACCAGTATGAGATCCATCAAAATATAAATTCCATGGTACCGCCAGTTCCACATGAAAAATGGACTCATCGGGAAAATTAGTTACTAGTGGATGAGTAACTTGAATCGGTGCATCCGCCAGTTGATCTGCTATTACCTATCCTTTTATTGCCTTACGCTCAACATATTGTATGTCATACTCGCTTAGTATCATGACCCATTTTTCCAACCAGCCTGTTAATACCGCTCGACTTAGGAGATATTTTAGTGGATCAATCTTGGCGACCAGTTGTTTCTGGTGACTGAGCATATAGTGTCTTAGTTTTTGGGATGCAAAGACAACGGCGAGGCATGCACATTCGATGTATGTGTAGTTCAAATCATACCCTATCAGTGTGCAGCTGATATAATAGATGGCTCTTTCTTTTCCTTCATGATCATTTTGTGCCAGTAATGCCCCTAGTGCTGAACTAGTAGTCGAGATGTATAAGATCAACGACTTTCCATGAATGGGTGGCATGAGGACTGGTGTTGACAGTAGGTAATCTTTTATTTTCTAAAAGGCCTCTTGACATTTATCCGTCCATACAAAGGGGATACCCTTGCACAACAAATACTGGAATGGGTGACACTTATCTGCCAATTGGGCTATAAAATGCCGAATAGATTGTACTCTACCTTGCAGAGTTTTGAGTTCACTGATTCCTTTGGGCGGAGGCATGTCTACGATTGCTTTGACCTTCTTTGGATTGACTTCTATGCCTCTTTGGGAAACTATGTATCCCAATAGTTTACCTGATGTGACCCCAAAAACACACTTCTTAGGGTTTAGCTTAACTTTGTACTCTTCAAGTCTCTTGAAAATTATGTCGAGTACCTTCAAATGATCTTTCCTTGTTGCTAATTTGGCTAATAGGTCATCTACATAATCTTCCATTATTTTGTGCATCATGTCATGGAAGATCATGGTCATAGCCCTTTGATATGTGGCACCTGCATTTTTGAGACCAAATGGCATGACGTTCCAATAGTATGTACCCCATGGGCAAGTAAATGCCGTTTTGTGCTGATCTTCAGGAGCAATGCGGATTTGATTATAGCCGGAGAAACCTTCCATGAGGGATAGCATCTCATATCCTGCCGTAAGATCAACTATGATGTCAATGTTTGGCAAAGGAAAGTCATCCTTTGGGCATGCCTTATTTAGGTCTCAGAAATCTGTACAGACACAGATCAACCCATTTGGCTTTGTGACTGGGACCAGATTAGAAATCCATTCAGCGTAGTCAATAGACCATATGAATCCGGCATCTAGCAATTTCTTTAACTCGACCTTGACCAATAGGGCAACTTGGGGGTGCATTTTGTGCAACTTCTGCTTGACTGGTTTAGCATTAGGTAATAGTGGTAGATGGTGCAGAACCAGTTCTAGGTCCAATCCTGGCATGTCAGCATAGGACCATGTGAAATTGATTTTTTGTTTTGCAAAGAATTTATGAAATTCTGGTTTCTCTTCGTCAGTCACTGATGTAGCAAATAGGACCATCTTGGGGTCTTCTGTAGTTGAAATGTTATCCTCTATTGTGTCCTCGATAAGCATAGCTGATTTCTCTTGCTGCATGGGGAGAAAGTCCAGTCCTCCATCTTTGGGCGCCTCAGAGAGGTTTTCACCCGTAGATACATCCTTTATTTTTACTATTTTATCATCAAGAGGTGCCTTTCGGCTTTCACCTAGAGACGTTTCACTTTTTACTTTATTTTTATTTTTTCTTTTGCGACTAGAGGACGGAGCAATCTCGCCGAAGTATGTCGTGCAGTCTAAATCAATGGAAAATCCTGATTTGTGGTCCCCACTAGGTATGCCTTCTCGTAATCCCATAAATTCAGCAATTGCCTCATCATTCTAAAATGTGTCCAGGACTGGTGGTCCTTGTTGGTCCCAATCGACTAGTTTAGGGTAAACTAAGGAAATGCCATCGTCAATGCTGGTGAATGGAGGTGAGGATGCGGATAGCATGCAAACGGATTCAGTGATGTTGTAGATGAGATTATAATCATCCAACTCTACATTGGACTCTATCCAATATTCTCCTTCACTAGTGTCATATTCGTTGTCAAAATATGAAGTGAAGGTTTTAGAGCCCTGGTTGTCAACATCGTTTGATACTTCGGATTGATTGGACTGAGGGGGTTCAGATGATGGGTGTTGTACATCATGGGAAGTGGTAATGGAACTTTGACTATTTGGTTCCTGTTCAATTTTGAATGTTTTCCAAAACCGTTGTTCAAAGGTCAGTTCCCCTGGTTCGACAAACAAATCATCAAGACAACAATCACTTAGGGATCGTTCTGAGCCAAATTCCCACTCATGGGAGTCTGTTTCGGTGAGGGTTTCCCTAGTTGTCTCGACACTATCTGAAGCATGTACTCTCTCATTTGAAAGTCTAGAGGTATGTCGATCATCATTGTCGGGTGATCCAAACCCTAATCCAAGATACTTTGGAATTTGAAAAGTTTCTATGGGTTCCCTTTGACCAGTTTTATTTTTTTCTAGGCCACTAGTACCATCGTAGCCTTTAGCCTTCATGATGTCATAACCCTTGCCATATCTTTGAACTGGTAATGGGGGTAGTGCGACAGTATCCTTATAGATCCATCCTGTAATGTCAGCAAGGTCTTCATTACTCATATCTCCCCACTTGATAAAAACTATTTTCGGTGGGACTTTGAAAGTTTCCTGAGGTTCCATTCTGAAACATGGCCGACCATATATCTTTGGAGACTAGGGTATTGTTGTTATGCTGTATGTTGTATTTAGTTTGAACTCTCCATAGCCAAGGTCCTGGATTTTGACAGTGGATTCAGCCTTAGGGCTAGTGGAAGGTGGTGGTATGGCAGAAGACGTAGATGGAGTGGATGTGGAAGATGACGTGAGTGTAGATGGGTCAATGTATTTGGATGATGAGGAGCCAGGTGCTTCTCGGTTAATAGGTACTCAGTTTTTGAAGATTCCCCTTAAGTTTGTACAATATTGGAAAGGGTCGGGATCTCCATATATGGTTATTTCCATGCCGTCAAATGGAAATTTTAGGTATTGGTGATATGTAAACGGAATGACTTTTAAGGTGTGAATCCATGGATGACCAAGCAAGATGTTATATGGTAGTTCCAAATCTAGGACCTGGCAGGTTGTGTCCACAATGACCGGTCCCACTCTGATAGGGAGAGAGATAATGCCACGTGAAGAGCGTTCCTCGTCATCGTATGCTTTGATCACTATAATTTTTGTTGGGTCTACACACGCATCAGAGAACCCTAGAGCCTTAACCAGTTTGAGGGAGCATATGTTCAATCCTGCTCCGCCATCTACTAAAACCTGTCTAACTTTGTGCTTGTGGACAAAAGTTTCTATGTGCAATGCATCATTGTGGTTGGTTTTAGGTGATGAGTAGTCTTGATCCGAAAAGGTGACGTGGTGAGGCGTAGTGAGATATCCCACCATGGTTTCAAATTGATTGACATCAATGTCCTTGGGGACCGACGACTCTAGCAGGGTTTTATCTAGGATCTCTTTGTGCGTGGGAGAGATATGAAGCAGCTCGAGTTATAGAGATTTGCGCAAGAGTCTTTCCTAACTGGTCTATGAGGTTGAACTAACTTTTGGGTTTCCATTGCTGTGTGGTCGGGACAGGTTTTGGTTGTTTAGTAGATGGGCCCGGTATGGTGATTTTGGCTTGTCTAGCAGGAGGTGGACCAGCTATAGTGACCTTGCCACTTCGAGTAGTAGCATTACATTGGGGTGCTCTCTTGACCGTAATGGTATTGATGTATTCATCGTCAGTTCAGACATTATTTATAATTGGTCCACTAGAATAATCATACTTGGCTCAGGCAAAGTTAGCTTGATTTTGTGGACCTGAGGTGGAAGCATTATGAGAACCATGGTCCTGCAGTGGATTCTTATGGATAGTATGATCTGAATTGGAGGCGAATTGTGATCTGCCTACTTCGATGGTGCGACTTTCAATAAGATCCTGTATTAGGTTTTTCAATTGTCGACAGTTGGAGGTTGTATGTCCTTTTGCTCGATGGTATTCACAAAATGCATTATCATTCCACCATGCTGGTTTGAATTGTCCTAGGTCATATGGTTTTGGTTCTTGAAGTATGATGACCCCATGCTAGAGGCATTTCTTAAGGACTTCTTCAATGGGTTCACCCAAAGGAGTGTATGTGCGACCCCTAGGGAATTGTCTCATCTGACGGTATTGTCCCTGATTATTTTGACCGTTCTGATTGTTTGAAGAAATATTGGGAGGAGGTGTCAATGTCGTTGTTGGTTTGTTTTGTTGTTGAACCCCTTTTAGGGCCAATACAGGACCTACGATGTTTGCAGTCTTGGAGTCAACAACACCGTCATTTGTAACGTGATTATTTTTAACCCAATATTTTTTTTTGTCGGCGGGGTGATTGACGTTTGTGTTTTTGGAACCATATCGTAATTCTCCCTTTGCGATAAGGCCTTTCTCAATTTGGACCCCTTTTTTGACTAAGTCTGTGAAATTTGTGCAACAATGTACTTGCAGTGCATATTTTAGGGGCCCCAGAAGTGTTTGGACAAACATTTCGACTTTTTCCCTTTCAGGGATGTCAATGTGACATCGACTAGCGAGGCTTCTCCATTTTTGAAAGAATGGGATAAATGTCTCACCAGCATCCTCTTGCATGAGATTGCACAAGCTAGTGATAGAGGTATCCATGTTGATGTTGTACGCGTAATTTCTTATGAATTTTTGTTTAAGCTCATCCCATGTCTGGATATCCTTTTGGGTGGAAAACCATTCAAGGGCAGGACCCGCCAGACTTTTAGAAAAAAGTCTCATCAAATATGTTTGTTCATAAGCGATGTCCATACAATTGGTTGCAAATTCGTGAACATGTTCAATGGGGTTTTTCTTGCCTCGATATTTTGTGAAATTGGGTGACACATATCCTGGTGGAAATGGAGGTATGTATAAGCTCGTGTCGAATGGGTATACATTTAGAACATATGATATTTCTAATTTCTTGCCTGAAATGTACATGTTTTGGATAGTTTTCTCTACATCCATCAATCTTGTTTGGAGGGCGTCCATAGCAGGGTCGTTTATGTTTCCGTACGTTGGATTGCTTGGTACACCATAGGTTCCTGTTTGTTGCACGTGAACATTGGTGTATTGTGGCGATATGGATTGTTGTGACATGTATGACGTGTGTGGATTGACGTGTTGTTGGTATTGAAGATTATGATTGGGTGCATGTTGATGAGTATGAACGTTAGATGAGTAGGTTGGGATGTGTTCTCCAATCATGTGTGTCGTTATTTGGGGGATGTGATGACCATGAGTGTTGTGATGTGTTAATGATGTTGCGGGTTGTGTTACTTGGCCGGCTTGTGCGAATTGTTGAGCTTGCCTAAGAGGAATGTTTGTGTTTGCACCTTGGGAGGCAATGAAATTTGACTGTGTTGTCGTGTTAACATTTTGTTGTTGTCCTTGGATAAATATATGTCTTGTGGCTCCTCCCGAAGGATTTTGTGAAATACCACTAAGCGGATATGTCGAAGTTGTGCTCATGGTAGTAGATGGAGCTTTCAAGGGGGGATTGTTGTGACTTGATGATGCCCCCATGGCATTTACTGTCGTGGAATTTACTGTCATGGTATTTGTGGTGTTGGGGATGTTGGAGATGTTTGGGATGTTGGAGGTGTTTGGGATGTTGGGAGTGGCATGCACTGTCGTTGTAGTTTCAACGAAAGTATTGCTCGTAGTGTTTGGAAGTTGACCACTATGTGACATGTTATGTGCGTTGTTGGTATTAGGGTCAGGAGGTGTCAAATTTAGTGTGTTAATGTCAAATCCTTGTGGTAACTTAGCTCCTTCACTCAAGAGGATGGCTAAGTATTTTTCTCTGTCGTGACGGACCATTATTTCAACGAACTGATAGGCCTCTGGGTCTTGTGCTAGTGCCTCTAAGTTTTCCTCAAGTAGTTGACCATTTTCATCTTTTTGCAAGAATGGTTCGAATGGACTGTTTGATGAGGATTGCGTTGTCATTGGAGGTTGATTGTCTGAATTGGAAAATGGATCGTAAAAGGTCTAGTTTGTGTCATGTGTAGGATTGTCGATAGTGGAAGTGGGGTCTTGTCGAAATTTTTCCATTTGTCGTTGTTTTTAGAGTCTAGTTTCCACCATAAATTGATATTGCTCAAAATGGAAATGACAACTAAATGCAAGTATGACACTATGCGAAGTCTAAGTTCAAAATGACAACTAGAATGACTAATGTTTTTGGATTTTCGTGAATAGGATATGCAATGTGCAGACTTATAATGCAATTTAAGACAAGGGTATCTAAGCACTTCTAAGCTCAAACTTTGTTTTCGATTTTGACTGCCAAAGGACTTTGTTTGAAAATGACAAAGTGACAAGGTCTAAATGACTAGTGAGTTTTCCTAAGTAGACTTTTGAGTTGGAAAATCTCACGAAAGAGGACAATGACTAAAAAGGGATTTGATAACTTAGTCCAAGAGAGCCTAGTGTCGAAAGCAATGAGGTTGCCGATGGTGCTGAGATTTGTCTAATCTTAAGTATGCAAATATGAACCTAGGGATAACCTAATGCCAAATGTATGCAAATAAAAGGATGGAGTATGAAACCTATGGTGACGAATGCAAACTAATGGATGAAACTTTGAGCAATTTCAGACTTGGTTTCTGACAGAATCTCTTGGGAAATAGTGTTTGACAAATGGTTGACAAGTTGAAGACCTCAGGTTTTGAATATGAAGTTTTAAAATTTGATAGGAAAATGCGTCGTTTGAGGTTTCAGTTGCATCTTGGATTTGCAAATGCGGTTCAGAATCAGACAAATGCGACTCAATGATAGTCAGTTGCATCTCAGTTTTGCAAATGCAGCGCATATTGAATGAATGCAACTCGGAATTAGACAAATGCGACTCAGTTTTGCAGATGTGACTCAATGTTGCTCAGTTGTGTCACGATGCATGCATATGCGGTATTTGAAAGGTTGAATGCGATTGATCAGAGCGATTGCGATTTAGAAAGTTAAATGCAGTTTTACAAATGCAAAAAGTTTGTCATTTTTGATGGCAAATTTGATCTGTTTGATATTGAGCGTTTTGTTTGGAGCTGTAAATGTGATAAGTCCAGAAAGCACTTGACAAGCATAGTGTTTTAAAAGTAACCAAACACACATCAGATAAGCACAATCCTAGGTTAAGCCATGACAGTATTCGCTAGATTCCACGCGGGTTTCCCCAACCACATATCTGTAGCGTGTGAATTCAGAAGCTTGGCTGCATGGGCTCCCCCTTAAAGTGCACTCTCTTGTCAGGCCAACCAAGCTTCCAACCCCCATGAAACTCCCATGGCGAGTTGATCACCTCTACTACAAATTGCGAAAGTGTGGATGCCTTCACACCGACCGGTGCTGCGCTAGCAAATAGAAGGTTTTTGGCTTACTACACAAAAGGTTTTTAGTTCAGGACCCCCGTTCGAGTGGCCATACATGGGGCAAGAGATTAATCACCATTAAGGTGGCACTCCAGCCTGAATAGGTTAAGCTCAACAAGGTTTAAGGGAGTACAACTCCGTCCATATGACACATCCGCACTTGCAATCTTAGGTTTTCCCTTAAGATTTACATTTATATACCGGTCGGGGGTAGCTTGGCCTTAGCTCTGTTTCCGGTTTGAGTCACATTGGGGTGATGAAATCCCCAGGCAGGCCCAATTTCTAGAGTTGGTAACCATTTCTCTTACACCCAAGATCGCCCAAAAGCGTGAGGGGAGAGGATACTCCAATATACCAAGTCAGGGTAATAACAAATAAAAATGGGTCTAGTTTTTTGATCACAAGGTTTTCACCAAGTGAGAGCATACTCACCTACCATTTTACAAACAAAGTTAAGGAAAGTAGACATGAAAGTTATTTTTATGTGCACCAAAATTAAATATTTGCTAATCTAAAAAAAAAAAGAACAAGCACAATGTTTGTTTTATTCCGTCTTTGACATTCAAATCTGTAGATAAGAGATTAGTAGTTTCTTTATGAAATGATCTTCGACACATGAATAATAACTGCCACACGCTGCAAACGAAGATTAGTAACACAAAACCCTAGGCTAGCTAACTTGTAGGAATGAAAAACCAGGAAATCAGAAGACCCTAAAAACCAGGAAAAAACCAGAAACCAGAAAACCCTAAAACCCAAAAAACCAGAATGTTAAAAATGAAAGAAAATCTTTACCAGTCGAATGCGGCATGACAGAGTGGATGCATCATTCAGGACTTTAAATGCGGCTGAATATGTCAAATGCGGCTTTCTAGATCTTGATTGCGGCTTGTCAGAGCGATTGTGGCTCTTCTCTTGGCAGATGCGTCATGATGTTTTTAAAAAATGGTTGCGTCGTTCCATACCTGTACTTGAAAAACGGCATAAAACACAAAAAAAATGTACAGAAATAACAACAAATAACAGAGTCGTGTTCACATCAGGTTCACCAAATGTATCAATGGAAAATTAGATTGTTAGCTTATTAGATAATAAACATCAAAAATCCAAAGAGGCTATCAAGAACAATGGAAAATCAAAATAAAGAACGATTATACCTTCCTTTCCTTCCATGCTTCACCTTCATAGCACCTTCTAGTTTGCAGCAAGTCAATGAGGCCCTTAGATTCCAAATTGAGCAACCTATAATAATGTCAAAGTGTTATGCAAATGTTGAAGGATTTATGAAATTGTGCCTATGTCTATGCCTATGACTATGATTGCCAATGTCTATGCCTAACAATGCTAAAACTTGATCAAATACAAATAATAAGTATTGAAATTGCTATGAAATCTAAGTGTGCAAATGCCTAAAATGTAATGTGTCTGTGCGTAATCGAAAAGTGAAAGGAAAATGACATTTTATAGAAAATGCCATTTCGAATGGATGGATGAGATCGAATTCTAAGAAAGACCTAGAATGAGAGGTCCAGATTAAATATGAGAATCCCTAATTAGGGTTAGGGAAAATTCATTAATCGAACGGTCAAGATAATATCTCAGATAATTGGATCGATGGTGGAGAATAAATGAGGAAATTAATTAAAGAAATAAAGATTTTTGAAAAATCAAGAAGATAAGATTTGGACTGAAGATTAGATTTTGAAAAATCAAGAATCTGCTCGATTACTTGATTTTTGGAAGAATAATATCTTTTTGAATTTAATTAATTCAAAATGATGATTTTGTGTGACAAGTAAATAATCTTTTTTAGATTATTTACTAAAAAGAGTGAAAGTTAATAAAATGAAATCATTTTAAATATTTTCATTTATTTAAAATGAGAGAAAAGTGAAATTAGTAATTAAATAATTAAAATAATTATTTAATTTGGAAGATAAGACTGAATAATTAAATAAATTAATAAATTTATTTAATTGTGACAATTAGTGACATATCAAATAAATAAATGAAATTCATTTATTTAATAATCAAGAAGAATTAATGGAGAAAGGAATTTAAATAAATTAAGAAATTTATTTAATTAAGGGAAGACTTAGACAATTAATGACGTATTTAATAAATAAATATATTTATTTATTTAATAATCATGAAGAATAAAAGGACATGAATTAATTAAATAATTATGAATTATTTAATCAATAGTCGAATGTGGACCAAGGACATAATTAAATGTCATAATTATGCTAGGATGAAAGTGATAAAATGAAGCTTGCAGGCCTAGGTCATTTTTAGGTGTCTACAGTTGGTAATTGAAATCACCTAAGAATTGTTGTAAGAAGAATAATAATTTGGGTAGAGTTATGAAGTAAAGAAATAAGGTTTAATTTGTGAATTATAATTTTAAAGGTTCTAAATCCATTAAAGTATAGTTACTAACAAATTTTAACGAACTAAATAGTCATGAATTATGTGTATATGTTTAGTTTTGTGTGTATACTAGAAATATACATAATCAATCTCAAATTGTTGAGTTATTAGTCCTATAATGTTAGTATGTTCAATATTGGATGGTATAGTTCTTGTTAGCTTATTTATTGTAGGTTTATGCTTGTAATATTGGTTTAAAGTATTGTTTAAATTATTATCTTCATTTCTAATGATTAGGCATTAAATAGCTCACTTGGAAAGGTAAATAGATTGAGGTTGATTCTCCACTTACGATGCATCTTTACTATTTGATTGTATTACACATCTCAACCTGTATGTAATCTTGATTTTACCTTCACTAACAATTTTAGATGTCCTATTTGATTCTAATTTAATGGTAGAACATATATTTTTGGGGTTAACTTAATGTTATTGTGAAGATTTAATACTAACCTTATCAAAATATGTTCCATGTTTATGTGTAGTTTAAATGAATACAAATGGTGTTGACAATGTTGGCAAAACAAGGACAGAACACTAAGAGGGGGGGTGGGTGAATCAGTTGTCACATAAATTTTAACTTTTTCTAACTTAACTTATCCTTAATCTTAGATCTGATGAATGAACAATTAACCATAAGCAATTAACACATCAGAGAGACAAAGAACACCAAGATTTTTACATGGAAACCTTGTTAGGCAAAAAACCATGGTGGATGTTAGTCCACAAGATTATACCCTGCTAAAAGTATAATGAAAAATAATAAGGGGAATGCACATGCATTCAAGCACACTGCCTAGAGCTCACTGCTCAATTACAAAAGGGGCTCACTGCCCAACAAAGTTGGATTAAAAATTCGGAGGGTATGAACTAAGAAAATATCTTATACTCAAGCTTGATTATAGTTCCAATTAAGCTCAACACTTCTTCACAGTCTGCTTAGTAATGATATTCACACATACGCACATAGGAGCACACGAAGCATACTTTCCACCTATCACACAATCACTCTTATATATCTACTATAAGAGATTTCATCACAACTTAGTCAGCTAGAAAGATAAAATATATTTTCAATGTCGGCCCAAATTTACAATTAGATTTTCAATGTGGATCCACCAAGGTTAGCCACAACATAGTGGAGACCCAAATTAACATCTCCAATACCAAAAGACTTTAATTAATTTCACCATGAAGATCCACAATATGCTACCACCAACATGTCAGCCAAGAACACGGAAAAGAGAACATGCACAAGAAAAGATCTTCAACCACGAGCTCTCTAAATAATGTGGATGTACCAAAAAGATAGAGAATGAACTAGAGACATTTGAGAACACCAAGAAACAATAGAGAAGAATCTGCAACAATTGAGATAACCAGAATCACACAATCTTCATTCAGGAACACTGATAGAGACCATCAAAACACTCTCAGACCATAAATCACACAGAACTTCACGTGGACCTTTGAAAATTTTGGTAGTTGATCTAGACATACTCAACAATAAACCCTTTAATCCACATCAGCTAATCTTCAATGTAGAAAACAAAATTCCTTCATGACCTGCATAGTTCCACTAGGAACGTGGAACACTTTTTTTATAATTTTCTCAATATCCTTGACATATATAGCAATAGATACACCAAATGCTAATAGTGTTGACATCAATGACAACCACATATCAAAAAAAATCCACGACATCCAACAATCTCCCCCTTTGGCATTGATGGCAACACATGATGTGAAAAATACCATCAACCCAACATGCTGACTTCTTATGCACTTAATTTTTGAAAAGATTTGTCATGTTTCTCTTCTCCCCCTAAGATGTTTTTCACATTACTCTTATCCCCTTTTGAAATCAATGGAAAAGGTAACCATGACCTTTCCATATGCTTTGAACAACATATATGTGCATCTGACTACTCCCCCTGAGTAGCAGCCATAGAAACATCAATCTGGATCATAATATAGCAATGAGTCTCACAGATTGATGGAAGTAAATGCATCATTTAGTTCTTATTAGGAGGGGTAATTACCCCTAGCATTCCTCTGAGATACTCAAAATTATCTTTCGACAATGGCTTAGTAAATATATCTGCAATCTGTTCTTTGGTAGGCACATACTCCAGTTTGACTTCTTTTTCATTTACTTTTTCTCTCAGAAAGTGAAACTTGATTGATATATGTTTTGTCTTAGAGCGCAGTATTGGATTCCTTGATATATTTATTGCACTTGAATTGTCACATTATATGGCAATAGGCTCTTCATATATTACCCTGATATCTTTCATCATTTGTTTCATCCATATCACTTGAGTACAGTTATTTGCAGTAGCAATATATTATGCTTTAGCAGTGGATAGAGAAATAAAATTCTATTTTTTTCTTAACCAGGACACTAGCTTCTTCCCTAGGAAGAAATCACCACCACTAGTACTTTTCCTGTCATCTACATCACTAGCCCAATCCGCATTAGTGTATGCACACAAAGTGAGATCATCATCCTTTGGATACCAAAGTCCAAAGTCAATTGTTCCTTTAAGAGCAACAGGGGAAAAGTTTTCTTCGAAATAAATACCTTCCATTTGAGAGTACCCTTTACATAACAGTCTTTCCTTATTCTGGACCACTTCACCTTCCTCATTCGGCTTGTTTCTAAATACCCACTTAGTACCAATCACATTCATGTCTTTGGGCCTAGGAACCAGTGTCCATGTGTCATTCTTTTCAATCTGTGTCAGTTCTTATTTCATGGCTTCCAACTAGTGTTCATCTTGACAAGCTTTAGTGACACTCTTAGGTTCAATCTTGGAAATCAGACAATATTCTTCTGCAATCTTTCTTCTAGTTTGCACTCCTTTGCTTTTATCTCCTATGATTTGACTTTTAGAGTGATTCAACTTTACATACCTTGGAGTCATGGGACTTTCTCAGACTTCTGTGTCTTCTGAACTTTCTTCTACACTTGCACTTGTCTATGCTTCATGACTAACTTGATTTACCAGAACAAATTGTGGTTTCTTCACCAGAACATATGGAATAATCTGAAGTAGATTAAGTGTTTGAGTGTTCTTCCCTGGATTTGTGTCATCTTAATCTGAATCGTAGTTGCATCGTCTGGATGATTTGATAGAGTCCTCATCAACTTTGACATTTGCACTCTCAACAATCTTTCTCAATCTTTTGTTATAGCATCGGTATGACTTTCTCTTTGTGGAGTAACCTAGGAAGATCCCTTCATTGCTTCCAAAGATCTTGAAGTACTTAACAATAGGCTTGTAACCAAACCATAATTCATAAGGGGTCTTACCAAAATTACCATTCACATTTACCTGATTCAATGTATATAGTAGTGCTTACCACTTCACTCCAATACATTTGAGACACATTCCCTTCCATCATCATTGTTTTGGAAGCATCCAGAATTGTTCTATTCTTTCTTTCTGCAACTCCATTCTGTTGAGGAGTTTGAGGAGCAAATAACTATCTTTTAATTCTGTGTTCTTCACAATAAGAATTGAACTCTTTTGAAATGAATTCTCCACCTCTGTCAGATCTCAGGCATTTTATTTTCAAACCTTTTTCATTTTCTGCCATGACCTTGAAACTTTTGAACTTTTCCAATGCTTCACACTTTTCTCTTAAAAAGGAAACCCAAATCATTCTAGAGTAATCATCAATGATCAACATAAAATACCTTTCTCCATGAGTACTTCTAACTCTAGAGGAACCACAAAGATCAGTATGTATTAGTTCCAACACATTATTTGAATGGAATTGTTTGCTCCAGAAGGAGACTATAGTTTGTTTACCCATCTGACATTATTGGCAGATTACATTAGCAGGCTTCACTAACCTAGGAAGATCTCTTACTGCTTGAGTAGAACTTATCTTGATAATGTTATCAAAGTTTACATGACACCACCTCCTATGCCATAACCAAATTTCATCTATTTGAGCAATTAAGCAAATTCCACTAGTAGTATTCAAGTGAAAAATATTACCTTTAGTTTGCACACTAGTAGCAATCATGTTTCTGAAACTCCCATGAATCTTGCATTTTCCATTCTTGAACTACAGATCATATCCCTTGTGTACCATCTGTCCAACACTTAACAAGTTATGCTTTAGGCCTTCAACATAGAGAACATCATTAGTGTTTTCCTTACCACCAAGTCTAATAGAACCTCTTCCACTAATCACACAAGCATTGTTATCTCCAAATCTTACAACCCCACCGTCATACTTCTCTAGAATCACAAACTTTCTTTTATCACCGGTCATATGATGTGAGCATCCACTATCAATGACCCACTCATATTTCTCCTCAACTTGGGCTGCAAGAGCTTTCTTATCTTCAGTAGATTCAGTAGGCACATGTTTATTTTCAATGGTAGCAATGAAAGCCCATTCATCTTTATCAGACTCATCATCAGTTACTGCTTCTTCAACAAAGTAGCATTTCTTTTGGAATCTAGGTTTTCTAGGCTTAGACCTAGGAACTCTTTCAGGACATCTAGATGCAAAATGACCTATCTTACTGCATTAAAAACATTTAGTAGGAAATACATCTTCATACTTACCTTTTCATGTTCCTTCTTGCTTTGCAATTAGTGCTTCGAGTTCTTGTACTTCTCTTTCTTTGTCTTTGAGTTGTTTCATCTCTTCATCATACTTAGATATCTTTCTGGAGCTCTCTCTCAGACTGTATCTTTGCCTGTAACTTCTGGACAGAGTAGCTTTGAATGTAGATTCAATTTTTGGTGTAGATTCACCAAATTCACTTATTTCAAAAGCAACAAGCTTCCCTATCAGTGTATCTCTTTTCATCTTGTTTACAGACATAAATTCCTCAATAGCATGAACCTTAATTTTGTAAGGAGGCAAGGATATGAGTATCTTAGCCACAATTTCATCCTCACTCACTGAACCACTGAGACACATTTAATACCTAGCACTATTTCACTTACTCTTTGTATAAAAGAAGTAATATTTTCATCTTCACCCATCTTCAGAATCTCATACTTTCCTTTTAAGCTCTGTAGCTTAGCCATCTTCACCTGTGTATCTCCTTCATACAAAGTTTCTAGCTTCATCCATATCTCATGAGCTATTTGCAGACCTATCACATTAGCCATCTTTGAATATGTTAGAGCGCTCACCAATGCTTCCATAGCTCTGGTATTACTTTCAACATCTTTGATCTCATCAACAGAGGAGGTACCATTCTAAGGAATAGTATATTGATCTCTTGTAATCTTCCAATAAGTATCACCAATGGACTGTAAATGAAATTGCATCCTAACTTTCCATAGTGAGTAGTTGGTGCCATCAAATCTAGGGTTGTCCTTGAATGTTTTCATCCCAGATCACCTCAAGATGTTAGACTTCTTCAGAGGAACTAGTTCTGATACCAATTGTTGGAAAAACAAGGAAAGACAATTGAGAGAGGGGTTGAATCAGTTGTCACAAAAATTTAAACTTTTTCTAACTTAACTTATCCTTAATGTTAGATCTGATGAATGAACAATTAACCATAAAGAACACCAAGATTTTTACGTGGAAACCCTATTAGGGGAAAAACCATGGTGGATGTTAGTCCACAAGATTAGACCCTGCTAAAAGTATAATGAAAAACAATAAGGGGAATGCACATGCATTCAGGCACACTGCCTAGAGCTCACTGCTCAATTACAAAAGGGGCTCACTACCCAACAAAGTTGGATTAAAAAATCTGGAGGGTATGAACTGAGAAAATAGCTTTTGCTCAAGCCTGATTACAATTCCAACTAAGCTCAACACTTCTTCACACTTCACACAATATTCTTCACACTCTGCTTAGTAATGATATTCTCACACACGCATATAGGAGCACACAAAGCATACTTTGCACTAATCACACAATTGCTCTTATATATCCGCTACAAGAGATTTCATCGCAACTTAGTCAGCCAGAAAATTAAAATATATTTTCAATGTTGGCCCAAATTTACAATTATATTTTCAATGTGGATCCACCAAGGTCGGCCACAACATAGTGGAGACCCAAATTAACATCTCCAATACAAAAGACTTTAATTAATTTCACCACGAAGATCCACAACACGCTACCACCAACATGTCGGCCAAGAACATAAAAAATCAAACATGCACAAGTAAATATCTTCAACCACGAGCTCTCTGAATAATGTGGACGTACCAAAAAGATAGAGAATGAACTAGAGACATCTTAGAACACCAAGAAACAATAGAAAAGCATCCGTAACAAATAAGATAACCAAAATCACACAATCTTCATTCAAGAACACTAATAGAGACCAACAAAACATTGTCAGACCATAACTCACACAAAACTTCACACAGACCTCTAAAAATTCTGGTAGATGATCTAGACATACTCAATAATAAACCCTTTAATCCACATTGACTAATCTTCAATGTAGAGAACAAAACACCTTCATGACCTGCACAGTTCCACTAGGAACTTGGAACACTTTTTCTTATAATTTTCCCAATATCCTCGACATATACAACAATAGATACACCAAATGCTAACATTATTGACATCAATGACAACCACATATAGTAACACATCCATAACATCCAACAATCTCCCAACAGACAATTAATGTAAAGTCGGAATAGTAATGTTTGATTTAAAAAATGAAAAGTCATTGGTTTTGTTTGTATTAACATTGGGTGTATACATTATCAGAATTATCATAAAGTAATGATTACAAAATTCCTTAGTGACATTATCATTATTATTATTTTATTATTATTATCATTCCCTCTTGTAAATTTAATTGTTGGATTTGTAGAGAAAGTATCTAACTTGAAAAATATTCTTTTGGAGTCTACAAGACTTCATCATTATTGTTGTTAAATCGACAATGTTAGACAAGTTTTAAATTAAGTAGTTTATCTTTAATTATTCTATTTAGTTACTTACTTCTCTTATTTAGTTACTTTGTAGTATTTTATTCGCTTAATCTTGGCGAGGGTATGACGTAGGTATTAGAGCACTATGTTGTGACACTTTGGGAGCTTTGGAGAAAAAAGTAGTAATAATACAAATGGGAAAATAGATAGACTTTATTAGTTAAAGATGGAGCTACACCATTCATTTGATGTCTTTTTATAATAGATGAAAGTTGTATTGAATTCTTTAAATTAGATGTAAACACCACCTTTTAGTTTCTCAACACATTTGCGGAGAAAGGGAAACCATTTTATTTTTATGATGTTGTTTGCAAAATGTGTGTAATGTCTTGATTATTGAGTAAAGCTAATTTGCTGATATTGTGGGGTGAAATAATTAAGTGATCTTGTCCTTAGTCTTGTGATAAAAGGATAAAAGTAGCACATCAATTATAACTTGTTTAAAAAAAACATAAAGTTATTTTCTCTCTCATTCTTGAATTCAATTATCTTAGATTCCCAACAATGTTGTTGTGATTATTGTCTTCTTGTTCATGTTAGGAGAAAGTTTTTTTTCTTTAGGAATGAAAGTTCCTTGAATCATTTAAGCTTATGAAAAGCTAATTTGAAGTATCTTTGATATTAATTCTAATTTTTCTTTTTTAATGTTTCTCTTTATTTAGATTCTTGGTTGATTATAGTTATTCATGGATTCATGTAATCCTAATTAGAGAAGTCATATCAGAAGGAAGGGGATATATATGAAATTGATTTTGGCTTTCATAGAATTAATAGTCTTGTTTATGGGCAATTTCATTTTGGAAGTAGTTAATTTAAGTTACTTATGTTCACCATTTTAACTTGCTTCATAATAGAGATGGATGCTAACTATGTAATGTCATTTCCTATAGAAATTATTTAATGATTGTTGTGGTAAAGTGGTCCATCATAATTGGATGCGCTCTTGGTTGTGCATTAAAAATTCAATACAATCTCGTTATCCACTATAAGACATGGGTTGTTTATTAGGAATACTGCTTACTCTAGATTTTTTATTGTTACAATTTAGTTGTGAAAACTATCTAGTTGAGTTAATGATTTTAGGCAAGTGTGACCTTTTTCTATGAATTTAATGCAATTTTATTCATATGTTGATGACAATGCCTAAAATTTGGAAATATTAATGTTGATTGTTTGAAAGTGAAAATTTTAACTATGGATGAAACTCTTGCTTTCTTTTATTGATGATAGTAATTTGAAGTTTAAAGTTGTCCTATTCAAAAGACTTGATGTTTTAGTATTGCTAAGTAATATGCAAAATATTATCTTAATTTCTCGAGTAGAAGATTGGAAATGAGATAAATTAGCCTCAAATATTAGTGATTATCTTGTTTCTAATAATGATGCTTAGATTCAGTGCAATGGAAGTATGAGTTGAATCGTGTTGTAAACAAGGAGTTTATCCTTAGTGGTATATTGTGTTTTGATCTATGGTGAAATTATATATATTGTTCTAATGCTTTTTTTGAGAGTCATGTTTGGGATTGAGAATTATATGGATGATGAGGGCCAAGCCGCTCGAAACCACACAAATCACAACAATAGACACCAACACAGAAAATGTGAGACAGAAAAGTAACCCATTTTCAATTATTTTTAGATAATGAAATTACAAATTCAAAACTTTCATGCTACAACCTCATGGGCTTGATTCATTACAACAAAATCAACTCAGAAAAGAAAATCTACTATTTAGAGCCACAATCTGCACTATCAAGGCCACCTTCTACAACCCCCACTTAACCCTTTTTATTTTCCACAATAGTCACCCTAGAATGTTCTAGAAAGTTCAAATTTCCCGTTTTTGTTCTGGCGCCAAATGTCCCACTATTTGATTTTTGGCCTAGGAAGAAACTTTTATGAAATTCACTTTTTCGAGTACCAACTTCGTGGGGCCATAACTTTTGATGTGGGTGTCTTATTTGCTATTATTGCATATCGTTGGAAAGCTCTTGACGAGCTCTACAACACATGAATCCACTATAGGTCGGTTCAGCCACTTTTTGAGCTATTGCGGGGCCTCTAAAGTTTTATATCTGAACTTGAAGTTGCATTGGAGAAATTTCTTGGGACAAAAACTTTAATTTCTCCCAAACCATGCAGCGTATTGAGGTGATTCTTTTGCGACCAGAAATGTTTTTCAGCTCTGTTCCTTGGGGTAAATTTTCACGTCCATAGGATCTTGTTTAGGCTAACTTACTAAAAATAGTAAGTGCCTATTTTTCGCTATTTTTGACACTTAACAGTCTTATACCCCTTAAATTCCATCACGAGACTCAAAATATCTAAAGAAAATAAAGAAAACAATTTTTTTTGGGTGATGCAGGATTGCCCTACACTGTTGGATGCTCCTACATCAATGGAATTCTTTCTTGGAAATCCAATGTGATAGTGATGTAATTGGGTGTTGATAATTGTTTCAAATGTAAACCAGTTCATGCTTTGATATTGCTAAGTGGTATTTATATGTTTCAAAGTGGCTAAGTGTTTTTTTTTGTGTCTAAAGTGATGAAAGTGCATTATAATATGTGTTGTGAGAAACCAGTGAATGTTATGTTTGTGACTCAAGTTTGAGATACTGGGTATCTAGCTTGGGATAAGGGTGTGGTGGAAATTTGGGATGATCTACTTGCTTATACCCTCAAGTTAAATTATGTGTGATGATATTGCATGTTTTGTTGTGTGTTTTGGTTCAGTGTGGAATCTTATTTTTTTGTGACTAAGGAGTGGATCTTGCTTGAGGGATGAGAGCCTCCTTTGTTTGGGCTTGAGAGAGTCCATCCGTTCTTTTGAACATGGGAACATTGTGATTCTTGATGCGTCCCTATGCTAGCCAATGGACAAATGTCAAAAATTTGGTTCTCCCTTGGAATGTTGAGCTGGATCAACTCCCCCTTTGAGGACTGCATTTGTTGGTCTATAGTGCAAAACCTTTTTCCTTGAGTGTATCCCATGGGTTGAGGATGGATCTGGTGTGACAAACTTTGGATGAGCTTCCACTTGGGCTACAAATGTTACCAATATTGGATATTCAGAGGTATGAGTATTAGATGCAGTGTTCTTGTGGTATTATTATTGGTCTATTCACATACATGAAATTCTTTAACCAGTCATGGTTTGTGAGAAATGTTGGATAAAAAGGGGAAAAAATGAAATTGTTTAATTCTTGCTATCCAGTATTTGTTAAAATCATATTAAATGACAAATGTAGGGCTTGTGACAACAAAATATTAAATCATTTCTTAGGTTATAGCATTTACAATGATTATGATGGAAGTACAGGGATATGTGTTGGTGAATGATGTTCTCTTGGGTAAGATTCAATGTACAAATAACTTCTTTTATAGGTTACTTCATATATATATATATATATATATATATATGTTTATGACTATTTGGTTGGGATGTCAAGGGTTGTGTGGGACTATGCTTGGTTACTATATGATTATTTTGTGGTTTGAGAACCACCATTCCCTTCCACCCCTTGAGTGGCTTGAAGAAGTCACATAGTGCATGTAATGTGCCAATTTTTGTGAAGTGTGTTTTATTTTGAAGATTCTTTTGTTTTTTTTTCAAGTAGTATTATATTTTTGGATGTTTAATTTGTGTGGTCCCTTTTGCCTCAAGGACTTAATTTGATTTAAACAGTTTTTATTTGGATTGAGATGGTTCCCTTGTATTTGATTGATTTATTTATGTTTTCTTCTTTACTTCTTGAGATTTTGTTGTAAATTTTGAAATCTTTATTTTTAATCTTCTCAAGTTTGAGGCTTCTTTGAGCTACTGGCATGTGTCGTGATGTGAACTATGTAAACTGCTATATCCAGGAGGGATCCTTTTTAGGTCATATGGGGGTGCAGATGCATTGGGGAATTTGTTTTGTGAGTATGGGGATGTAAATGGGACTGGTATGGGATGATCATGTTCCATTCTCCCTTAGTGTACAATTATTTATGATATGGCATTTGGCACTTTTCCTCCTTGTTGTGTAGTTTTTGCACACACACTCCGCTAAAGCAGGGACCCTCTTTGCTTTGCTTTGCTTTTCATTTTATTTTTTTTGTAGGGTCCTGACTTCATCCCCCTAAGGGATAAGTCCCTCAGTCTGTCTTGAATCACCCATGTGCATTGATGAATTTGCTCTTTTGGGGTGCCCTCTTGCAATTTGATGGTCATGAATCAATCCTTAGAAGTCACCTTCAAAGTTCAAAATCACGAAAATGGGTAAAATCCTAAGTTAAAGGTGAATTTCGGGTTTTTCCTAGGTCTCAGGTATTTCCTCCATGGGAAAAAATATCTGATTTCTATCGGTGTCTTGGATGTTCGAAGGGTATTGCTTAATGTTACATTTTAGAGATTCTGGTATTTTGTAGAATTTTGTATCAGTCGGAATTCTCCGAATTTCCTTAGTTCTTTAGATCCCCGACTTCCGTCACTCCCTCAGATCCTCGAAGTACGTCTTAAGTGGTCATTTCACCTCATTTATGCCTATTGTACGAATCCTGCAGCTTGCATTTAATGGAATTGTGAGAGATTTTATGTTAGCAAATTGGTATTATTTGTCTCACATCAAATTTGAAGAGATTGATTGTTGGAGCGGTGAATAGCTGATTTTGGTGACATTTCTTGGCCTCATTTGCATCTATGGAAAACTTGAAGCTTGTTGGCAATTGTTTTTCTCCTAGGCTTTGTTCCGTCCACGGTATGTGCATGATACCTTTACTTTGATTGATGAGTATGTATGGTTTCATGGTATTATGTGTATTCTTTGCTTGGGTTTTCTACGTTTTGGGAGGTCCGTGGTTAAACTAGGGTTATCCCCTTTTCATTTTGATGCCTTCCCTGAGTGTCAATGTCGCAACCCTCCATTGAGTTGATGATTTGAATCCTTGCTAAGCTCATCCTTTGAATTCAGTGTTGTGCGTGATGGTGATTTGGTTCGATTGATCTAGGGTTCCTTGTGTTTCATGAATTGATGATCTGGATATGAGTTTGAGTTGTTGATTTCCCATTTGCATCTGATTGTCACTTCCTTTTGAGAGTTTTGAAGAGTTGATCTTGATTTGATTGAATAAATGAGTGTACCAAGGCTTGGACTGGTTTTTCATGGTAGAACCCTAGGGTTACGATTTTTGAATTCCTTGCCAATATCAATCGAACTATGCTTGAATGAGTTATAGGTCTAGGCCATCAATGAATGATTTGAAATGAATAAAATTTGAGCCAAATTCCAAAAATTTTGATCATTCGATCAATTAGGGAAAAACTGTGTATAAAAATTGAGAGTTTCGGGATATTAGGTGCCTCACAGAATTCCTTCGCTCTCGAAAATCCCTAAATTGCCATCTCCCTATTGTTTACCTAGGAATGCATATAAATGCAAAAGTTATGTTAACTTCAGCAATAATGATGATGATATAATGTTTAGGGTGATAGTTGTGCTTTCATCGTTGATTTCTGCCTAGCCCTAAAATCCCCAAATTTCCTCCCTGGCTTGATTTCCGTGAAGGGGTGAAAATATTGAGATTTTTAAGGAATTATATATGTAAGATTTGAAGGGATTTTGATCATTGTTTGGGCTTATTTGGATGATGAATATGTTGTTTATGATGGGATAACCTTAACTCTTATATTGTAATGGATAGTGATTGTAATTTTTGTTGAGTGCAGGCTAAATCAAGCAAGGTTGTTGCTAGCAAGGGTAAGAACAAGGAAATGGATCCTGATGTTGAGGGAGCTCCCATCTCAGAGGTTGAAAGAATTAAGTTGGATACAAAGAGTAAGGCTCTCGAGAGTAAACTTGTCTCCATTTGGTCAAAGGTGACTGACACTAATGTGGGAAAGTGGGGCTATGAAGAATTCAAGGCAAGGATGGATGCAAATGACCCTTCTGTGTTGGTGAGGAGAATGAGAGACTCCGGGTTGGCTCATGTGGCCGGTTTCCCTTCGATAGTATAGTGTTATGAGCTTGTTTTGGAATGTCCTTGACATTATGATCAAGGTACACAGAGAGTGATTAGTCCAGAGGGCAAGGTACTTGCAAATTTCTCTCTTGTCTTAGTTTCCCAAACATTTGACATGCTAGACAGGTCTCATGTGGTACAATTAGATATTGATATAGCTAAGAATTATTATGAGCAGGATACAAACAAGGCTCTAGATATTATCAATACCTAGCTAGAGAAACCTAAGGCATACATTTCTAGATTGCCAAAATAGTTGTTCAGAGCTAAGTTCAAATCAAACTACTATGATGCAATCAACCTTCTCAGTAAAGTGATGGGTCTTAAGTGTGTAGGAATGTTTGAGAATTGGATGTTTTATTTGATAGTGAGAATGGAACAAGGTACATACTACCATTGGGTAGGATTACTCAGTAGGATGATTCATGAGCAATTGTGTAACGTGCTACAGACCAAGACTTTCACTATGACATCTTATTTGTTCTATGCCTTGGCAAGGTTTCATCCATATAAGGGATTGACCACTCGAGGGGTCTTTGGCCAGGATGTGATCTATGAAGTCTACCCCCAGTTGCATTTGGAGAGTTCTAGCTATAGAAGGGTAAATGATGCATTTACCATGTACATCACAAGATTGCTCCAGGGTGCAAAGCATGTTAGGATTTTTTATGCTTCCAAGGAGTTGATTCAGAAGTATGGGGCATGGTTTATATAGTTTCCCACATTTTCCTACATCAAGATTGATAGTTGTTAGAGAGCTCCATACAGAAGTGTGGCTTGTCCTTCCTTAGCTACAACACACTTTTCTGAAGAAGAGATGGGAATCTTTAGCTTATCCTTACATACTAAGAGACCTAGATTTGATAGAACAGGTGGGGCTCAAAAGAAATCCAGCAGAGAATTTAGACATAAGGATGATCTTGAAGATTATTAGGCCAATTGTAAAGATGAATTTGATGTTGTAAGGAGGAAATTTTATAGATTTCCTGCCAAATTAATTAGATTGTATAGCATCAAGGCCATTCCAGATCAAATTGATGATGATGGGGAAGTTATACAAAACCATGATGATGAGCCAGTTAAAGATAAGCAGATAGGTGAAATTGATTGGATGGAAGAAGAAAAAATAGAATTGGAGCAAATCAATGCCCCTATGATCAAATACACCAAGTTGTGGATCAAGCACAAGATTTGGGAGTTAGATACTGAAGGGAAATAGTATACTTATGACCTGATGGGAAGCTTGAAGTCTTAGTCTACCTCTGAGGAGGAGTCGGACCCAAAAGGCAAGAAAAAGCTTGACTCACCTTTTAAAGTTAAGATCAAAGGTGGTCAAACAGAGATTGGAGAAGAAAAGAAAAGAAAGCCCATAGTAAAGAAGAGAAAGACTACTTCCAAGGAGAAGAAATATGCTCGAGGGGAGGAACATGAAGAAGAAGGAAAGAAGGGTGATTCACCTATGCTCAAAAGGAGAAGACTAACGAGAACATCAAGGAAGCAAAGTGAGCCATCAAGGGGAAAGGATGAGATAGGGAGAGAGCTGGTTAATGTTGAGAGTTCTAGAGAGAAAGCACAAGTTTATACTCAGAGATCAAGAACTCCATCCCCTAAGGCAGGATTGGTAAAAGAAGGTGCTCCCATGATTCCCTTTGTTACATAGCAAAAAAAGGATACTTCTGCCTCCCCTCCTATTCATGAAGTGCATAGTGAAGAAAAAAAGCCAACAAATGTAGTTGTTTAGGATTCCCCTCAAGGTGAGGACATGGAGGAATTCAAGGATGGAGATCTTCACAGTGTAGAGGCAGAGATTGATAAGATTCTGTAATCTTCTTTGGTGTATATGAAGATTCACCAGTGAAGGATACAAGTGAGAAATCCCTGGAGGAAGAAGAGATGCATGAAAGAACTCCCTATCCAACTCATGAGGTGACATAGATACATGACACGAAGGAGAATGTGAATCCAGAGGAGGATAAAGAGAAGGATAAAGAAAAGGAGGATAAAGGTGAAGAGGTTCCTACATTACATGATTCAAATATTGACTCCTTTGTTGATCAACCAAAAAAGGATAAACAAGGTGAGCAACAGTTAGGTATTTCTACCTCTAGTTGGCTCGATGAGGAATTGAAAAATAAGCAAGTAGTTGTAGATGATACTCCTCTGAGTTCGGATGATTTACTGGCTAATATTAGAAAAGTTAAAACAAAGAAGAATGCTAGAACCATTTCTAAGGTTGATAGGGATGAATCAAACAATAGAGTGATTCATATTGCCAGTCCTGTAGTAGATAAGAGTAAAGATGAGGTAACTCAAGATTATAGCATTCAAAGAATAAATTTGGGGCCTACCTCTGGAAAACTAGAAGTAGAGGAGTTCAAAGGGTCTGCTGCTACAATTTTGCAAATATTGGATAAAGAAGTGCAGGCTAAGGAGAGATTGAAGAAAGAAAATGCAGAGTTAAAGAAACATCTGCAAAATCTTATGAAGCCTTTGCAGTCTATTGCCCAGGTTAGTTCTTCTTCATCAGCAGGAAGTTTATTACCTATGGAGACAATTAGTGAGCTTGAAAAGATGAAAACCTCTACACAGGTTACACATGAATGGCTACAAGGAGTAGGGCTTAGAGGGGACAACATGATTAAGGAAATTTTGTCAACTTGTGGAGATTCACATAGATCATTCGAGTGGTTTCAGACTTTATTGGCACAAGATAAAGAGGATGTGGATCTTCTCCTACAGAAAACAAAGGAAATCATTGATTATACTAAGGATAGATTAATAAGTGATGGAATCTTTCCTTCCTCAAAGGTTTCAGAGCCTTGGGAGTGGTATGAAGCCTTACAGATCAAACAAAAAGTTCTAAAGAAAATCCATAAATGGGGTTAGCAGATGGGAAATACATTGAATGGCATTTATAATAAATGCATATCATTCTTTGAAGTGATGACTGGAAGAAAGAACTTTGTGCCAAAACATCTGAGCTTGGAACAATTAAGAAAATGGTGGCATGAAGTTTATGCTCCAATTGATGATGGTCCAATCACTGCCCACCATTTGGATGATGCATCTACCTATATTGTTGTTACAGAGAAGTTTCAAGATCTCAAGGTATAGTGGGATAAGGTCGTCAAGGAATCAAGGGAGGAGATTAAATCAATTGAAAGGAGATTTAAAGTATTAATTACTCCACCATTGGTTGACTTAGAGAATATTTTTCTTAAGGTGCAGGATAAATTGGGTCAAGATAAGGACAAGGGGCCAGTTAATGAATGATTGCATCAATATTTGTGCTTCCCATTTATCTAGGATTTCTACACCCTACTTCTTTCATCTTCTACATGCATTGGAGTGAGCTACATTGGAGAACCCAGGACGACTTGGAAAAGTCTCAAGCATTAAATGCAAAATATTGATTTACTCTAGAAACTCTCTGGGCTAACCTATTATAGCCACATCTTTTGTAACCTTATTTGGGCCAACATGGCATATAGTTTTTATAAATAGGGAATTTCATCTCATTTGTGGGGGCTAGAAAATTGGATTTTTGGAGCAAGTTAAGTGATAGAGAAAGAGTTAGAGATAGGAGTTATTTTAAAGCAAGTGTTGTAATATAGAATACTGGAATTGTTGCAATATTTGGGTGATTCAATATAAGTTAAGACATTGTGCTTTGATGATCTTTCTTGTGTTGATTTATCTTGCATGGTTCTTGTTATTCTATGTTTTGAAATTTCTTGGAAAACATTGGATATATGTTAGGTTTAGAGTTAGATTTGATACAATGGTGTTTATGGATTGATGCTTGAAGTGTTTGTAGCAATCCCCGGTCCATACTTTTAGCAACTAGTTGATTGTGAGTTGATGTGTAAAGTTATCCTGGACCTTCTATTTATTGTGCTTAGCTCAATTGTGGATGTTTCATTCATTTCAATTGCAAAATAGGGTTGGCTTGAATGAATGTCTCATGATCTGAAAATATTTAGTTCCTTAGAAGATTGCACGGTTTTTTTAAGATTGTAGATAAAATTTGGGTTAAGCAGGAATTAGTTTTGAGGGATTGGTCCATTTCAAGTATTTTATCATTTGCATTATTGGTCTTTGGAGTAGTTTTAATCTTAGGATTTCTTAGAACCCTTATCTTTTGCTATTTCTTTGAAGTTTGGGTTATATTTAGGAATTCAAGTATCATCATATTGCAAAATCTGGTAAATTTAAGACTTGCAACATTTTTTTTGTAAGGTCCCTTTGTGATTACCAGCATTTTCACATTATCACTGAGTTGTTTATGCATTGTCAAGACCTGACATTAGAGACCTTGGGGTTATCTCTTGAGGCTTGCTAATAAAGATTTACCTTTCAAGAGAGATAGGATTTCTATATTATGTTTGAGTTATTGTTGTGTAGAAAATGGCATCAATAGATTGGCACTAGAAGGAGGGCCTTAATAAGCAAGTTGGATCAATTTTTCTTTGCCATTTCTCCTGAAAGATTTTGAAAAAGAACTAGATCTACACCAGGAGAAGAAGAGTTTCAAGTGTTGAAAGCTCCTACCAGGTCAAGAAGGACCAGAAGAAGGGGAGAATCATCATCCACCCAACCACTTCCATCATCTCCTTCATCCTCATCTTCATCAAGTCCATCTTCATATGATTTTGAAGCCATCCCCATCCAACGGCCTCAACTAGCCGTAAATTAGCCTTTACCACCTCTGACCCCACCAATGGCTTTCCTGGATAACAACCCATCTCCATTATCCTTCAATAATTACAATGTGATGCCGAAGAATCTTGAACACTTCTGTTCAAAGTTCCATCTTAATGATCCCAATAGAACTGTAGAGGAACACATCAAGATTTTTCAGACTTGTCTTAGGGATAGGGGAATCAACCACGAGGATGTTGCATGCGGGCTCTTTCCTTATTCCCTAGGAGAAGATGCATTCTACTGGTATAATCATTTTCCTGCTAGATCAATCCATAACTAGACTGAACTTGAAATTGCATTTCTACAAAAGTTCAAAATTCCTATAAGTGCTAATGAGTGCTATCTGCAGTTTACCAAAGTCAAGAGGGAAGTCAATGAGCCTATAGGGTCTTTTAATAATAGATTCCATCGGGAGTATACTAGGTTGCAAAGCCCCTATGTTTTAGATTATGTCACTGCTTTGGAAATCTATTATGAGGGTCTTGATAGCTTGACAGATACTTTCATGAAATGGAGAACTAACCCTCCAGCTACTCTGCTTGATGCATACACAAAAGTTGTTAAGGTTAGTACTGATTTGAGACAACAATTATTTAGCCCTTTACCGTCATTAGGACCCACTGCTCACCTTGGGAAATTTCAAGCTCTCAATCAGGCTCTTACCAATCATACTCCTATTATGAATCAAATACCTCAATTGCCTCTAGTCCCTCATCGAAGACCTCCTATAAATCAAGTCCCACTAGTGATCAATTATCCTCAGCAAAGTGTTAATCAACCCCTCCATCCACAACCCCAGACTGGCTTCACCACATATTTACAGAATTCTAAGGTATTGAACTAGTCACTGAGCTCCAATATGGTAACATGATATCCTCAAAACAGTGTGAACAGACTCCATATAGTAATCCTAACAAGGAGAGATTGGATGAACTGACCAAACAATTGAAGAAGTTGAACATAGAGGTCACCTATTTGAGAAAACAAAATATTCAACTCCAAGATGCTCAATGGAGTATGCGTCTAACCACAATAGAGAAAATCGGGAGCATCAACAAGGACATAACTTTGACAAAGGACAACATTTTGAAAGGGGACAAAACTTTGAGAGAGGGAAACCCTCTGGCCAAAATTTTGATAGAAGATAGGCTGGTGGACAAGGATTTGATAGAAGACAACCACCCAGATAGAATGGGACATGGAATATGAGGCGAAACAATGGAGGTGTTCCTACCCCATTGGATCAGCCAGCTAATCAAGAAAATCCTCCAAGTGGTGTGTATTTGGTTGAAGTTTCTTTATCAGGTTGGTGTAGGCTCCATAAGACAAGTAAAAATTCTGAGTTAGACTACCCTGAGTTCCAGACGGTTGTATCTATCTTTTAGTATGAGGTGGAGAATAATGCCAGTAATCAGGAGTTAGTACCATCTACTCCTTATGACTCACCTGTACTGGTGTTGAATCATGCTCCTTTCCCACAAAGTGAGGAAAATGGACCTGAAGAAGAGTCATGTAAGTAGGGGGAGGAGGAAAATCAAGTATGCAATGGAGATGAGATTACACAGTTATTCAATGAAAGCAGTGAGAATGATAATGTCCCTTTGAATGAAGAAGAAATGGGCATTGAAGAAGTGCAGACATTCCAATAGCCTGTGAAGAAGTATGATTCGAGGAATAGACCAACTAGAAGCCCAAAAGCTAGAGGTCCGTTCACCACTTTTATTCCTCCAAAAAGTTTCACCATACCTCCAGATCCCAACGCTAGCAATAATCTAACATATCCTTATGTACCCAGGCAATACTTATCCAAAGACCAAGAACAAGTTGATCTATCAAAAGGAAAGGGTACTGAAGCAAGCAAAGACAAGGTGGTGGAATGTTTCAGGGAGGCTCCTACTGACACAAACACAGAGCAGCTAGTTGCATATGTTACAGAAGAACTAAAGAAACTAAAGGTAAGCCTTTCTACATTTGAACTATTGAGAGTCCCTACTATTAGAAATGTAGTCTTAGGAGCTTACAATATAAATTCAGTATTACAAGATAGACTTGTTAGTGAGACTACTAATAAAGTATCTGGTTCTCAAGGGTTGAAAGATCAGAGTCAGGTTCACACACAACCTGGAGACAAAGGGAAAGAAAAAGATAAAAGTCAATTTGCTCAGGTTGATACCCCCTAACTTTATTCCAAGGTAGAACAAAAACTCCTCCATTTCTGATTTCTGTTCATCTCTTTGGGAAGATTTTGCACAATTGTCTACTAGATTCAGGTGATTCCATGAATGTGATGCCCTTTGTTGTCTGTAGAGCTCTAGGAATTACCCCTGTTGTCTCTCAAAAGAAAGTCACTCAACTGGATAGAACAAAAGTTAATGTGGTAGGGGAACTAAACATGATCCCTATGCAAATTGCCTTAGATGCTAGAATTCAACAAGTCATTAATATACAGGTAGCAGACATACTTGACACTTATGGTTTGATTTTGGGAAGAGACTTCACTAAGGCCTTAAATGGATATGTATGAACTGATTAGTCTCATATGTGGCTTCCATGGAAGGGAGTGCCAAATCAAATCAGAATTGAAAGGGAACCCCGAATGAAGTATGTAATTATAGAGTATCAGAATACTTCAAATGAAATACTGGTGTAAGAAGTAAGCATGGGTAATTATGTGTTGGCAACCCCTATTGAAGAGTCAGATGTAGAAGAAATCTTTATGCTACATACCACACCCGTCGATCTTACGGAAGAATCCAGTAGTACCGAAGCCCTAGTGGAACCAATTGAAGGTGATGATGATCCTGAAGATAACCAACTCAGTTTGCTAGAAAATTTTCAAGAATTCATCTAGAAGTGTATAGAAGATCAGATTCACCTGGGTAGAGATATGAATTTTGATAAACTACTTTTACCCAGTTCGTGTAGAGTTCACAATGCCTCTCACTTAGAATTGGAATGTTGCTTGTGCCAAATAGCACTAGAACAGGTACAAAAGTGCATTAACCCCACTCCAATAGTCATAATTAATATACAGAATACTCAAGATGATCCCAAAGGAAAGAGTGTGGTACACTCTGAAGAACCTTCCAGCAGTAACAACACAAGAGACAAGATGAAGAAATTTGGATTTGTTGGCTATTGGACACTAAGGTTTGATGGATCCAAATCAAAGCAAGGTGTTGGAGCAGGATTCAAGTTGATCAGCCCTAAAGGTAAAACTTTCTTTGTTGCTCACAGACTTTAGTTTCATTGTACCAATAATGTAGCTGAATATGAGGCTTTGATTCATGGATTGCTCATGGCACTAAGGAAGAAGGTTAATATTTTGCAAGTATTTGGGGATTCTTAGATAGTGGTCAAGCAAGTTAGAAAGTAATATTCATGTCATGATAGACGAATGACCAATTATAGGCATAAAGTATGGGACCTTATTGAGGGATTTGATGCCTTTAACATTCAGTTGATACCTCACAATAAGAACCAAACTGCAGACTCTTTGGCTTAAGCAGCTAGTACCTTGTAGCCTTTGTCCCTTTCTGGATTGAAGTACACTATGGAGCTAAGTCTAGTACCTGACAATGTGACTAACTTTCAGGTAATTGAAGATGACAAGCATATATTGGATTTTATCACAAGTTCAGATGTCTTTACTTCATAGATCATTGATGAAGCTAAACCCCAGGAAGCAAAGATGGACTTAGAAGGGGTCATCAATTTGAAGACTAATACTATTCCAAGGGGAATGGTGCAGCTAGAGAGGATTTTTTTATCTTGATAGGGTTAGAGATCAAGAGAAAGATGCTAAGAAGGAGTCCATCAGTGGTCAATGTGACACATACAACATGTGGACTCAAGATGATATCAAGAATGTCTTTATTGGTAGAGTGTGTACTTCAGAGGAGAGGAAAGGAATCATTGATGCCTTGCATACATATCAAGATGCGATAGCATGGAGTTATGAAGATTTGAAGACATATGACACCTCAATTATTACACACACCATTCCACTCAAGCCAGGAGCAAGACCTTCTAGGAAAAGGCAAAGACCAATTAATGCCTTGTTGGAGCCCGTCATTCAAAAGGAGGTGCAAAAACTACTTTTAGCTCGTATCATATTCCTGATAAGACATTCAACCTGGGTTGAAAATTTGGTTCTAGTGATGTTAGTTGATAGATTTGTCCTTCAAAAATAAATATGAAAAATGACTCAAGTTTCCCAAGAAGAAGAACAAATAGTACTAACAGTTGGAGAAGTTTCCATTGGATTGACAACTTTCCTCTAAATTTTAGAGGTACAACTCCCTCTTAAGATATGCAATGAATGGAAAATATTGGGTGTTCTTTTAACCAGAAAGCCGGAAAGGTATACTAACATCCATCCATAACCATGAAATAGATGTGAACGTTTAGAACTAGAATGAAAGAGGATGCAGATTAAATGAATCAAATTTCACATACTCTACTACCCCAATCGCTAAACAAGAAAAGTGAACAGTAGCTCATTTTCAGAGATGATTTAATATGAATTCACAGATTTAGAAAATAAAGCATCAACACAATCTAACACAACAAAATATCATATAGAAGAATGACCACAAAGGCACAAAGATATTTGTAATCAATGAAATATTATAAAACTCAAAGATTTAGTCATATTTCCTTATTTCCCCAATACAAAATATGAGTTCAAAGACTCAATTGCTGCAAAAATTGTGTGAAAATTGAAACTACCCTTCTGTTCCCCTATAATCGAGCAAAAAGATCTCCCTTTCTTATTAACCTAAAGTCCTATATATACATGTATATCTAAAACTATTACATTACAAAAAGTAATGGTCTTGAAAACGACCAACAATAACCGCTTAAAGAAAGACATTATTCCCTGTGACGGGAAGATTCCATGCTTGTCACTAAATCACCGGCAGTGCCAAAACTCTATATAGCTCCAATTGCATTTCCATAACCAAATTGATAAATTCGGCACGTTCCTCTTCTTCATGCAGAACCTGGATGTTCCTATTGTACTTTGCATAACTGGTTTTCTCCTTCCAAGCTAGTGAACACAGCTAAGAAATGATGTCGAATTGTTCTTCCTCTGGCCAATTCACATCAGGTTGGAGCACATGAACAAGCTCATCTTCCCATTCCCTAACATCAGATAGAAGTATCATTTTGAGAAACCTATGAAATTGAAAAAATACTATCAGCTTTCCTTAGATGCAAACCTATTTAATTTTGGCGGCAGAAAGTGTCATTCATTCGCTAAGCAAAATGTATCAATTTTTTTTTCCAACTTCCTTATTAAAGAGTTGTATTTTCTAGATATCTTTAAAGATTACATTTTAATTTCTGTTGTCATCTTGAGAATTTAGAGAAAACATTCCTTAAAAGCATCACACACTTCATTAAATTCATTGATACTTTGTAAACAACACATCCAACAGAGGTCTCCTGGTTGTTACAAACTAAAACCTTGAAACCATAAGCCGAGATTTTTTGGAGTTTCCAGAACTTCTGATATTTTGATAACACAAAACATCCTTTCAAACGGTTTACAAAGATTAGGTGATTCCTAAAACTTAAAACTTAGCGACTAGGTTAGGGAATTTGACAAGACCGTGATAGTTATGAAACTTGATGAGGCTGTGACTTGCATAGGTTACCATGTAAGGATGTACTTTTAAACGACTTGTCTTGAAATAAAATTTTAAGGGGTAACAAGTGAGAAAGAAAAATGGAGAGATCAGACTATGTGTTGATTTTAGGAACCTTAATCGGGCATCAAAAAAAGAGAATTATCCAGTCCCTTCATTGGATGAAGTGCTTCAGATTGTCAATGGATCTCAAATGATGTCTTTTCTAGATGGGTACTTTGGATATAAATAGGTCATGGTACAGTATGAGGATAGGCATAAAACTTCCTTTACTACAAAAATGGGGAACTTTTGCTTATAGGAGAATGCCCTTTGGGTTGATCAATGTTGGAGCCACATTCCAAAGAGCTATGGATATCACCTTTAAGGACACCATTGGTAAGTGCATAATTATTTATATGGATGATTTGATAGTCTTTTCCAAAAGGCGAGGTGATCATATAGAAGATTTATGCAAATTATTTCAAAGGTGTAGAGAATTTGGCATCTCCCTTAATCCAAAGAAGTGCATGTTCGGAGTTACTGAAGGAAAACTGTTGGGACAGGTTATCTCAAAGAGAGGAATTGCTATTGACCCTGAACGAGTGGAATCCATACTCAAGATTCAGCCACCTACTAGTAAGAAGAAAATGAAATCATTATTTGGAAAAATTAACTTCATAAGGAAGTTCATCACTGGATTTGCAGAAATAGTCAAGCCATTGAATGCAATGTTGAAGCAAGAAGCTAAAGTTGAATGGAGTGCAGAAGCAAAAGAAGCATTTGTAGAAATTAAGAGAGCAATTTTTGAAGCTCTAGTATTGGTAAGTCCTGACTATGCCAAGCCTTTTTACATATATTCATTTTCTTTTGACCACTCATGTGTTGGTATGTTGACCTAGAAGTCTGATCAAGGGAATGAGCACCCCATAGCATTTATGAGTGCTCCTTTAAGGGATGTAGAGTTAAGGTACCCAAGTGTGGAAAAGCAGGCCTATGCCTTAGTCAGAGCTGTAAAGAAGTTCAGACATTATATTCCGAGGAATAAGGTCTTTGCAATAGTTCCTGATCCTGCAGTCAAGTTGTTGTTGATGCAAAATGAACTCGGAGAACACAAAGCTAAGTGGGTAACCATGTTGTAGGAATATGATATTGAGATTCAGCCCATGAAGCTGGTGAGAGGACAAGGGCTGACCAAAACAATGGCTAAAATGGGTCCTGACCTCACAACTCAACACTACCACCTCCAGGATGTGTCCCCAGGAGATTGGTATGATGATATCATCTACTATCTATTGAACCAGCAATGCCCTAAACATCTTAATTTAGTATTATTACCAATTTTTGCTACAGCTCAATTGGTGGAGCTGTGATTAAATACTGTTATATCTTAAGTGGAAAATACAGTTATTTCTGCACATGCTAAGTGTTGATTGCATCTTAATTATCATTTTGTAAGTGACAGTTATGCATTGAAATGAGGAAGCAGAGTTTCAAGAGATAGCTTTTCAGTGTTTCACAATCAAATGAAGTACAAGATTGAGCATATAAACAACAAAGCATTTCATTTTCTTTCTTTTATTTCATAAAGTGATTCATATTTACATAATTTCATTTGATTGTGAGAATTCATATGATAGTACAAAATTGCATTGAGATGCATTTTTATTTTCAAAATGAAAAGAAGAAAGATTGAAATCAAATATCCACACAAGCCATGGATGTGACTATTACAGTGCATCATAAGAATCACACTACACTATGGAAGATGCATAAAAGGAAAAGTCACATAAGTATAAACATAATCATCATTGCATGTGTTGATGACTGTCGCAAAAGTAGTGCACCATTTGTCTTCTTCGAGCTCTGTTGACCTGTAGGAAGGAAAAGAGAGATGTTAGAAGCTCCGAAAATGAATATTCCTACATGAACCATCAACAATAATGTAGTATGCTACTGATCATAAACTAAAACAACCAAGAGAAGTGCAGAAACATGAGCTGAAAAAGAGATACATCAACATCATCATATATTGTCATTGTTTTATGTTAACATTATTTGTTTCTTTGTGTAGGTATAGGGAAAATCATGAAGCTGATTATCATTTGAAGACCAAGTATGTGGAGGAAAATGGGCTCCCACAAGGGTAGAGCTTGGCATGCTGCTCCACATATGTTACAGGTGGGGCTAAGTATTAAAGTATTGTGCAACTGAAAGAGTAAAAGAGAGTTCATCCGTCAAGCCATCAAACCAACGGTCCACTCATAACAAACAGAGGGTGCTTTCTAAAGGCTACAGGTGGACAGTTAATTTAATTGAGCTCAATTGATTCAACTGATTGCAAATCTCAACATTGCTGCCATAGTATTTTGTTCATCATGTTCATGATATTGTGCAAGGTTCAACAATGTCCTTTCTCACAATTGAGGATAGTGAATAGGCATACATAATGCCTCAATGAAGAGAAATGTTACAGATTTTCATTACAAAGGAGAGCAAGTGCATGGAACAGTTTTGTTAAATGGAGCATACAAATGCATGAAGAGTGCCAGGTAGGAGAGCATACTTTTAAAGGGCAGTCAAGCATGGAGACATGTGAAGGAGTTTCAAATTTCCATCAAAATAAGGTGACAAGATCAATTCAGTGATTGCTATATTTGTTAAAGGAAGGTGAATAATTCATTAAACAACCAGTTTCATTATGGCCAAGAGTGCAAATGTTGCATTAAGTAAGTTTAGTGCATCACTGTTTTGAAAAGTAAACAAACAGAATACACTGTTTTGGATATTTGTGTTGTCCTATCATTCAACTGTTTAGTCATTCAAGTATGCCTTTCAAAGATAGATTACACAAGAATTGCAATGTGAAAGGTTACTTCCAGAATAAGCAGAGTTTGCAGAAAAAATGGTTTGAGTGAGGGTTTGGAATGCATTCTTGAAGATTGTGACTAAATAAGAAATTAGAGCAAAGGAATAATATTCAAATTTAAATCAAAGGATTTTTGTGTGCAAGGAAAAACAACATTATAATGGTAATTGAAAATGTAAACATAAGATACCTAAAGGTTCAGTATATTTAAAGTACAAGATGGTATGTAAAAAATCAAATCTAAGACAAGTTTTTCCAGAATCTCATGAACCCGTGTGAGGGATTTCAACAATGATACAAAAGAAATGCATTTTCTTTACAAACAATAGATACCCATATGGTGAAAATTGAAGAGTTCGAATGCCAAAAGAAGCCATGATGGGTCGAGCCCAAATTTTGCATAAATAATTAAATATACAGATTCCTGTTTGAATTTTGAATACCCACATTAGGGTTTCAAATTTAAAGACAAGATTTTCCATTTTTTTGACATACCCATGTGAGGGTTTTTATAAAAACAACAAAAAGTAAGAGAAATCATGGAGGTCATGCTTGAAAGATTTAGGAATGAGTATGATTTCTACAAAACAGTGAATGCCCATGTCAAATTTTGTCTCAGGAAATACAACAGGAATAAATATTCATGGGTCGAGCTCTAAGTGCGTTCAAAGCTCATAATAAGTATGTACACCGGCCAGCCTGGAGGGACCCCTTGGCTCACAAATCATCATGAAATCACACAGGAGCTAACTCTTGTTATTTTTCTTTGAGAGAAAGCATCAAGGAAAACAAAAGAAGAAAAAAAAGCTTACCATTGTTTGCACATTGAGGATAAGGAGGCTGCGGCTAAAGCTCTCATTGAGCGTCTAGTGCATGGTCGAGCTCACTCATAGTGGCCAGCAAGGATGAAGGAACACATAAATGATAGAAACAAAGCAAGGAAAATGGAGTAAAGTCAAGTAAATACACGTATATGGCCGTCACCTTATGGCCAAAATATGTGAAAAGATACAACAATAAAGCCCGCAAGAAGCTTGCAAATATGCTTACCATCAAAAACTTGTGAGGATTTCACAAAAACAACAATAGTGGAGGCTTCAAATGGTGGATTTTCCAGCTAAAACCCTCGCATGGTGGTGGCGGTATCTCTTCCCAAGCAGAGCTCTCCAAAAGTTACAAGGATGAAATGATGTGTTTTAGGGTTTTCATTTTGGTTTTGTTCTATTCCCAACCCTAAGTCGACTTAGGGGTATTTTTCGCCTTACGTTTTTCAAAATATCAAAATCTGAAGCTTAATACCATGAGGGGCCGAATTCTGACATGCCCTAGGTCGACTTTGTTCAAGTCTTCATTTATTTTCATATGCCTAGGTTGAGCCTTGTAAAATGGTGGTGCTTTTTCCTAAGTCCTTAGGTTCCTTTGATAAATTTTTGGCAATGTAAGGGGTTGTGAACTTAGAAATTTGTGATTAATGGTGCCTTGGTAAGGAGTGGATAGTGATAGATATATTTGATTTTCATTGATTTTGTGAGAAATCAATCAAAGTTGTAAAATCATTGCACTTATGACTTAGGATTTATCTTGTTTTTAGATTGATTTTGAAGAAATCAATTAGGATATGGATGGGGAATATCTATTATATTTTATGATTTTTTTTGAGAAAAATCAAACATTGTAAATGGAGATATAAGTTGTATTCTTTTTGCAAAAGATTTAAAATCTTTAATTGCAAAAATAGGTCAGATTGTGAAGATTGTGAAATCTGCATATTATGTAAAGCAAAGATAAAGTAAATTGTTTTATCTCTTTGCTATTTTTAGCAGATTGGGGTTGAGATTTTTGCTTGGGTCAGATTTGAGTTGTCTGCTAGATGGATAAGGTGCTTTATTTGCTTTAAAAGCAAATTTAGTCTATTTTGAGAGGCTTTTCAATATGTACATGGAAACAGTGAGTTTTTATGCTTTTATGCAGACTTTTGAGATAGTTTTGATGCCTTTTCCTTGAGCTTTCTTTGTGAGCTCAGATTAGGGTCTGGGAGAATTATATTTTGAAGAAAAATTAGTTTTTCTTCTTCTTCTCAGTTCAGTTGATAGTTTCTTGCTCTTAACATTTTGAGCTTGTAAACTCATTTGTACTCAGTTCAGACAGATACACTCTTTCAGTTTCAATAAGGCAGCAGAGTTCTTCTCATTTCTTGTCTCAACCTTGTAACAACAATTTGATGTCTTTGTTTTCAAGTTTGAAGCCTTATATGTCTTGCATTTATGAGTCTTTTCATAGAATTTCATGTTTTCAGGTTGCATGATATATTCAATTCCTTCAAATCTTCATGCAAATTACTGATGAAACCATGTACCAATGAGATTGTGAGAGCTATTGTAATAGAGGAGTTGTTGTGAGTGGTAAAATATGAATTTTCAGAAATAACAGTTAATCATTAGTTAGTGTTAAATTTCCTTTTCAAGCTATCCTTCTATCCCTTTTCCTAGAAAGTACTTAGAGTAATATTCATCATTCAGAGAACCAACTCACTCTGGAGATTCTCTTTTTGCATAGATCACCCACATCTGAAAAGAGTTTCCATGTTTCAACAGATAGTCTGATTTTCTACAAATCTGACAAAGGGTGCATATCTGATTGATAATAGTTTTTGGCATGCCTGGTGGGACTCTAAAAGACATTTCAGAGAAATTTTAGAGTTTTTAATTTGTTGTTTGGTGTATGCAGTAGATTTTTGCTTCCTTTTGAAGGCTAATTTCAATATACCTGGCGACTTCGATCTTGATTTTGCATGCAGAATTAGTGCAGCTTGCACATGAGAAAAATACATACCAGATCAAGTACTGAACCTTTTGAATATCGAGAGTTGTCCCCACCACGAAGAGGAGGAAGAACAGTAAGGAGGATCTTTGAAACACCTGTAAGATCGAAATCAACACCTCCTATTTTTTAGCTCTTTGGTTTTATCACTAGGAGTACCAGTTCCAATATCACAAGCACCCCCAATGGTAGCGCCAAGGTAGCACTCATTTGTGCCTTTTAATGGAGGCAACCCATTAGACATCGCTCAACATGATGACATCCCAGTTGCAGCCCTTAGAAGCTTGCCATATTTCACCGGGGAGGACCTCACTACACCAGTTGAGCATATTCGTGACATAGCCACCTTATGCTCGGTTCACAACATCACGCAAGAGAACGTCGCGTTAAGGCTGTTGGTTGTGTCACTCAAAGGGAAGGCGTTACAATGGTTCAGAGGTCTCGCAACCAACTCAATTGCGACATGGGATGCGTTAGGTAACAATTTATATCAATTTTTTGCTGATAAATTTGATAATCTGTCTTTGTTAGAGCAATTGAGCACCATTTAAAGGGCGCCACATGAGTACTTGGCTGATTTCAACTACCGATTTCAGAGAACCTGGGACAGGATTCCTGCAACGATAAAACCTTTACCAGCACATGCTTTTCTGTTTTACTTAAAAGCTTTGAATAGTAAAATTTTAGTCATGACTCAGTCTATGGGTGGGCATACACTCCCTAACGCTTATGACATAGCCATTAGAGCTGAGAACTGTCTCATCCAAGTCGGAGACATAACCCTAGACCTCCTATGACTTTGTTCCCAGAAATACAACCACCTACCCCTACTATTGTACCTCCCTTAGCTATTGTCCCACCTGTTCCAACAATAGGCTATCATAATGCAACCTAAGAAGTTGTTGCTCCAGCCTCGAACCAAGAATTTCAAGAGATTAAAAGTATACTCAAGACCTTCGGGAATAATCTTGTGAGAATTAAGAAGCAAGTAGGTCATGAACATAAGCCTTATCAAGCCACTTATCAGCAAAGCCAGCCTAATAGGCCTGCCTTTCAAAATGATTACCAAGCCCAAAGAAGGAATTTTAACCCTAGGCCATTCCAACCATACAATCCAAACACAAGCAGTTCGTCAAAGGAACTTGTGCCCCAAAATAATGTTGCCCAAGATTGTGATTGGTGTTAACCATGCAATTAGCCCCATAACCAATCAGCGTGCGCTAATGGAATGAGAAATTAGGCTTCTTTAATGGTTCAAA
>VDFB02047230.1:448755988-448788108 GCA_007258455.2 Sequoia sempervirens | reverse complement strand
GGATGTTCTCATCTAGCAGCTATAGGTACAGGTGCAGGGGGTTGTAGGGTTAGATTGTTGCTTTGACATCAGAGAGAGACCAGTTGCAGACATAGTGGGATAAGGCTGACCAACAAAGAAAAGCTGCAGAGCTTAGAGTAGCACAAGATTTGGGTCACCACCACCAACTAGAGAGCATGGCCGCCTCCTCGTCCCTGAGCATAGTTTCCTTATGAGCATACAAGGAGGCAGTCTGAGAGGCAGATTATTACAGGGTGCATTATCATCAGGCTGTGCCCCGAGCGTCCTGGGTCCCAGATTTCTCCCAGCAGACAGATTACCAGCCTCCAGAGGATCATGGAGAGAGACCGCCTAGCGAGGGGAGCAGCCAGCAGGGCTAGCTCATTTTGATCAGAGACACGATTCATTTTGTGCTTCACAAGCTCATTTTTGATAGCTTGGTGGGCGATTGTACTTTATATTGATTGATACATAGTTGATCCCAATCCATACCATGATAGTGTATATTATTTTGATGATATATATATGAGATGAGATGATTTGATTCGATGTGATCTATTCTATTCTATTTATGCATGATGTAATGTTCTTAACTTCTATATGCAATGGTTTATATGTGATGCAATGATTCTATCTTATGTGATGATGATGTGATCCTATATGATGCCATGTATGACATTATGATGTTATGATGTGATGCAGTGATTTATGGATGTATTTCTTTTTCAATATCTTTCCTTATACATTTTTTGTGATGATGATGTATGCAAATGTTATGATATGTGAATGCTTAGACTAACAGATCTATATTATGATGCTTAATGGATGATGATGATAAAATGTATGAGATGTAATCTTTTTCTTTTCATTTCTCATGTATGATATGGCAATGCATTTATGGCTGACATGATGATGCACATGATATTATGCAATGATGCATTTTATAATGATGTCTATGTATGGATGTATTTTAATGCCTATGTAATGATGATGCTTATGGATGAAAATGTATATGATGTTATATGATTATGCAATGGATGAAAAAGATTATTATTATGATGTATATATGATAATGCAATGGATGCTTTGATGATGTATATGGTATGATTTAATAATTCCTATGTGATGTTCCTTTTATGCTTATTCACATGTATGGTTTGTGAGATGCTTAGAATAACCAATCTATATTATGATGCAAATTATGAACTACAATATATGTGAGATGATTAGTGTTTCCTATATGTCATGATATGATATGCATTATGCTAATGGTTTGTGGATGCAGGATGAATACAACGGTGATGATTTGTGATTAATTGTCATGGTACCATGTTAGCGCAGAAAGAAGATAGAAGAAAGTAAGAGACTCCAACAAGTCAAAAGATGATGATGATGATTTGCTTACCAAAGAGTTGGGACTTTAAAAGGGAATTCACCTTATGTTTGATAACACACGTAGGCATGATGCATCAAGGTATAAAGAACCAGGATGGCATTGCACCTAGTGTGATGGACTTTGACTCAACAATCAGATAGGAGTACTCCTATTCACACTTAACATACAAAAACTTATTAAAAATGTAGTTTAGCTATTCCAAACATCTCGTACCAAAACATAGAAAGGAAAGCCTTCCTATGTGGTCAACAAGATACTCAAAAGATCTTCTCTACACCTAAACAAAGCATGTATGACCAAGGTTATATCACAAGAATATCCAACAAGCACAACAGATAAAAAGATAATGACCGTTTCCCTGTTTCTTTTTCTCTAAATCCCCTCATTTGGGATATCATCGAGAGGTCATCGAAATGAGCGCAATAAGATAAGACAAAAGACAAAGATAAAGTAAACAAACAAGCTAATGTTCTTCAATACCGCTAGCCAAGACTAAACTATGGTGATGCCTGATGTTGATGTCCATTGTAGAAAGGATGCATCCTAGGACATGATGATATCAGATGATTGATTTGGGACTAATTTGGATGGTAGGCTATTGACACAAAGAGTTGACTAACTTTTTTACTTACGACCTAGACTTGAGACCCTAACGTTTGAGTTTTCACTTTTAACCTGCTAAACTTGTTTCTGATTGCTTCACCAAAGGTTAGGGGTGACGATTGTTTTATTATGAGTGATGCTTATTTTAGGTGAAAGCGAGATGGGGATGGATGGATTTTTTCAAATATCTGGATGTTTTTGGTGTTTTTGAAATGTTTTGAAGTTGTTTTTGGTATTTTCAAAATTTTAATTGTTTTGGGGTTTTATGAGATTTTGACCAAAAGACTAACCTAAAGACCTATCCTAGGGGCCTCGGGGGCTGATCAACAGATTAGTCTTGCCTATGTTATACACGCAGAGACCACATAGTTCGACTGACACAAACTTGATTATTGATGAGATATGAACAAATGCATTGCTAGTTTATTATTACAGACTCCTAAAGGACTTACCTAAGTGTCTCAGGGGATGATCAAAGATCAACCTTGCCTACGTTCAGAGCTCAAAGACTCGTAGTTCAACAAGATGACTTTGTTTTTGACCTTTTGACTTTTTGACCTGTTTTTGGATTTTTTAATTTTATGAATGTTTTAGATTTTTTGATTTTTTGATGTTTTTGGATTTTTTCAATATACACAAATCTGATCCGATGAGAACATGCCCCCAGTGCGATGCAATAGACTACTTCGATAAAGGAAGGAAAAATTGACCTTTAGAATGGGATGAGTAGTATTAGGAGGGATCATGACACGAACACGGGACCAAGCTATGATGCAAATGCAGATGGATGATGGAAGCATAATGGATGGGTGATGTAGAATGAGTCATGAAGATCTTGGTGGATGGAAAGTTCTTATTTACACAAGGTGCCTGTTTTCCAGGTTTTCACCAAGGGACTTTCCCAAAGCACCACCGAAGTGGTTTTCACTAGAGGACGATTTTTTTTCTTTACTATTTTTAATCCTTTTTTTGATTTTTATGTTTTTTGATTTTTTTGTTCTCACCAAGATTTCTATTTGGTAGGTTTTCATTAGGGTGACCATTTTTTTAGGACATTTTCTAATTTTTCTTTATTTTTCAGTTTTTATACCTTGAAAGATTTAGGCATAAAACTTTTTGAGATGGGAGTTGTTCATGGGCTCTTGCAGAGGTTCCCCTTCAGGCGTTGATAACTGATATGCCCCCATCTTATAGCTTTTTGTGATGATGAATGGTCCCAACCAATTGGGCTCAAATTTCCCCTTTCCATCTAGATTTGGAACATTCTTCTGGTTCTCCTTCAGGACAAGTTTTTCTACCTGGAATTTCTAACTCTTGATCTTCTTGTTGTAGCTTCATTTGAGTCAGTTTTGGTACACTTACAAATGTTTTAAGGCATCCATCTATTGTTCATCTAGCAGTTCCAGCTCATTCAGTCGTGATACCTGGTATTCTTCATCTATGATGAGGTTCTACAATGATATTCTCAGTGATGGGAGCTCGATCTCAATGGGTAATATGGATTCCAATCCATAGACTAAGGAGAAGGGGGTGGAACCTATTGGTGTGCAGATACTAGTTCAATAGGCCCATAGGGCAAGATTTAGTTGGAGATACCAATCACGACTAACACAATTGACTATTTTCTTGAGGATTTTTAGGATGGTCTTATGTGTAGCCTTAGCTTGACCGTTTCCTTGGGGGTAGTATGGGGTGGAAAAGAGATGTTGGATATTAAACTTGTAGCATAGGTCACGAACATCCTGATTCTTGCAGGGTGTTCAATTATCTTAGATAATGGCTTGGGGGACCCCATAATGGCAAATTAAGTAGTTTAGGATGAACTTTGATATCTTCTTTCCAGTAATGTAAGTCATGGGGATAGCTTCTACCCACTTTGTGAAGTATTCAGTGGCAAGGATGATGAATTTATGTCCACTGGATGAGGTGGGGGTGATTTTTCCAACGAGATCGAGCCCCCACTACAAAAATGGCCAAGGTGTGACAATCAAGTGGAGCTCTTGAGTTGGTGCATGGATGAGGTCCCCATGCTGCTGATATTGCAGACACCTTCTGACATAATCATGTGCTTCTCTTTCCATGGTAGGCCAATAGTACCCTACCCTTAGCAATTTCTTGGCCAAGGTCATACCACTTGAGTGTGAACCACAAATGTCGTTATGTACCTCGATTAAGGCAGTCAACGCCTCCTCAACGTTTAGGCAATGTAACAGGGTTCCTTCAATGCTTCTACGGTAAAGGGTATCTCCTAGGATGGCAAACTAGGCTGACTTTTTGACAAAATCTTTCTTGAGGTTTGAGGTTATGTCAGTGGGGAGGACTCCTATTCTCATATAAGTGTATATATCATGGTACCAGGGATCACTGGGACCAACGATTTTGCACATAAATTTGAACTCTGGTACCTCGAATGCAAGCATGAGAAGCTGCTCTACAAGGAATTCCTACTTTGGAATGTTGCGCGGGACATCTAGGAGTGATCCAATCGTAGCCATTGCATTTGTCACTCTATTGTTTTCTCTTGGTAGCTGTTCAAATGTGGTCTCAATGAAGGAATTCTTAAGACTCTCCACCAATTTCTTGTATGGAGTCAGCTTGTTGTCCTTAGTTTGATACTCATTGTTGACTTGATTGATTATGAGTTGTGAGTCCCCGTGGACCTTTAGTGCCATTATCTGCCATTGCACTACAATTCTTAGCCCTATGACAAGAGCTTCATATTGTGCTATGTTATTTGTGCAAGGGAATGATAGCTTGTATGATTTTGGAATGCAGTCTCCTTGTGGGGTGATGAAGAAGATCCCTGCCCCTGATCCATGTTGTGTGTAGGATCCATCAAAATACATTTTCTAATGATCCGCTAAACTTATGTTGAAGATTGATTCATAGGGGAATTCTGAGACAAGTGGATTCTCTGAGTAGATTGGTGCCTCTGCCAATTGATCTACAATTTCTTTCCTTTTGATGGCCTTGCGGTCCACGTACTCTATGTCATGTTCTATGAGGATCATAACCCACTTTGTTGTCCACCCTGTAAGCGTTGCTTTGGAAAGAAGGTACTTAAGAGGATCTATCTTTGCGATAAGCTTTATTTGATGGGCTAGCATGTAATGTCTAAACTTATGTGTTGTGAATACAACTACTAAATAGGCTTTCTTGATGAAGGTGTAGTTCAGTTCATGGCCCACCATGGTTCTGCTGATATAATAGATATCTCTCTCTTTTCCATTTTCATCATGTTGTGCTAGGAGAGAGTCGAGGGCTGCTATTGTTGCTGATCAAAGGTTTTCCTGGAATTGGTGGCATGAGTACGAGCAGTGTGAGTAAATACTCCTTGATCTTGTTGAATGCTTGATCACACTTTTCATCCCACTTGTATGTTACCCCCTTGTGGAGTAGATGAGAGTAGGAAATAGCCTTATTTGCTAGTTGTGCTATGAATCGGCGGATGGACTGTAGTCTTCCTTGTAGGCCCCTTTGTTTTTTTAGTGTCTTTGGTGCCTCCATTTCGAGGATTTCTTTTACCTTAGCAGGATCTATCTCAATTCCTCTCATTAACATGATATACCCAAGGAGCTTTTCTAGACTGTACTCCAAAGACACACTTCTTTGGGTTGAGTTTGACTTTATATTTTTCTAACCTATCAAAGATGGAGCCCAATGCAGCTATGTGATCTTGTCTTTTCTTTGATTTGGCCAATATATCATCCATGTAGTCTTCCACAGTTTTTTGGATCATGTCATGAAATATTAGTGTCATTTCCCTCTGATAAGTTGCTCCTGCATTTTTCAACTCAAACGACATCATATTCCAGCAATATGTCCCCCATGGGAAAGTCAAAGCCATTTTATGTTGGTCTTCTTTAGCTATCATGATTTGGTTGTAGCCTGAGAATCTGTCCATCAATGATAGCATCTCATGTCCTTCTGTCATATCCATGATCATGTCAATGTTTGGAAGTGGAAATTCATCCTTGGGACATTCTTTGTTGAGGTCTTTGAAGTTTGTGCAGATACAGATTCCCCCATCGGGCTTTGAAATAGGTACAAGGTTTGAGACCCACTCTCGATAATCTATCGGTCGTATGAACCCTACATTTAGGAGCTTTTGCAATTCCATTTTGACTAGCAATACAATTTGGGGATTCATCTTTCTGAGCTTTTTTCTAATGGGCTTTTCTTTGGGATATACAGCTAGGTGATGAACCACAACCTCCGGATCAAGCCTAGGCATGTCAGCATAGGTCCATGCAAAGTTTATTTTTCTTTCTTTCAGGAATGCAGCTAGAAGTTCTTGTTCTTTTGTGGGAAGTGACTCTGAATAGAATGTTATGTGTGGTTGTTCTTCTATCCCCAAGTTAACTGGGTTTCATTTCTTGGCTAATACTGTTGACTTCTCCTCATGAATTGCACTGATAGGAAGATTGAATCCTTCATCCTCTGGCACCTCAGAAAGTTTTTCACTGTTGGATACGTCCTTTATTTTTACTATTTTTGGGTCAGAGAGTGTCACAGTGTGGTTTTCACTCAAGGACCTAGAGATTATTCTCAAATTTTTTCTTTTGTGACTAAAGGATTGAATCATTTCCTCGTAATAAGCTTGTGTGTCCAGTATGATATCAAAGCTAGCCTTGTGATCTTCATATGGTACTGTGTCCCACAATCCCATGAATTCTGAGAGCACCTCATCATTTTCAAAGGTGTCCAGAATTGGTGGTCCTTGTTGGTTGTAATCGATGAGTTGGGGGTAGACTAGGTTTATTTCATGAGTTTGATGGTCGTTCATCTCAAAAGACAAGGTAGTAATCATGAGTAGGGAGGAATCTTCAAAAATCATAGGCAAGTTAGTTATGGGATCCTTGTCACTACTACACACATCAATTATGTCAAAGGTGAAGTTGTCTATGACTCAACCTGTGGATATGGGTAATCGAAGGGCGGATGTAGATTGCTAAGGAGGAGTTTTGACCTTCTTAACCGAGGCACCTTTTCCAAGTATGGTCACCTTCAAAGGGGTACATCTGAGGGAAAAATTTCTTATACACGTCTCAAGAATGAGAGGTACTAGGAGGCCATTGTTGTTCTGACCAAGTTTCTTGTTTCTGTCATAGCCCATACCGAGCATCATTTGTAGGCCTTTGCTACTTTCATCGATTAGAAGATCAGGCACAGGCCTTTCATCTTAATATAGGAGACTGGATATGTCCCTCTCATCGACTATCTCTTGACTTAGATCTCCCTAAGACCTGAATCTAGAGGGATCTTCTTTGAAGGTATGGGATGACGTTTCAGTGGGTTGGGGTTGCCCATGGGTCCTAGGGGATTGAGGTAACTCTTCTATGACAAAAGCAATTTTCTTCATTCTATAGTCCCCACACCCATTATCCTAGATGATGACCTTGTTTTCAAATATGTTAGGGATGGGGGGTGTCTTTTTCTCAGAAGTGGAGGCCAATGTAGTTGGGTCTACATACAGAGTGGTGGGGCCTTCATCATTTTTTGGTACTTGGGGAATTTTGTAATATTTTGCTTCTAGGTTTTTGCAGTAGGTGAAGAGCTCAGGATCACCATGTATTGTGACCTCTTGATTTTGGTAGGGGAATTTAACACACTGGTGGAAGGTGGAAGCGACAACTTGCATCCCATGGATCCATGGGTGCCCCAAAAGGATGTTATAAGGAAAATCAAGATCAAGGACTTGGCATGTGGTGTCCATAATGGTTAGCCCTACTTGGATAGGGAGCTTGATAGTTCCTTGAGATACTCTTTCCTAATCATCATAATCTTTGATTGTGATTCCCTTCCCCTTTTCAATGGCATCCTCTGAGAATCCCAGATTCTTTATTAATTTCAGAGAACAAATGTTTAGTCCTCCACCCCCATCCACTAAGACCCTCTTGACTTTGTTTTTTTGAACCAGGACTTCAAGGTGGAGAGCGCAATTGTGAGATGGTTGGGAAGGGAATTCCTAATCGAAGAATGTTAGGAGACTTGGAGTGGTGATATTTCTAACCATAGCTTGGAATTGGTCAGCATCTAGATCAGCGGAGACGGTGGACGAAGCCAATGCTTCCTCTAGGATTTTTCTGTGGGTGGGTGATATCTTCAGCAACTCCATGATGGAGATCTGAGTGAGAGTTCTCTTTAGCTAGTCTAGGATATTATAGCCATGAGGGACAGATTTTGGATTGGAGGTGAGTGCCCTAGATGGTTGGGATGATCTAGCGATGGTGATTTTTTCGCCGCATGTGGTGACTCCATAATCAGCCTTTCCCTTGATATTAATGATAGTGACCATTTCTTCTAGAGATGCGACAACATGGTTGTACACATGGTTCACATTGGCATACTTTTATTTCCCATGGTCGTTCCCTTGGTTATGGTTCGACATCAGATTCATGTATATTTTCAAGTCATGATTTCTAGTTGGCTGCTCTACATTTATGATTTTGTCATCAATGAGATCTTGGATTAGGTTTTTCAACCTCGTGCAACTATTAGTCGTGTGCTCCTTGATTTTGTGGAAATCACAAAGATTATTCTCATTATACTACGATGGTTTGACTTGGGGTTTCTGATAGTTCTCATAAGTGGGAATCTTAATGAGATTTTTGTATATTAATTTCTTCATGATGGTTTCAATGGGTTCCCCAAGGGTGGTGTACTTCTGTTTGGGGGGATTTTTGTTTCACGGGGGTGGTCCCCCTTGATTATTTAGGTTGTTCACCTAATTGTTGGCTGGTTGTTGTTGTGATACCACTTTGGTTTGCGTGTTATTTTGATTGTTATTTTGCAGTTGTTGGTAGGTTTGGGTGCTTTGTTTTTTAGCACTAATTACAACCTTGGCATCCACCACACCATCATTTGTGACATTTTTGTTCCTTTCCCATGTGCGAGGTTTCTCATTATAGCTAGTGGATGGGCGATTGCCTTGATTTTATGGATATGTAGGTGTTCCCCCTTATGCAATAAGGGCTCGTTCGATGTTGAGTGCCTTGGGGATTAGTTTGTCATAGGTGGTAATGCATTGCACCTTGAGATGAAATGCCAATTTTTTTTCAAGGTTACCAATGATGGTGCAAACTTTTTGTTCTTCAAGCATGGCCCATTTTCTCTTGTTGGCCTTGGATCGCCATCTTTGCAAGAACGAAGTGAATGATTCCCACTTAGCTTGTTTAAGAGTTGATCGTTCCTCTAGATTGACATCTATACTGATATTGAAGGCATAATTTTTTATGAATGCGTTTATAATCTCTTGAAACTTTTTGATGCCAGGAGGACGGCAAGAGAACCATTCCATGGCGGGGCCAACCAAACTTCGAGGAAATAGCCACATCAGATACGTATTGTCATATGCGACCTCCATGAAATGTACTTGGAATTCCCTGATGTGATCCTCAAGGTTTCTGGTCCCACGATACTTGTCAAACTTGGGGATTTCAAACCCCTTGGGGAATAATACCATTGTAGGGCTCTTGTCAAATAGATAAGGACACAAGTTGTTGGGTGTATTGGTGGTTTTCCCTGATTGGAGATTGAGCACTTGTTGCGAGAGCAACTTGATTTGCGTTGTCACATCATCTTGTGGATCAAGGGGTGGAGTGAATGTGTTTTGAAGTGGTCAAGGTGTTTGAGTGATGGGTGGAGTGTTGGGTGTGTTGGTGGTTTTCCTTGATTGGAGATCAAGCACTTGTTGCGAGAGAAACTTGATTTTTGTTGTCACATTGTCTTGTAGATCAGGGGGTGGAGTGAATGTGTTTTGAAGTGGTCAAGGTTTTTGAGTGATGGGTGGAGTGTTGGGTGTGTTGGTGGGAGTTTGTAGCAAGCTTTACTGATATTCCTACATTTTCTACTGTGCCAACAATGCTTGTTGTTGGTCTCGTTGTTGTGCCAACAATGCTTGTTATTGGTCTTGTTGTTGTTGTGCCAGCAATGCTTGTTGTTGGGCTTGGTGTTGCTGTGCCAACAACGCTTAATTTTGGGCTTGTAATATTGCTTCTTGTTGTGCTTGATATTGTTGTAGGGCTTACTGATATGCTTGTTGCTAGGCTGCTTGTATTTGTGCTTGATATTGAGCTTCCTCTTGCTTCTTTTGAGCTTGGTATTGGGCTTGAGCTTGTGCTTACACTTGAGCTTGGGCTTGTGCTTGTTTGGAAACTTGTGCAATTTGTGCAACCTATGCGACTTTTGCAGCCTGCGTGGCTTGAGTGGCTTGTGTTTCCTGCGCTGCTTGGGTAGCTTGGGTGGCTTTCTATTGATGAAGTAAGGCTTGGGCTTGAGCAGCCTGATGTGCTTGTTGTGCTTGTTGTGTGGCTTGAGCGGTTTGAGCTACTTGAGCTACTTGCACTGCTTGTTGTGTAGCTTGTGTGCTTTGGGCTTGTTGCACTTGGAATTGTTGATATTCCTTTTGATTGGCTTGTTGTGTTGCTATATTGATTGGCCACATTTTTTCTTGGTGGTGGTGGCAATGGCAGATTTGGAATGGTGTTCATTGTTGTGATGAGGGGTGCAATTGTATTGGTGATGTGGATTTGTGTGGTAGATGGTGCAATTGATGTGTTTGGTCCTTGAGAGACCATGTTTATGGATGGTGTTGTCATTGCTTGGGTTGCTTGAATGGTTTCAATTTTTTGTTATGATATCAATGGCAAGATTGGAGGGTTCGGTATGATGTTTTGATTGATGGTCGGTGGGTTGTTTTGATTGAGTGGTGGTGAAGGAGGTAACCCTAAACCAAGGGGTACTGTGGATGTTAATGGAAAAGGTAGAAATGGTGGAAAAAGAGGTGGTGTGTTCCCTTGATCAAATGATGATGATGAAGAGGGATCAAAGATTCCCCCTGGTCCAAATAAGCCACCTCCTCCTTGCGAAGTCATAGGGAGAGAGGTTTGTGTTGTTGGAAACAAGCAACATTGAGAGGGGGGGTGAATCAGTGTTGTGAAAAAAAATAATTTTATTATTTTGATCTTTAACTCACTTAACCATTCGACAAAAGAAATATGCATGAACAAAAAGAACACAATCACAACAACATAACACCAGGATTTTTACGTGGAAACCCTATTAGGGGAAAAACCACAGTGGATGGCCAATCCACAATATAATATGAGTATACCCAAAAGAAGGTTTACAAAATGGGAATGCACTTGCATTCAGGCACACTGCCTAGAGCTCACTACTCAAATAAGATAGCCTCACTGCATTACAATGATTTGGATTGAATCCAAAAGAGTGAACTGATAGAATAACATCTACAATGCTTGATTATAGTTCTGGTTAAGCTTTGTAGTCAATCTTCTGTCCTTCTGATTGATTCAACAATTATGCTTTGTTCTGCACAAACTCGCTCTACCAAAAAATTTAATGCACAAGTGAAACTGTGCATAATTTCCTAATTTCCTGTCTGATGTTTGTAACACATTTCTACACTTAACACTTCATCACAAAATGATATAACTAATATATATATATATCTGCATCAAGGATCTTGTCATTACAAGTCGACCTCCAATAAAATAAAAATTCTTCATGTGTCGACTCAAGTCAAGAAAAATTTATGATGCACACCCATACAAGTTGGACATGACATAGCTTGGACCCAAAAAAAAATGCTTAAACATAAAAACATTTAAACAATTACTCCTTATACATCCACAACACGCTACATTCATTGAGTCAGCCACAATGAGCAAGTAAACGAAAAAACATCCTATCAGATCTCCTAACTCGTACACCGATTAATACAACACCAAAAAATTCAATAACAAGATAACATACATGGTTAACAAACTATCAGGGATCCACAACTCAAAAAGATGATCCGGTGAAGCAAACAGATTGATGTAGTAACTAGATACCCTGTTCTTCATGGTTTCTATCGGTAATACTTTGTTCTCAATTCCTTCTGCCGGTATGACCAATTTCTAATCTACCGAACTAAAGTAATGACTTTAGTTTCCATCAATGACAACATTAGAAGACATGCGCCAACAATCTCCCCCTTTGGAATTCATGGCAACAATTAGTGAAAAATGACTAAGTGTCGAAACTAGTGAGTACACTGCCAAAGTTCAAAGTTTCAAAACACAGTTTCTTTTCAAAACACTACTCCCCCTTAGAATGTCAAGGAATTTTTCACTACACTCTCTCCCCCTTTGACATCAATGACAAAATTGGGAAATCCAAAAGTTTAAAATTTCAAGACTGTGCAAACATAACCTGTGACTTACAAAAATTTGAAGACATCCGCCAAGTCATTCTTCAACACACTTATATTTGAGTCCCAAACATTTTTCAAACTTTCCAAAATGGTTATGTGACCACAAAATAGATAAGATTGTTTTTGTAGCTTCAAGATTTACTGGGTCAGGAGCGGCCATAACATCTTTAGCCTCTTTCAATGCATTTACCATTATCGCAATCTTTGGACTAATTAGTCCTTTGATTTTGCATACTCTCCCAATAGTCATCTCATTTTCAAGCGTCAAACTCTTTATTTTGTCAAGCAAAGACATTACCTAACCTTCTTGTTTACCAACATTACCAACTAATGGGTCAAAAGCATTAGAAATAGTGTCCAACTATTTCTCAATATCCTTCACCTAATTTTCATTTGCTTTAGTGAATTTAGACAAGACTAAACAAAACTTATACAACTTTCCTCCTTCACACAAAGTATCTTGAACATTTTTCATGCAGATGGCTAACAAAGTTTTGTATTTTGCAATCAATTCATTCAAAATACCTAATCTCTTTTCCTTGAACTCCTGTACTTTAATCAAGGTTGATTTCTCAAAAGATTCAAAGTGAGAGCTTACAAAATTTATCAGCTTCTTTAGCTCACTGGAAGAGGAACTAGAAGGATCCATAACATGGCTAGGCATTAATTTTTGTAGAACTCCAGATGCAAGGCTTAGCAATTCACTTTCTTCTATGTGAGACTTCAAAATCTTCTCACTGGCTTTGGCTTGAGAAATTGAATCAACCTTCATCATCTGAATTGGGGACAAAGTGGATAGATTGATTGAGCTTTCATCCAATTCAGGATCTAATTCTTCCTGCTACTCCATCAAAGATCTCTTTTCTGCCTCTGCTATGATTTCTTGAACTTTTTCTTCTTCAACCTTGGGTTCTACAAAGATTTTTTTTGGATTTTCTTTAGGCACTTCAACCTTTTCAATATTCACCTCCTTCTCCTTAGCTGACACCTCCTTAGTAACTTCAGCTTCCTTAGGTGTCTCTGTGTTTTCCACTTCAGGAGGTGTCTGGAAATTTTCAACATCAGCATTCACTTCGTCATATCCAGTATCCACCTCTTCAACATTTATCTTATTCTTTGACAGAAACTCTTCTAGAATCTTCTTGGTTTCCCTAACAACAACATCAGTCTCACCAATCATGAGTCTATTCACCCTTGTCTTGCTCTTGAATTCCTTTTTGACCTTTTCAAGGAGTGAATTCATCTCCTCTATTGACATCTCCAGACATAAATCAGCAAGAATTCTTTTCCTGATGTTCTCTTCTTTTGTTCTGGTACTTAACCTTCTAGACTCCAAAATATTATATAGACTCTTGGGCAAGCTAGACATGATTTCAACAAGAAATTTATTGAAAATATTCATATATTTTATTGTGGCCTCTTCAAGAGTCCTTTGACTAGATTCATCAAAACCTTCGTACCATTCACAGAGTGGCTTGAGATTACCATCTTTGACAACTTCATTCTCAACTTCCTCAACTGACATACGGGGTTTGTCAACTTTTTCCTTTTTCTCTACTTCTTCTTCTTTACCAGAAGATTTTCTCTTGTTTAACTTGATAGCCTGAGTCCCAACAACCTTTATTTCTTTTACGTATTCTTCTGATTCAATCCCTCCTCTTCATCTTCAGAAACCACTTCATATGTTCTTGTGCTTTTATTCTTCTTTCTTTTTCTGGAAGCCTTGGCCTGAGCTGGCTGGGCTGCATGGGAACTCCTAGTAGATCTATTATGGGGAGAAGATGTTCCCAGACTAGCAGATTATATTTTTGCTTTCTCTTTTTCTCCTTCAGCCTCATCTCTCTTCCTTCTTATTTCTTTCAATTTCTCCATAGGTATGCCCATATTTTCTGCAAAGACTTCTACCTCTTTTCTTACTCTCTTGGCTATCATGGGCTTTTTTTAGATCAATATGTACCTGCATAATTTTCTTTGCATAAGTTACAAATCTTTCTTCTCTCGGATCTTGAGGTGAACTCAACAAGTGTTTTGCATACATTTTCAAAATTTTCTCCTCTACTTCGTATCCCATAGGCATGATCCAAATTATTCTGGGATCAACAACTTCCATATGGCATTGATCAATGTCTACCATGAAGCAGATAGTATCTTTGTATTTTTCCACGATTGAGGTAGGGATTCTTTCCCTGGCATGCATCATATTCTGGAAGTTTTTAAAGTATCCCCAGAGGTTGGTATTTCGAGTCTGACGATCACCTAAACCAAACAACATGTTCCTTATTTGAATAGCTACCGGCTCATCAATGTGCCAACAAACTTTTCCAACTCTCGGAACCTCATCCAAGAAGTAGAAAAACAAACATAGTATCAAATTACCATACTTGAATGTATTCTTATCTTTCTTGATTTTCCCTAGATTCTCGATTAACTGACTTCTGAGCAATTCACACAAATCATAGTTTGCATTTTCTTTTACCATCTCATAGGCTGCATAGATAGTTGTACCAGATACAGAGTTCTCCTGGCTTGAGTGATAGATCTTATAACCAATAACCATTGATGCGAATTTTACAACTATTGCAACAATATCCTCTATTGTCATTGCCCTTCTATCCCATTGAGCACCTATTGCCTTAGTGACCTTATCATTCTTTACAGACTTCAAAAGTGGAAGTCTACCGGTGGAATTCAGACCTATGACTGCACATATAGCCTCTTTTGTGATTTTAAATGGCACATCTAGCCACATGAATTCGTCATGAACATGGCTCAACACATATCAAACCCATTCATTTTCCTCAAATATTGGAAATTTTGCAAACTACGTGAACTTCATTTCCTCTAGGGTTTTAAATTCTAGCTTTATAGTAAAATCTTCTTGAATTATGTGATGAGAATACAGATTCATCAAATGAGAGCTTCCCAATTCTTTGATATTTGCATGTATATAAGCCCTAATAGCTTCAATGTGAAGGACTTCGTACGACAAAAATGAAAATGCACCTAAGGGCTTTGTCTCTACAGACTTATAAGGATGCCATTTAAACTTTGCACACGGCCTATCCTTTACTTCGACTACCATAGTAGTAGAAATGATTGCAATCTGAAAAATTCACAAGCTTTTTGATAAATACCTTTCAAGGGCGGAACAAAATTTGATCGCAGATCCTCCTTCATGCTAGAATCTCTCCACAATTCAGCAACGTTCACTCCAAAGCTCTCCAAATTACTTTCCTCCAAAATGAAAAGTGAAAAATGAGGGAAGAAAATTTTCTTTTATTGTCTACAAACCTAACTCCTTTTTGTCGCAATAAATTCCTTTACCCTAATTCATTTGGTTTCCTATCTTTCATGTATAGAGATAGATGATTCTTTTGTGGATCTCCAAAATTCTTCAATACTGCCTCCAATTCATTGAACAACATCTAAAAAACATCAATGCACTTACTGGACTCATCTGGATTCCAGTACCAATCACCAACAGGGGGTTTAAAAGATTTACTTAACAACTCCCCCTAGGCCAGAGGCCTAAAACTAATTCCCAGAGGGATTGCCAAAAGTTGCTTCTGGTGCTGGCATATTTGTTTCAATAGAGGGATTCTTCTTCACCCATTTCTTCTACATTTTCCTTCTAATCACATTAGTAGTGACTTTACTTTTTCCCTTAACATCCTGTTGCATGTTCTATTTTACCAGATCTCTTCTGTTCCAACATAATCTAGCAGTGTGGCCAAATTTGTTACAGTTGTAGCACACAACACTTCTTTGTCCAGGCCAACTATTCCACTGATTTTGTCTTGATCTGCATTGGTTAGCAATATGTCCAAATCTATTGCATGCATAGCATATGACATCTCTATGAAATTTATTCATCACAATTCTGCATTCACTTGACTTATGACCATACTTATGGCAATTAAAGCACTGACCTAAAAATGATGGTCCTCTTTTGTTCATCCTACTCCTACATTGAGAAGCCATATGACCAAATTTGTTGCAAGCATAATAGTAGCCATTAAATCTTTGAGCATTTGGTTGTCTTACTGGATTTCTTCTAGCTCCAATCATTTGATTTCCTTGCTTGAATCTCCCTTGTCCAGTTTTCTTTTGTCCACTTCCAGAACTTTCTCCTTCAATTAAAAGCATGAAGTTTCCACAGTCCATGGTAGTAATGTAATATGATTTGTAGATTAAAACTGTGTGCCAATTTTTACATCAGTTTTAAAATTGGCACATAGTTTTAATCCATAAATCATATTACATTACTTTTTCCTTCTTCAAATCCAAGACCTCGCCTATCACCATCAGTCCTCTATGCTTTAATCAGTTCATAAAGTTTGGCCGAGCTTGCTTTGAATTTCTCCTTGTACTCATTCACAACAGCAAGTTCATTTCTAAGATCATCAAGTTGTTTTTCAAGCACTTCTTCATTTTTTTAGATTCCTCCAATTCATTGTCCAATCGGGTGCATTGTTTAGATTTTTCTTTCAAGGATTGTGCGAGCTTTTCTTCATTCTTCTTTCTATCCTCAATCTCCTTAGTCATTTTCATCATGATGGATTCCATCTCACACTTCAGGGTAGCATTCTCTCTAGAAAACTTTTCACATTCTTATGTTTTCTCTTTCAGGGCATGACTGAGTTGTTCATCTTCCATGTTTTTGCTCTTCTACTTAAGCTGATCACACAATTCCTTCCTTTTCTACTTTGATTCATTGATTTTGTCATTCAATGATTGAATAAATTTCTATGCACTCTCAAGATTTTCTTGCAACACCCAGTTCTTAGAATTTGACTGGTTAAGATCATCAAGGGCCACCATGAGTTGTTGTTGAAGACTCCTTGTATCCATTGAAAAACTCCTTCCAAGATCTCCCCAAGCTGTTAGACTTCTTTTGAGGAACTAGCTCTAATACCAATTGTTGGGAACAAGCAACACTGAGAGGGGGGGTGAATCAGTGTTGTGAAAAAAAATAATTTTATTATTTTGATCTTTAACTCACTTAACCATTCGACAAAAGAAATATGCATGAATAGAAAGAACACAATCACAACACCATAACACCGGGATTTTTACATGGAAACCCTGCTAGGGGAAAACCATGGTGGAAGACCAATCCACAATGTAATATAAAGTATACCCAAAAGAAGGTTTCCAAAATGGGAATGCACTTGCATTCAAGCACACTACCTAGAGCTCACTGCTAAAATAAGATAGGTTCACTACCTTACAATGATTTGGATTGAATCCAAAAGAGTGAACTGATAGAATAGCATCTACAATGCTTGATTACAGTTCTGGTTAAGCTCTGTAGTCAATCTTCTATCCTTCTGACTAATTCAGCAATTTTGCTCTGTTCTACACAAACTCGCGCTACCAAAAACTTTAATGCACAAGTGAAATTATGCATAATTTCCTAATCACCCTTCTGATGTTCACAACACACTTCTACACTTACCACTTCCTCACAAAATGATATAACTAATTATATATATATCTACATCAAGGATCTTGTCATTACAAGTTGGCCTCCAATAAAATACAAAAAAAAAATCTTTATGTGTCGGCTCAAGTCAAGAACAATTTATGATGCACACCCATACAAGTCAGTGATGACATAGCTTGGACCCAAAACAAAATTCTTAAACATAAAAACATTTAAACAATTACTCCTTATACATCCACAACATGGCACATTCATTGAGTCGGCCACAATGAGCAAATAAATAGAAAAACATCCTGACAAATCTCCTAACTCGTACACCGATTAATGCAACACCACAAAATTTAATAATAAGATAACATAAATGGTTAACAAACTATCTTAGGGATCCACAACTCAAAAAGATGATCCCGTGAAGCAAACAAATTGACGTAGTAAACGGATACCCTATTCTTCATGCTTTCTATCAGTAATACTTTGTTCTCAACTCCTTCTACAGGTATGACCAAGTTTTGATCTATGGACCAAAGTAATGACTTCAATTGCTATCAATGAAAACATTAGAAGCCATGTGCCAACAAGTTTGTGGAGAGGTGTTGTGTGAAATTATGATGATGGGTCATTGGGATCTTGAAAGGTGAGCGGAACATGTGGGTGTAACTGATTTAATGGGACGGATTGACCCAAGATAGTGTTTGCATCCAAATCTTGGTTGTTCACAAGGGGGTGTGTTTGTAATGTGTTAAGAAATGAGTTCCCCTTGTTAATAATGGGTTGAGTTGGGGCTATGGATGATCTGATTTGTGGGATACTTTGGGTGATGCTTTGGAAAGGAGGTGTGGATGAGATTAGGGGTGTGGATGAGATTTCGGTTATGATCTCAGGAGGCTTCTCCACAATAGTGCTTACATCAAAAATTGAAAGGGAGTTTAGCCTCTTGTTTAGCTAATTCAAGAATTTATTGGGAGGGATTGAGTCTCATCATGGTATTGAAAATTCTATGAGTTTTGGGATTTTGAAAAATTTCAATGATCTCATCTTGTGTCATCCCTAGCACGTTGTTTGTGACATCCTCCATTTGGACACCTTCCTCTTGATTGTCTTGCAGAAGGGGAGGAAAATTTAGAATAGGGTTTCTAGTCCCAATGGGATTGATTTTGGTGTTGGTTTGACTCAAATCACTTGAAGTTGATGTTTCTTTGTTGGTCTCCATGCTCTTCTTGTGTTGAGATCTTGTTTGAACCATAAAATAGGGATCAATTTTTAAGAAGGTAAGAGATGAACCTCTAGTTCTTTGGATTGATCTAATCTTTAGGCACAAAAAGGAAAGTCTAAGAGAATGAGGATCAAAAAGATGATGATGATGATAATGAAGTATAAAGGATTGGGTGGATGATTGAAATTTTATGCAACCTTGAGGGGGACACTAAACCTTAGGACTTTGGATTTGATGTTTGATGTTTGATTTTTTATTTTGGGATTTGCTTTGATTTTGATTTTGATTTGGATTTGGATAATGAACTCATACACTCTAGGAGGTTAGATGTTGTCCTAAAGTGAACTTTTCCACAAGATGATAGTTTGACTAAGTGTGCAAAGAAGGATTCATCTACACACACCTAATCAAACAAAATGATTTGGATTTGTTTTGATTTTGAAAGGATTTTCCCAAAGTTTAGCATAAAGGATTGTTTCAAGATTGACAAGAGTTGTTTGTGAGGTGATTTTTTGATTTTGATGTTCGAAGGATGGATGAGAGTGTTTTGATTTTGATCCTAAAAGACTTAGAGAGAATTTGTTTACTAGACCAAGGTATTGAAGAACATGCTAGTACTTCCTATGTGAGATATTCAAACCTTTGAAAAAGTGCTGTATTTTGACAATAATAAAATGAGTACAAGTTGGGATTGTTTCTTGATGCACGTTTATAGAAATTAAAGGTCAATCTTTCCCTAAACTCATAAAGCATATATAACTTTTTCTTGTGAGCTTTGTGACTAAGACCCTTGGTCTTTGGTTTTCGGATCTTGATTTTGCGGGAAATCATTTGAAAGAACACATGTGTGGGGTTCAATTATTCTTTATCTTTGCTTAGTGACTTCCTTTTACCACAAACAATTCTTGATTAGGATTTTCAAACTAGATGTCTAATGTCTCAATTTCTTCTCATCCCACAAAGTGTATTAAGTGGAAATCAATTAAATCAAGGAAAAAGTTCCCTATTGTTGACTTTAGTGAGCAAATTGAGATATAAATCCAAATGTTTAGAACTCTCTAAGGATAGAATCCCTAGGACAAGCAATAACACTTGAATTTTTTCAATGATATTTGCTTCCTAAAGGGTTTGAAATTTTATGATGATGTTGAATGTTTATTTTCCAATGTTTAAGATCAAGCAAATTGTTTTGATTTCAAGAACATGCACAACCCTATGGATATTGAGGCAATATTTGTTGAATCCCCACTTGGATAAATCTAGCTATGCCTACTCTTAGCAAATGATTAGATGCTTGACCACACTGGCTCCCCTCCACGACACTCACTTCTATGGGTCATCCAAGCATCAGTACCCATGAATCTCCCATGGCATACTTATCATCTCTACTAAAAGCCATAAAAAATGTGGTGTAGCTTCAGAGGTCCGACCTCTTGCACCAAAAAAATAGATTAAGGATTTTGGTCTTTTAAACAAGGGGTTTTAATGCGGGAATTTCGCTCATGCGAGATCATCCATACGGCAAGAGAACATTGTTTCTCTTCTTGTCAGAACAATCCCCGTGATACTTTCCTTTCCTCAAGTACCCACACTTATATCCTGGGTGGAAGTCACTTGGCTTTAGTGTGTTCCCAGTTGGGTCGTTTCATTGGGTGATTACTTTTTCCCAAAAGGCAAACCCTCTAGAGATAAACAAAAGTGAGCAAGTACATCCATAGTTCGATCAATCTTCGTTGAGAAACAAAGAGAGAACACACGCAATATACCTAACTCACACTTGCAAGATTTGTTCAATTTTAGAATCCAAATTGAAGTGTGGAGGAAATCACTTACACAACTTAAGATCACAAAAATCCTTTTGATTCTCAAGATCACCGTGAGGTGCGAGAGAAGCGCATACATATTTTAGATGATATTATTTTGGGTAAGTGATTACAAAACATAGATGCACATGTTCATTTTAAACCTTCAGAACAATGATTGGATTCTTTTAAAAGCACCAAAAGGAAAGATGAAAGTTGTTTGTTCAATTGTTAACTTTAAACAAAATCTAGTAAGTTTTCCTAAAGTTCTTTTTAAACCCAAATTGAAATTTATTGAGTCCTAGAAGCTTCAAGAAATAAAATCCTTAAATTTGGAGTTATAATTGCTTCCAAAAGTGTCTAAAGACACTTGATTCAATAGAGAAATGATGTTATAACTCAAACTTCTCCTTGCTCCTTCCTTGCTTCTACCTACAAAAATTGATTAATCCAAGAAACCAGGGGCAGAAAATAGGTTTATAGCTCAAAATGATAAAATGTAAAAAGGCACATGTCAAAATAAACTAAATTTTAGCCTCTTACTCCACCCTAGTGGCGAAGTCTGCGGGTGTGGCATTGTATGGTGTCATTGGATTGACAAGCATAGCTGTATGATGCTGTTGGATTGTAGGAAGAAAAGCGGCATTGTATGATGTCGCTAGACTGACAAGCAGTGTAGATGGATGAAGTAGATCTTAAAAAGGAAGAAAAACAAATTTATGGTATGTATTTGTGTATTTTCTATGGAGTTGAAACCCTTGAGTATGAAGGCAAGATTGGAGAAATTCCTTTGAGTAAGAGAATAATATTCCATTCAAGATTTTCCTGAGGTTATTGAACTAGTAGTTGACATGTTGAAAGGATTATTAGGTGAGCGTGGAAAACACCACATAGTTGTATTACAAGGGTCTCTTTCAAATTTGAGCAACAATAGCATTGGAAAGGCAAGGATCACTCAATCTTTTCTATTTTCCCTTAAGTGTGAAGCATATACACATTCATTGTAGGAGTTCTTGGTGTAGGGGCACCTGAATCCTTTTGTAAATAGGATTTTAATGTGATTTTTGTGTGTTTGAGTCACCTTTTGTTTGTAATAAAGTCTATTAAAACCATGGTTCATGTTGTTGGTCTATGGGGTCAATTTTGTAAAAAGTTGTCAATTTTTACAAAAGTTGCATAAGCAACTTTGCATTTTTGGTGTGTATGGGAAGATGAACTATTGGGGATTCAAAAGGTAGTTGGAAAATGATTGTTTTGGTTTGTACATGTTTAAATATTGCGTTGTGTTTTTGAGGCAACCTTATGGTGTTGTTTTGGAGATCAAACAATAGAAATATACTATGTTTTCTATGTTTTACATTGTGTTTTTGTTGTTATAGAAGATAATACGACCTCATACGGCCTACAAATCATCTGAATTTCATTGGAATTGATGTGGGGTTGAGTCTAATATAATTTTTCCCTGATTTAATCTATTTCCTTTGAGATTGGAGTGAGTTAGAGTCAATTTGTTGTAAACTACTAGGAAACCCTAGTTAGTGAGGGTTTGATTGAAGAAACATGAATTTGGGCCCATTCCACCAGTGAAAAACCCTGAGAATTGGTGGAATGGATGTAGATAGGATGCTTTTAGTGGTTTTTGTCTTTGTAGGAGCAGAGGATTGAGTAAGGGGAAAGTTTGATGTATCCCTAGCCTAATATCACCATGTATTAAGCTTAGGAGATAGGTAGACATTAGGGTTTTGTAGAAATGTTGTTTGAAGATTTCCAGTTGATAAAAGTTGTATATACAAACCCCATGTGACATGATGGAATCCCTAGAGTGAAGTTTTGTAGTTTGGAGGTAGAATTTCATATTGTTCCTTAATTGTTCAAGCCTAATTAGGCTTAATTGAAATGGTAGTAGTCAAATTTTGAAGGCTTTGTTCCAAAGTATCCCTACCCAAAAGTTTGATATGTTTTCAAGTGGCTTAAAGGGCATCTTGAATAGTGTTCAGTTTTTGGGTGTTGGGTCTACTCTAAAAGTTATGTGGGAAAAACCTTGTTTTAAGTACTACTAGGAGACTAAGAAGATTTGAGACAAAACCACCAAGTTAGGGTTCTACAATTGTAAGGTTTGCTTAATTGAGTTTGTGTTGATAACCTCCACCCTTCTCTACATAAAATTGGTATTAGAGCATAGGTTTTAGTCAATAAGAGGAAAAGGTTGAAGTTTGAAAGAAGCAAAGATGCCTCCAAAAAGTAATCCAATGTCTAGAGAAATGAGAGAGATGAAGGAAAAGCATGCTAAGGAGTTGAGACAGGTAAAAGAGTCTCAAGAAGTTTTCCTAGCTAGACTTGCAGCACTTGAATCAAATCAAAGGAGAGGTGTGGTCATCGGAGACCCAAGTGACCAAGAGGAAGAGGGTGAGAATGAAAAACCTCAAGAAGGAGTCCAAGAGGAAGAGTTGGACCCTAATGAATTGAGAATGGAAATTTTTTTGAAGGCTATCAAAGGAGACACTCCTAAGGTTAAGATGGAATTACCCATGTATGGTGGGAAGTTGGATAGTGGAGAGGTGCTAGGTTGGATTAATGCACTTGATAACTATTTTGAGTATGAAGAGATAGCAGAAGACCAAAGGGTGAAATTTTCCAAAATAAAATTGAAAGGCCCTACCTTAACTTGGTGAGATTATGTGCAGGAAGAGAGGTTGAAGAAGGGAAAATCAAAAATCAATTTTTGGGAAAAAAATGGTGGCTAAAATCAAGAGTCGATTTATACTCGATGATTATGCGATCCAAACATTTAGCAAGCTACAAAACCTCAAACAAAAGGAGATGGATGTAATGGCTTATACTGGGGAGTTTCACAAGTTAATTATAAGGGAAGGTCATGTTGAGGATGAGGTGGAGAAAGTAGCAAGGTACCTAAATGGGTTGAGGTTCAATATACAAGATGAGTTAATTCTTACCACCCCTAGAACGGTGGAAAGAATGCTTTCAATTGGAAGTCAAGGAAGAAGAAAAGTTAAAGAGAAGGAAAGAGAAGAAAGGTAGGAGCAAAGGAAGAAGCTTTAGAGGTAGAGGAACATTTGGAGGAAGAGGATAGTCCCAAAAACCACAAGAAGAGACAAGTAATCATCAAGAACAGAGCTCGAAATCTAGAAGCAGTTTTAGAGGAAGGAGGTCAAATAGTAGGGGTAAATTTGGAAGTCAAGCAAGAGGATTAAATAAATTCTCAAGAAGGTGTTATCAGTGTAACAATATTGGCCATCAAGCTCAACAATGTTTGGATAAGAAACCTTCAACTTCACATGGAGGAGAAAGGAGACCTCAATTGGTGCAAGAAGAAGACAATGAGAGTGTAAACTCTCCATCACAGCATGTTGCTCTAGAAATTGGTGAATCTTTGATGATGAGGAGAACGTTGCTTAAGGTCCCTATGGTGAAGGAGCCTCCACAAAGAAAATCCCTCTTTAGAACCACAAGTAAATCTCAAGGTAAGGTTTGCAAAGTTGTTGATTCAGGTAGCACATATAATTTAGTTTCTCTTGAGATGGTAGAAAAGTTGAAAATGAAAAGAATCCCACATCCCACTCCCTACAAGGTCTCCTAGTTGAACAAGGGGCAGCAGGTCCTAGTTAATGAGAAAACTTGGGGGAATTTAACATAGGAGGGTACAAAGACAAAATATTGTGTGACATCATCCCAATGGATGTTTTTCATCTACTCTTACGGATACCCTAGCAATATGATAGAAAGGCTAAACATGATGGGAAAAAGAATACTTATGTGATTGAAAATGATGGGATCTCATTCACTCTTACTCCAGTGCAAGATGAAGGTCTAGATACACAAGTTGGGTCTAGTGTAATTCTGGTTGGGGAAAAAGATTTTTGGAAAACTATGAAGGAAGAGGGAGGAGAAGGTTATGCTATTGTAATTAGACTAAAGACTGTGATGATTGCAGAAACAAAGGTTGATAATGTGCCTAAAGAGGTCCAAGCATTGTTGAATAAGTACAAGGACATTGTGGTAGATGAACTTCCTAGCTCTTTACCACCAATAAGAGATGTGAGTCATCATATAGACTTCATACCAGGGGAAAACCTACCTAACAAAGCTGCATATAAAATGACCCCTCAACAGAATGAAGAGATTAGGAAGCAAATCCAAGAGTTACTTGACAAGGGCCTAATATGGGAGAATCTTAGCCCATGTGTTGTCCCCACCATTTTGGCACCAAAGAAGGGAGAAGATTGGAGAATGTGCACCAACTCAAGGGTCACTAACAAGCACTAATACATTTGACTGCAAAATCTGACGAAACTGTTTGACGAAATATGTAAAATTCGATGTTCGTCGGGTGCTTGTAAAATTTGATGTGTAATTTCCAATTTTTTGAAAGTTTATCTCCGATGTTCGTTGAAATGTTGGCTATCATTTTCGTCGAATTTTTGACAAACATGAAAAATTAAAAAAAAATCAAATTGTGGCCGAAATAAAGAAAAGTGAGTTCGCGCCTGATTTATTCGGACAGTGTTTTGCTCTACTTGAGACAGTTTTTGGAGAACTAAGGATGATTTTCTTGGGAAAAATCAGAAAAAAAAATTCAAGAAGACATCGTCAGGTTGAGGGTAGTCATTGTCTTTTTGCAGAATTAGTTGTGAAGTCAGATTTGTAGTTCCAAGTTTGAAAATCATATATTAAAGCAACATCTCATCACATTTCATTTTTAGAGGTTAAGGGTTTTGAGAATTTCATGTCCAGATTTTTTTTAGTGGAATCACCATAAGATCATAACTGAGGAACAGATTCTTGTGACTATAATTATGTGATCCATAACTCCATTGGTCATGTGGCACAGTTGTGCTATAACAAATACATGATGCATTCATGTGTGACCCAAGTTTAATGTGGCTATATTGTGATAGAAATGGAGGCACTCATATAATGTAGTTAATTCAGGTTGTATAATGTAGGTGTCAATCATCATTGGGTGCATTCAGGTTGTCTCAAGTTTAATAGGTTATGATGTAATTATAGCATGATCGAAGAGTGGTTAACTCTTGCTGCAATAAAGAGCCTATAACTTTGGTTGATATGCAGAGTGGTTGTGTTATATCAATTATGTAGTGTATTCAAGCACAACCCATGTTTAATGGGCTATTCTAGAGAGTGATCAAGATTTTCTAAACCTTATGAATGTTACTTGACATATATTTGCATAATCTCAAATTCCTTTAGAGGTTTTTGAAGTATCAATGTATCCTATATAGGGTTTAAAATGATTTCTTTTAATTAAAAAAATAAATAAATGATGTATTTCCCTATAATTAGATAATGTGGAGATCTCCTAAATCTTCCTAGCACACTATCCTCTTTGGCACTGTATTCATTACTCCAGCTACTAGGGTTTTGCATGTGACATCTTTAATATCTTCATGACTGTGGCTTTTAAATAGATCTTAGTCTTTTCTTTAATCCTTTTCATGGTAACCCTTGAGTTCCATAATCCACCTTCAATCTCTTCTAAGAACGTTGTCTTAAGCTAGACTGCATAGTATGCATATAAAGCAAGTCCTTCATACCTGCCATTGTTCCAAACCACCACTCACTGCCTTGCTTAAAATGTTCCTCCATAAGCACAATAGCATGTTTTAAAATCATGGTTGCCAATGATTGACCATTAAGGTCACCACTTTCATCAAGATACAATGAGATTTTTGTCTTCAAACTCAAGGCATTATGGAAGATAACATTGTGAATTGTTTGTTGTGTATGATTTGATTTTCTTGCACATTTATTGCTTTGTTAACTTCCTTTAAGACTGGGTATTGCACCCTCAACTGCAATCTCAAATAGCTCACTCACTATCACTTGAAGATTCCTTTCATGAGCATCCTTCTATAAAATCAAACTATGCCCTATAGACTACCTACTTACTACAGGGGACTCGTTGTTTCATGGTATTGTAGTTCTTAAGATCCTTCAACCTTATTAAAACTACTTCATATTCCACAAGGTATTATTCACTAATCTCCCATCTTTGGTGAGTCTCAAAACACTGCTCAAACATGCAATCCACTACCTCCATTATACAATATTAATGGCTAAGAAGAAACATTGAACCTATGATTACCATTGTTACTTAATTTGGATAGTCATTCCCTGATTGCATTTGCCTTGTCTAACACTACCAAAAGCATTTGAAAAACCCTTAAGGTTAGCAAGGGGGTAAGGAAACTCACTATTCAAATCTCCACTGTACTATGCAAGGTTTGAGCTTTATTATCTTGTCACTGCTCAGCCTATTTTTGACTGTCACATCTCAAGTGACTGTCATTCTTCTTACCGTAGATTGCATTTACAAATGTCACTAAGCTACATAGTGTGCTTGTTATTGGCTACAATCTTTAGATTGCAAGATTTTGTTATTACCTACAATGTCTTAATCTTTCTGGTATTGCAACCTCACTAATCCGCTATAGTTATTGTTTATGTTTCTACGGAGGCCTAGGGTTTGTACCCTAATCATGCTCTTACCAATGCTTCTTTGTTTTTATTAGGGCTCTCTCAATGTTGAGGGCCCTAGGGATAAGCTCATCATAAGAAGTGACGCATTGCATCTTTAACTAAAAGGATAAATCTGTATTGACATTAGCAATGATGATTCTGACTTGTTGCTCCTTAGGAATGGGTCACTTGCTCTTACTAGCTCGCTACCTCCATTGTTGTAGGAATTTTATGATCAAGTTCAATATTCTGATTTTAGGAGTCTTAACGGTTGGAAATCATAGGAAAATCAGAATTTAATAAGTTTTAGAATTAGCATTTTAAAGTGTTTTTTGGGGCCATTAACTTCAGACTATCTTCTCTTTTGCAGGGGTGGTTGCATGCCAAAATTTTTTGGTGTAAAATATCAGAATTATTAGATTATGTTACCTGTCTATGAATAAAAATTATTGGAGTGTGAGTTTGATATTTTTTGAAGATCTAAATAGTCCAGCTTGGTAAAGAAAAATCATGTCAGATAATATTAGTCCAGAACAAAACTTAGAGACACTTGATAGATTGTGGTCTAGATTGAAAAGAAAGGGTGATGGGAAATGTTATTGTCCTTGCAATAATTGCAAGGGCTTAAAGATAAGACGACTTTTAATCACAACAACTGAGAAACATTGTAGGCAGCATGGTCACGTTGAAGGGAGGCATGATTATCGTCCATTGGTAAGTTCATTATATGTGTTTATATTGATTGAATTTGTAAATATTTATATTGTTTTAACATTTTATATATATATATAATCATTTGATCATGATCATGGTTTATTTGTGTCTATCATTATTATAAAGGTGGGGCACCCTAGGACAGATGATATGAATTATCACGGCCTGGAGAATGTGGTTTTGCAAGCGGACGAACATGGAGCTGTGAATATCGAAGATAAAGTTAATGATCCTATGGAAGAAGATGATCATTCACTAGAAAACACAGTTGAAGATGATGGTACGAATACATTGATCCATGCCACATTTAGTGGCAGAGCTGATCATGATGATCAAGATGACTTTGATGACTTTCATGATTTACCTGTACTTGACAAGGCATACGAGCCCCTTTATGAAGGCTTTGAAACAACCCTTCTCTCTACTGTATTGTTGTTGTTGAACTTGAAGGTTATGAATGGTTTATCAAACATAGCAATCTCAAGGATGTTAAGGTATGTCATAAATGTCATCTTTTTTCATCTATTTTAATTGTTGTTAGTTCATCACTAGTAAATAAAGGATGAAATATGTACCATTAATATTCTTTATATGAACAAATTATTTTTTGTTGTAGATTGATTGGTGAATTTTTGTTACCACCATCAAATATTTTACCTCACTCATAATGAGATTTATGTGCCATTATGAAAGATATTGGAATGGAGTATCAAGTAATAGATGCATGTCCCAATGATCATATTATATATCATAAACAATAGGAATTTGCAACGAATTCCTGAATGTCATATCAATAGATATCGAACAAATAAACTAACAAAAAGTGCCTCAAGGTTCTTCGTATATTCCCATTATTCCATGTATGCAACGATTATTTAGGTGCAAAAGCTTAGTGCAATTTATGGATTACCATGCACGGAATAGAAGTGGAGATGACATTCTTTGAATGCCTGCGGATGGTTCTGCATTTAGGGACATGGAGGAAAAATGGCCACACTTTAAAGAAGAACCTTGTAATCTTAGGCTTTCATTGGGAGCGATGGTGTCAATCCATTTGGAGAGCTGAGATCTATTTACTCAGTGTGGCCTGTTTTTGTTATCAACAATAACATTCCTCCATGGATGTCAATAAAGAGGGAGCACATAATGTTGTCAATGATTGTTCCAGGTATTTGTTTACATCAATTTTATTTAACGTAGTAGCATCTCATTTGTCTTATTTGTTGCATAATGACTTATATTTTTTTCATTCAATAGTCATGTACATTAATTTATATATATTGTAGTAAAATGGTTATAATAATTATGTAATGTTTATGTTCATTCAACTAGGTAAGTACCAAGTTAAAGATATGAATGTATATATCTAGCTTCTTATCGAAAAGTTACTAAAGTTATGGAATGGTGTCACTATGTATAACGTCTCTAGACCAATAGGACAAAGACAATTTCAATTCCATGCAATGCTTGTATAGACAATTCATGATGCCCTAGGGCTAACACACATTTTGTGGTATGTTATAACGTTCGATCATTAAAATATTTAATTTGATGAAGTAGATACGAAGGCTTTTAAAATAATCTATTCATTATATAAAATTATAAAAATTGACATATTTAATCCAATTATATATCATCTTGCAGGTCTTCAAACAAAGGGAAAATTTGCATGTCCAATTTGTGGTCCAAAGATGAAATCTCATTGTTCAACAAGTTTAGGAAAGCAGGTGTTTGATAAGTATAGGCACTTCTTCCATATAAATCATAAGTATCGAGCTACTGAAAAACATCTTTTCAATGGGAAAGAGGAGACTACATCAAAACCACGAAGAATGTCACCTCACCTATGGAAGTTGGAATATAATAGAATTAATCGTCAAAGTTATACATTGGATCAAATTGTTTATCTATCATATATGATATGTTTCAAATTTATATTTTTATATTGTGTTGTGTTTACTCATGTTGTAATTGACAATGATTGTCGTTAATTTGTTTAACTTATATGCTTCATGAAGGTCGTTAAGGCATTAATGGCCAGCTTCCACAGGGACTGAAAAGTTATCCCAGACAATTTAGTAGGTTGCCCTACTATGAGCAGCTACAAATTGTGCATTTGTTTGATACAATGCATATCAAAAAGAATATATAACAGAAACGTTATAGAAAATATTGGATGGAAGGCATGACAAAAAAAAAATTGTCAAAATTTGTAGTGACATTCAAGAAGCCAATCATGCAATGAAAAATGTCATTCAATTAAATAGTGATGTGGACTAAATTAATATAAGTGCCCTTCCTTAGTTATTAACAGAGCAACAAAGCAATGCTATAAAAGAAGTCATACAAAAAAATTGATTTCTCATAGGATTTGCTGTGAACATAAACAATATAATAACAAAGAAAGGTGAATTTGGGTCAGAGATGAAAACACATGATTGGCATACCTTCATTAAGGTAATTATTCTAGTATATTATATACATTTGTATAATGCATGTTCTTTTCAGTGTATTTTGTTTACTACTTTTAGAAAAATAATGAAAAGATCATTTTATAATTGTTGCAGTATGTTCTTCCTCTATCTCTCCCAGACAACTTTGACAACAATGTCAAGCAAGTTATATATGATCTTGGAAAATATATGAGGTAAGTAGCGAGATTTGTTCAATTCACTATATACATCTTATAATTGCCATTTTTTTTACTTGTTATGTAATATATTGTATATTTTTGTTAAATATCGTTAATATATTTACACTTTGAATCACTTGTAGATGGCTATCATCTAAAGAAATCCATAAAAAAGATATAAATTATTGGAAGAGAAAAATTCTTTGTCTAATGTGTGAAATGCAAAAGTGTCTACCTTCAACATTTTTCAATGCACAAGAACACTACCCCATACACCAAGTTGAGGAGATTGAATTGTGTGAACCTGTACACAAAAGGTCAATGTGGATGGTTGAGAGGCAATTAAAATTTTTGAAGGCTTTGGTTAGACAAAGAGCACATCCACTGGTGGGTTCTATGGTGGAGTGGATATATGGTACTGCACTGCCATTAGTGACCTTCCTAAGTTTGCAACAAGATCCATGTAGATCGCATTTGGGGATCCCAACCCATTAACAAATTGGGAGCACCAAGAATGTGGAGGAAAGTGAGAGGTACCATAAGATGGTAAATGGAGACACTGGAATGCATTTTACATATGGTTTTATGTATATTGTACTTATTTAATTTTTAATCTTCAATATACATCAATTATAAATTAAGGTCGTATAATGTGGTATTTAACTAATTATACATCGTTTGTGAATTTCAATTTATTTTGGTACAGTTGGTCGAGAGTGGGATGCACTACATTTTTACGTCACCAACAATCTTGATTGGATGATGGTATGGATTGAACGATGTCAACAATCTAGTCATGCATTAACATGGGAAGGTGTGGCTTCATTAGTTAAAGAAGCTCATTGTAATAGAGATTCCAATGTTACACAAAGGGAAATTTATTTAGCATATGGTTTAAGAGATAAACAGGTACGTATAAATATATTAATCACCCATATTATTTAATTATTTTCAAGTATATTAATGTATATATTTCTTGAGATTATTTTCTTTGCATACATTCGGCCAAGAATAAATATGTTTATCAACTGACAATATTGCAATAATTTTTACATGCTTGACATATTGCAAGTGAAATACCACAAGGCTATGTGGTGCAATGGTTGTAAATTTTGAATCAAAATGTTGGATGACATGAAAAAAACTTGTGATTCTAGTATAACTGGAGTCTTTTAGGTGACTAATGTTTCATCTAGAAGTGACATACATCCAAAAGTCTTAGAAAAATCGATACTATGGGATTTTGGATGATATACTTGAGTGTGACTTTAAGTCCTTCAGATTAATTTTGTTCGTCGTCCTATGGTACATGATACAATTGAATGAAAATGATCCTAAGAGAACTGTTATTGAACATGATAATGGATCTACCATGGTTAATACAAGATTGATCGAGCGAGCTGGAAATGACCCCTATGTTCTTCCAAGCCAATGTGAGCAGGTATTTTACTCAGAGGTTCCAGGTAAATCGGGTTGGTCATTTGTTGTTACAGATGATCCAAGAGAAAGGCCGGTAAAGTATAATGTGGTGGAAGAAGAAGATACCGAAGAACTAGAAGATGATGTAGATGATGATTAGGATCAATGGTTAGTTGAT